>JAJEJO010003574.1:533156-544575 GCA_020662805.1 Glaucomys volans | reverse complement strand
GATGAGATACACGCAAGAAGTAGCCATTTCAGTGACGCCCCATTTGTTTTACAGGCAATAACTTCCCAAGTTACCTTAATTCGAGCGGTCATTTTGGCAAAAAAAAAAAAAAAGAAATGGTGAAGATGTCAATAACTCCTTCACACAGAGAACTGAACCTCAAGGAGGACAGGAAAAATAAAAGAGGGAAAAGGAATTGAAACCATCCAGTATCTCACTCAGACAGAAACAATACACATTCACCATGCACAAGTCTGATTAATTAGGGAATAGAAATAGAGAGTGTAAAATGAGTTTGGTTTTTGGGGTTTTTTTTTTTTGTACCAAGGATTGAACTCATGGACACTTAACCACTGAGCCAAGCCGGGCGTGGTGGCGCATGCCTGTAATACAAGCGACTTGGGAGGCTGAGTCAGGAGGATCGTGAGTTCAAAGCCAGCCTCGGCAACCTTTTTATGTTTTATTTGGAGACAGGGTCTCTCTAAGTTGCTTAGGACCTCACTGTTGCTGAGGCTGGCTTGAGATCCTCCTTCCTAAGCCTCCCCAACCGCTGGGATTAGAGGCGTGCACCGAGTCCCTGGAAGCCGAGTTCTTTTAAAACTGATTATTTGTAACAAAAGGTTTGTTGTTGTTTCTGGGAAGATTAGGAAGGCTTTTTCTGTACAGCTTTTCCCTCTGGTTGCAATTTGGTGAAGTCACTCAAGTCCCAAGGAGAGAAAGAGGCGAGGGCCTCCTTGTGTAGGCCATGGTGATTGAACGGAGCAGGAGCCCGCTGAGTGAACATTTACATAATGAAGAGGTGGATTCCCACCCTAGAACCTGAGGAGGTTAAGAATTAGACACATTCTACTATTAGCCACAAGGCAGTCGTTTTGATCTTTAGTTTCTTTCATAGATTTTTAGGACTTAGGGGCTCTCCATGACTGTAATTAGAAGACCACAAGATATTAATCTCAGATGATAATCAGTGCTATTCCAGACTGTAACTTACGCTGTGAGTGAAGATGTCATTGTGTTTCACTTTCTTAGAGGCTGTTAGTGAACTTGAAAACTCAAAGTTCTGAATGGAATGTTTACATTTCCCAGATCCCTGCTGATTCTTTGAGAATGAAATCTTTGGCTATCATGGGTTTATCTGGATCCTAATAGGTTTTAAAAGCATCACAAAAGTTACTTGCTTCTCTGTAGATTATCTTAATACAATAGATATCCGCTCAGAAATACTCTAAAGGACAAGAGAAGTGAAAAAGGAAGCCCTACTGAATTTTAATTAATTATTTTTTACAGGCGCATTTTGATGCATTGCACACATGTGGGGTGCAGATTTTCATTTCTGTAGTTGTGCACGGTGTACGTTCATACCATTCATGTAATCGTACATGTACGTAGGGTAATGATGTCTGTCTCATTCCACCATCTTTCATACCCCCGTCTCCCCCCCATTTCCCTCTAGGTAATCTAAAGTTCCGCCATTCTTCTCTCTCCTCCCCTCTCCAACCTGCGGAACGTGGGTGGGGTTTGTGAGGTTAATGTTAAGCGGCACCGCACAAGTCTGACTATTGAGAGGCGGTTTGGGGGTTCTCCAGGGAAGAGGGGGCTGGGCTTCAGGGGAGCAGGGTGGCAGGGTCTGGGGGTCTTGCAGATTGATGGCATTGCTCTCGAAGGTGCCACTCATTACAGGGGGATGAGAATGGATACATTTGTGTCTAGGGATGCAATTCCAAGTCGGCGTTGACAATGGTGATCTAGGGAGGTGGCGTCCAGGAGGGTGGTTTGCAGCAGCAGCCCAAGTGGACCTTTGTTGTAACGGTTTTTTGAAGACAGATGTGAGGCTGCACCTCCAAGACCTGTGGCTTGAGTGCTTGATCTGAAGGGCACCATTTGCAGATTATTAATGGGCTGGGCTGGGAGCTTTGCCAGTTTTCCTATTACATTTTTCTGGATTGTGGCCAAAACCACGTGGAAGAGCTCTGACCTCCAGAGAGCCCTGGGGAGCTGAGGAATTCTGCATGGCCTGATTTATCAGAGATGCACCTGTTGGGCTGGGGCTGTAGCTCAGAGGCAGAGCACTTGCCTGGCATGTGTGGAGGCACTGGGTTCCACCCTAGCACCGCATAAAAACAAACAGCTAAAATAAAGGCATGCTGTCCATCTACAACCGCAAAAAAATAATTAGGAAAAGATGTACCTGTCACCACCTGTGGTGTAACTCATCTTTGTTCTACACCAAGGTCTGAGCACTTTGATGTTATTCACCGATTTCAGACTCAGTGGGGCGGCAGAGTCAACTGGGCAATCCTCATTCAGTGTCCCTACATCCCCAGTTTTGCCTGGTTTCATTTGATGGTCACCCAGAAAACTGAATGGTGCTCTGATGCATTTGCAGATGACCTCTGCATTTGCCTTGGAAATTTTGACAAAAGACAGTGCAGTCCAGTCCCATCTGTAAGCAAGAGCAGGGGAACAGATCTGGAGGGAACGTTGCCCTTAAGTCCTATGATGTGCAAGCCCTGTGTCAGAGGGACTTCCTTAGAAACCTTAGAAGAGTTTCTTGAGCTGCTGATCAGAGATAAGCATATGCCTTACTTTTGGCACTTTTCCTTCTCATTCTCCTGGAACCTGTAAGAGAGTGCGTCCATCGTTTCCTGATGGCACGTCAGATACCGCCATTGGGTAGTGTTATCTATTTCCATTGTCCTCCAAGCTTGGTGATTTCAGTGAATGGATTCAAGTTTTACTTGTGAGAATAACAACTTCCCCAAAGACCCGGACCAACTTTTCTTTCTTCCTTCCATTCTTCATTTATTTCCTCCTTTCCTTTCTCAAAGTTTCCTGAACATTTCCTATGGATCAGGTGCTGTAGTTGCTTGAGATCGGTGTTTTATGTGATCTTTATATTTGAATTTCTGTGGGTGGGCAGAAATAATTGGGCAGCATAGATAGCATGAATAAATAGCATGCGTAGTGACTCCACCAACCCTCTGCTGGTTCTTCCCAGTGGTCTAGACTAGAGCTTTGCCTCATTAAACATCCCTAATGTCTACAGTAGTGTTTTTGCTCTTGAGATCAGTATTGTCATATGTTGGTTCAACAATCATTTGTAGCTGGGAGTGGTGGTGCACGCCTGTAATCCCAGCAACTCGGGAGGCTGAGGCAGGAGGATTGCAAGTTCAAGAGCAGCCTCAGCAATTTAGTGAGGAATGAAGCAACTTAGTGAGACTTTCAAAATAAAAATAAAAGGGCCCGGGGATGTGGCTTAGTGATTGGGCACCCCTGGTTCAATCCCCAGTACCAACAACAACAAAAAGAACCCCAATAATTTGTTAAGTGGCCTTTAGGGACTACCAAACACACTAAGATTAAATATGCTTTACATTATAAAAGACTCTTCACTAGGCAAGGCACATGTGGCAAGACCCCATTCTTAGCCTCCAGGGAGGATACATTCTGCTTTAGGAGACAAGTAAGCAGGTCAGTTTCTTGGACGGTGGTCAGAGCTAAGGCGTGGAAGATGCTGTGAGAACCCATTGTAATGATACCCAGCTCACTCCTGTGCATCAGGCAAGATTTCCTGAAGAAGTGATGTCTTGGAGCTGGGATAGTGGCTCAGGGTAGAGCGCTTGCCTAGCATGTGTGAGGCACTGGGTTCGATTCTCAGCACCACATATAAATAAATGAATAAAATAAAGGTTCATCAACATCTAAAAAATATATTTAAAAAAAAAAGAAGTGATGTCTAAGCTCAGCCTAAAGTCAAGAGAATTTATGGGTGTCCTCCTACCCTAGCGGGGCTGGTGGCACAAGTGTCTTCTGGTGCAGGAATAACAGGTGACGTCTCCAAGTGCAGACAGTCGTGGGACACGCCACACTCAGCTCTGTTAGCCAGGGCTTCTCTGCCTTTGGAGTTTACTTGGGAGGGGTTGCAGGACACTGAAAATGTCCATCATGGGATCCCCGTCTTTTATCATAAAGGGGAGTGGGGAGGAAAATGGGAGCAGGCCATGGAAAAACTTTGCGGAGCTCTAGAATTTGTAAAGACTGCCTTGTGGACTTGGGAAGCCACTGGAGGACTTTAAACAGGCAAAAGATGTCACTCGATTTGCGCCTGTCTCCTGGACACCCAGAGGTGTGCCTTCCCTCATCTTCAGCCTGGCTTTATATGGAGGATAAAATCAGAAGAGGAATCTGGTTTTGATAAGAGTCCCTTTCAAAACACGCGTCAGCTTCCTGTGGGATGCGGGAAAGCCGGCCTCAAACCTGCCAGCCTGGGCTGGTGCCTCACAGAGTGTGTGCCAAGGAACACCAGTCCCATCAAACACTTCCAAGAAAGAAGGAGGTTAAGTGCGATGCAGTTTCTGCTTCCTGTAAATTCCTCATTTCTAACAGGATGTGAAAGACCTTTGAGAGGCCCCGGAGTTTTCTGTCTGTATGAGACCTTTCCAGAGTTCTCTGTCTCAGATCTCTTTGTGCAGAGAAGACATTAACTTTTGAATGCCATGCTCCAGGTACTCCACCTGGTGAAGGCCTTGGTGGGCTTGCAGGAACAATGTCCTTTTATTTGGGCTTGGAATTCCTCCATGATAGTATTCTCTATTCATTGATCTCTTTCTGATTTCCTTCTTTTTTTTTTTTTGTTTTGGTATTCTTTTTAGTGATATATGACAGTATAGTTTGACTTTTTTGTGTGTGTGTGGTGCTGGGGATTGAACCCAGGGCCTTGTGCTACAAAGACAAGCACTCTATCAACTGAGCTAAATCCCCAGCCCTAGATTGACCTATTTACACAAACATGGAGGACGTCTCATCTAGCTAGGATTCCAGTCTTGTGGTTGTACATGATGTAGAGATTCACTGTGGTGCATTCATCTGTGAACTTGGGAAATCTTTCTGTTCCCATCATGAGAGGTTTGGGAACCCATTGCTGTCTCAAGCTTATAGAGCTATAAAGAGGAATAATGGAAACGAGAGAGGAACGCATCCCGGACACATTAAATCCCATTAAAATAAGCACTAAGATTAATATGCATTGTAAGTTTTTTTTTTTTTTTAAATAGCAAGGTTTTGATTTACGTGTCCACAGAGAAGTGGCAGTTTCTTTGTAAACACGAGTTTTCTGTTTGTCTTTAGCGACTATAAAATGAACTTCAGGCCAGGTGTGGTGGTGCACACCTGTCATCCTAGCAGCTCAGGAGGCTAAGACAGGAGGATCTCAAGTTCAAAGCCAGCCTCAGCAATTTAGCAAGATGCTAAGAAACTCAGTGAGACCCTGTCTCAAAAATATGTATGTGTAAACTCTATAAGAATATCCCAGTGCAGTGGCGCACGCCTGTAATCCCAGCAGCTTGGGAAGCTAAGGCAGGAGGATTGTGAGTTCAAAGCCAGCCATAGCAACTTAGCAAGATGCTAAGAAACTCAGTGAGACCCTGTCTCTAAATAAAATACGAAATAGGGTTATGGATGTGACTTGGTGGTCGAGTGCCTCTGAGTTCAATCTCTGGTATCAAACAGCAACAGTAAAAAATGCACTTGAGCATAAGATTCAATTTTTCATGAAAGTCTTTGACCTTAAATTACTCATTAACATATGGTAAGGAGATAGTGCTTATCATAATCTAACAACCCCCTTATAGGGGACTAAACACTCAGGAACTCAGGGATGCACATTTACATGAAAGTAGTGAATTTTCATTGTTCATGAATATTCATCGTACTGTATATTTGTTGAGTAAGTAATACAGACCTCAAGTCAACATTTTCTGAAATCTGTATTTCACCAAGTAATGGCATGTTGGCATACATATTTAAATATTTATTAAATTCTGAACATCTGTTTTACTTGCTCCTAAAAATGGTGGGCTATTGAGATGTCTAAAGCAACACTGTTTCAAGTCCTTCCAACAATGCGTCTCCAAGGCTGGCTGTATATTATAGAGATCTGTGACAGTGGGTTTCCCTGCTTTGCTATAGCTGTTAGGTCAGAATTTTATTGCTTTTCGCTAAAGGCCACAGAACGACTTTTATCGTTAAAATCCGCTCTCTATTCCTTGTAATCTCTGTAATAAAGTGGAAATGGGATGTGAGTAGCTGGAACATGATCCATTATCAGGCTCAGGTTAATAAAGTGGTAAAGAGATCCTTCTGTTGGGGGTGTCCTCCCCTCTCTGTAGGGTAGGTGGTACGTCCCACATCTGGGCTTTTCTAATGGGGTTTGCACTAATCAGCAGCGAGATTATAGATGGATTGATAAAATCAGACCTGTTCTTTCGGAATTTGCAGAATTTCATAAACGCCTGTCATAATGGTTGGCTGTCCACTGCGCTGGCTGAAATCTTTGCCAAGATAGGTGCGTTGGTGTTAACGTTCGGAAAGGTAGCATTTCCAGAGTTGGTGCTGCTTAGTTACTTCTGAGGCTGCTTTGGTTCGCCCAGCACAGGAGGATTCTGACAGGTCGGCAGATAGTCACGCAACATCTAATAAATGCCGTTAACGGGTCAAAGACGGGTTGTCAGCTGTGGTTCTTGATTCCTCTAGGACTGTCTCTTTTTGCATCAGGGCTCTTGATAGATTAGAAATCAGGGAATCACGCCACAGAAGCTTCAATGTGGAGAACGTTCATGGTACAGGTGCATTAAAACCTTTTTAATTTAAAAAAAAAATTTAAGTTGTTCTTTTTAGATAGGCATGACAGTAGAGAGTATATTGACATATTCTACATGCCTGGAGTGTACCTTATTCTGATTCGGATCCCATTCTTGTGGTTGAGCATCATGTGGAGTTTCACTAGGCATGTCATACCTGCACAGAGGAAAGTGACGTCCCATTCATTCCACTCTTTTCTGTTCCCATCCCCCTCCCTCTCCTCCATCCCCCTTTGTCTGGTCTAATGTGCTTCTGTACTTCCCAACATGGGTGCTATCTTTAAAAGTCAAAAAGAAAATCTAATGGTTGAATTTTTGGAATATTCATCGTATGTCAGGCATTGGGGAAAGCATTATAAATACATGGGTAATGGAAGCCCACTCCATCGCAAGAAACCAGGTCCTCTTAACACTACCATTTACAGGTGAGGGAACTGAGTTCAGAAAACCAGTTGATGGGCCAGGCCCACCAGTTAAGTGGTATAGCAGCCTTCAGATAAAAAATGTAAAACCCCAAAGTCTTGCCATGTGAATACAGGCTCTCCCGGTGAGTACCCTGGGATAAACTTAGTCATCAGGAACCCATCGCTGGTGCCTCAGATCACTCCGAAACTTCTGGCTTCAAACAGTAGCCTGTGTTCATTCTGTCCACGCATCTGCAGTTTGCCCAGGGCTCCCTGAGGAGGCTCTGTGGACTCGCGACCCTAGCATCACAGAGCAGGGTGAGGAAGGATGTGTAGATCTGGAGATGAGGGACTGCCTAAATGTCCACCACAGACGGCAGTGTGTGTGGTGGACAAGGATAAAGGGGATGGACAGCCCAGGGCGCAGGGGAGAGAGAGGAGGTTGCAGGGTAGAATCCGGTGTCGAGGAACTCCATACCAAGATGACTTCCCAGTAAAGACGCAGGCACAGCCGAGAGGCTGTTGTGTGGACTGGCTGCTTGGCAGAGTGTGGTTGGGATGAGTAGCTGGTAGTGCATTGGCCTGGGCACGACCTCCCTGGAGTGATGCGGGAACAGGGAGAACTTCACGGCCGACAGAATGAGATGTGGAGTCACGGGTCATGGAACTTTAGAGCTTAGACTCCAGAGTCTGCGAATGTGGATTTCAGTCTCAGCTGAACCCCCTTAAGGATGTAGCAAGCCGTCCATCCCTTGCAAACCCTCAGTTTTCTAGTGGGTATTGATTCTGTGTTTGGTTGTGATGAGGTTTCAGAGTGCCTGACCCAGTACTTCCTAACACATGTTTTGTGCCCCTGGTGACGATAGTGACCTCGGCAGTTGCCCACCTGCCACTGCTGTGACCCTGATGGTGCTTTTTTGCTTGTTTTAAGGACCCAGGGCTTGAAATCTAGGCCAAGCAACTGCTGTGGTGATTTCTCCTATTCTAATCCCTCGACTCCTGGTGCATCACAGGGTTTCTGAGTGGCCCACAGCCGGTCCTGCTTCCTCCAGCACAGGAAGTGATCTGTTCTCACTCGGTTTCAGCATGTGTGTGACCTGAAGCACGTGAGCCTCAGGGTGCTAATATGGTTGTGGGCAAAGGCTCCCTGTGAGGTACTGACCACATTGTTTCGTGCTGATTCCCATGAAGCCTGCCTTGGCCAGGGTTATGGTTTGGATGTGAGGTGTCCCCCAGGAGGAGTATTCAGAAGTGAAATGCTTGAGATTATGAGAGCCTAACCTTATCAGTCCAGCCTAGCTGGAATGCACTAACTGGGCAGTAGCTGTAGGCAGGTGGTGCCTAGCTGGAAGGGTGGGTCATCGGGAGTGTGCCCAGGAACGGTGCATCTGCCCCCCTGGCCCCTTCTCTTTCTCCCTCTGCTTTCTGACCACCATGAATGGAGCAGTGCTCCTCTACACATCCTTCCGCCATGATGTTCTGCCTCCCCGTGGGGCCAGTGCTATGGAATTGGCCAACCATGGACTGAACCTCTGAAACTGAGCCCAAACAACCCCTTCCTCCTCTAAGTTGTTGTTCTTGGGGATTTTGGTCAGAGCAAAAAGAAGCTGACATGTTAACACAGTGAGAGACAATTCTGGTGGCTGAGAATTTAGCGGGAGATTCCTGGACGTCCTCTCTGGCCATGGAGTGGCCACCCAGGAACTTGGGTACTTAAGTGTTGATAGTGTTTGTTTTTGAATGGTGGGGACACTTGTCCTCTTTGAGCTCCTGGGTAGCTTCTACATTCTCTCTCACATGCACTTTCTGCATGTGAAAAGAGAAATAAAAGACCTCTTTCCCACAAAATTGGTGGGTCCTCTTTTCTGAACTTTTTATTTTCCCAGGCCTTATTTTGTTCTAAATATCATTTGCCGACATCAATTGATTTTCATTTAAGCGTTTAGAATACCACTGCTGCTCTCTTGCTCATCTTGCTTCCTGTTTTGCCAATGTAGAAGATCAAAACAATTTCTTTTGCAACATTTCATGAAGTGATTAACTTTTAGAATCCCTGACTTTAATTTCTCATTACTCTTTTCAAATACAATTTATATTCCATTTTGAGATTAGAAGCTGTTTTTTGGATTTCCTAGTTGGCTCTCATAAATACCTTTATTTTTGGTTTATAAAAACCAATCCCATGAACCACAGTGGCAGTTGTTTCTGGATGAATTAAAATCTTTGATTCTCTGGGAAAAAATGTGGGTTTCCCAGAAGAAGAGAGTGTAACTGCTGGGTAAGTAGGCGAGGAGGTGAGTGTCTGGAGAGAGCTCCTCGTAAGAGCCGCAGGGTCATCCATCACCTCGACAGCCTGCACCTGCTGACAGCCAGCTGATGACTGTCATACTCTGCTTCCACATGGAGCAGGGAAGACTGCCTTGTCCCTCACTGCCCTTGACCAGGAGGCGCTGTGGACAAGGATGTCAATTAGATGAAACCCAAGAGTGAGAACCAGAAAGCATTGTGTGATTATATATTTAATTAATGAATGGGAAATAAGCACAAATAAGA
Source organism: Glaucomys volans (assembly GCA_020662805.1). NCBI lineage: Eukaryota > Metazoa > Chordata > Mammalia > Rodentia > Sciuridae > Glaucomys > Glaucomys volans. The sequence goes on along the minus strand of JAJEJO010003574.1, from coordinate 534,980 downwards.
TCTTCTGGTTTTTTGTTTTGTTTTGTTTTGTTTTGTTTTTTACTTTTCAGAGTAGATTGGGCACCGTGGTGCACACCTGTAATCCCAGTGGTTCGGGAGGCTGAGGCAGAATAGTGAGTTCAAAGCCAGCCTCAGCAACAGCAAGGCACTAAGCAGCTCAGTGAGACCCTGTCTCTAAATAAAATACAAAATAGGGCTGGGGATGTAGCCCCCCCCAAAAAAGAAGGGGTAGATTGATTGTTACAGCAAAGGTATACCATCTTTTAGCAAATCGATTTAAAAATTCTTATCTCTAATAAAGATTCATTGATTTAATTATCGATCGGATTTTTATTTTTCAGAACTCACATGAGGTCCAGTTGGTATAGATAAGGTGTAACTTGTGTTCTTGGGTTAGGCAGAGCACTCTCTGAAATAAGGCAGAGAAATCTCCGAAATCAGACTTGTTAGAAAAGAGTCAATTCCTGCTAAAATTTGTAGAATAATTTATTGTGCATACGTATTTATTCTAAGTCACTTACAATAGTAAGAATTTCTACTTGATTTTATTTTTTTAAAAACTGGTCACTATTTTTCTGTCGATCTCTTTGATATTTCATATAGTATTGTAATAAGAAGGCTTTGTTTAAAAGCCAGTGTGGCCAAGCACAGTGGTGCACACCTGTAATCCCAGCAACTCAGGGGGCTGAAGAATGAGGATTGCAAGTTCAAGGCCAGCCTCAGCGATCTAGCAAGACCCTAAGCAACTTAGAAACACTGTCTAAAATAAAAAATAAAAAGGGCTGAGAATGTAGCTCTGTGATAAAGCACCACTGGGTTCCATCCATAGTACCAAGAAAACAAAAAGCAAAAGTGTGGGTGGAGCCTGGAATCTTGGTTAATCATATCCACGCTGACTTCTCCTCAGTGTGTACATTTCTAAAGCAGATATTTAGAGTCATTAGAAATTCGTTTTTCAAAGAAAATTTTAGTCTTTTAAAGCCACAGATTTCTTTTTTTATTTTTTATTTTATTTTTTAATTTTTGGCAGTGCTGGGGATTGAACGCAGGGCCTTCTGCGTGCTACGCAACTGCTCTACTCCCGAGCCACACCCGCACCTTAGCAGTCAGGATGGAGGATGATAGTGTGTGCGACCGACTCCTCTGTCTGGAAAGTGTGGTCCATACCATGGAATGAGCTCCAGTTGCGGCAGGAGCGTAACGACGTAGTGAGAGAGTGTAATTGCTCATTGAAAAATGAGCTAATTGAAACGAGTGGTGTAATGGTTGCTCTCCGTCATCTTGCATTCACTCCGAGTCCAGGGGTCTTGAACTGTGGTTACGGTTGCAGAGATGATTAGGAAGCATGATGTAAGGTGATGATGGCTCCCCGGGGGGTCAAGGCTGTAATTCATTTTTCCAGGAATCTGCAAATGCCGTCTTTCATGGGGAAAGCGTGAGGGGTGCCCAACAACAGCAGTCCCAAGAGTGAATTCAGCTGCCCAGGAATCTGCCCTGAGGGATGGTCAAGTTCAAGTTCATGTTTCTCAGTGTTTGCTCACGAGACACTTGTTGAATGTTGGAGCTTTGAGTACCACGCGTAAAGCCTTTTAAAGGCCCCACTGGCATGAAAAGCGGGGAAAGCCCATGTTATAAGATGGGAAGAAGACTTGCGGTGTTGTGCTGTTCATTTGGTGCCCCATCTTCCACACTGTGCTCTGTTTGGGTGGAAATTTTACTGTTGCCACGATGTTTTCCTTTTTGCTCTGAAGGCCAGGGCAGGTGTACAGTAGGGCACTTTTCTTTAGCCTAGGCTAAGTTTTTTTTTTTTTTTTTTTTTTTTTT
>JAJEJO010003574.1:508382-533056 GCA_020662805.1 Glaucomys volans | reverse complement strand
CTGGGTTCAATCCCCAGCACCACACACACACACACACACACAAAGAATAGGCAACTAGAGGGGCTGGGGCTCAGTGGTGGAGTGCTTGCATGGCATGTGTGAAGCACCGAGTTTGATCCTCAGCACCACATAAATATAAATAAATAAAGATATAAAAATACAAAAGCATTATTTTTTTAAAGAAAGAATAGGCAAATAGACTTTTGGACAGAATGAGGATCTCATAGACATGTCTTTGTATAATGGGAAGTGGGTTTTGGTTTTGGTTTTTGTTTTTTGGTACTGGGGATTGAACCTAGGGGCGCTTAACCACTGAGCCACATCCCCAGCCTATTTTTTATTTTTTTATTTAAAGACAGGGCCTTACTAACTTGCTGAGGCTGGCTTTGAACTCACGATCCTCCTGCCTCAGCCTCCCAAGTGCTGGGATTACAGGCGTGCACTCCTCTCCACAGTTTAGTCTAGTCTTAATCTGTACGCATCTCCTCTTTGTTCTTTTAAGGTGCTATATTGCATACTACATAACATTCCCTTTTGTCTACTTTGACATAGCCATGGCTGTACTTGATGGGGGACAAAATAAAATTTACACATTCATGAATATTTGGCAGTACACCTGAGAAAACTCAGAAACTATCATGCCTAAGTAAACTGAGAATCTAGCTGGGCGCGGCAGCGCACGCCTGTAATCCCAGTGACTCAGAAGGCTGAGGCAGGAGGATCGCGAGTTCAAAGCCAGCCTCAGCAACTTAGCGAGGCCCTAAGCAACTCAGTGAGACCCTGACTCTAAATAAAATACAAAATAGGGCTGGGGATGCAACTCAGTGGCGAGTGTCCCTGAGTTCAATCCCTGGTTCAAAAAAAAAAAAAAGTAAGTAAACTGAGAATCCAGATATGTATGTATGTATTTATTTATTTATTTTTAAATATTTTATTTTTTAGTTGTAGATGGACACAATACCTTTATTTATTCGTTTTCTATGTGGTGCTGAGGTTGGAACCCAGCACCTCACACGTGCTAGGCGAGAGCTCTACCATTGAGCCACAACCCCAGTCCCACGCAGGTATTGTAACTAACATAAATACCTTTATTTCTCCTATCCGTCTTGAAATTTCTCTTATTATTGATGAGTCTTGGTGCCAGGTTTACGTTGTTGTCTTTGGGGCTAAATAGCATTGTTTCAATAAATGTGTCACATTCATTCAATCAGGGAGTTGATCATGCGGTGAGTGATGTGGTTGACGTGGAGTCAGTAAGTTTTCAAATGTGGACATTTTGTTCACTGAATAGGGCATTTTCTTGAGAATCAGTGTGCCTCTTGTGCTTAGTGACAGATGACCAACCATTGACTCCAGGGATACTGTATACAGATTGATGACTTTGTCATTTCTTATCAAAAGAATCTAGAGAGTTGTGGTTGGGAGTTTGTACATATATATATACGTGTGAAAGACTTTGAAAAATGTGATTAAAGGTAGAAAATTATGTGAAGGTAGAAAAATATGCCTTTTTTTTTTTGGAACCAGGGATTGAACTCAGGGACACTCGGCCACTGAGCCATATCCCCAGCCCTATTTTGTATTCTATTTAGAGACAGGGTCTCACTGAGTTGCTTAGGGCCTCGCTAAAGTGCTGAGGCTGGCTTTGAACCCGCGATCCTCCTGACTCAGCCTCCCAAATCGCTTGGATTACAGGCATGCGCCACCACACCCGGCAACATGCCCCTTTTTGAAGAATTAATTAGGCATTATGTGTAGAAGACCTGCATTCTGTGTTAGTATAGCAGGTCAGTAGCTAGGTGTTCTCTCTCTCTCTCTCTCTCTCTCAGAGATTGAACCCAGGGGCACTTCATCCCAGCCCTTTTTAACTAAGTAGTTCTAATTAATTCTAACTAATTAATTAACTAATTAATTCTAATTAGTCAATGAAGGATATGGAAAATAACATTGCCCAAGAAAAGGGGATTGACAGCCCCCAGGGAGGAGGGAGGACATGGGTCCCAGGAGAGAAGGTAAATGTTAGTCCCTGGGCCCTGGACTTTGACTTCTTCCCAGTGACAGTGAGTCCCAGGAGGAAAGAGGCAAACCAATAGGCTCTGGGCTCTGGGTCTTTATCCCAGTTGCAGTGAGTTTCAAGCGTTTACAGCTGTTTCCCTGAGTTAGAATGTGTTTGGGGCTTTTACAGCAGTTTCCCTGAGTTGGGTCTTGAGCCTGCACACCTCGTTTCCTGTCTTCCCAACCAGCACGCCTCAGTCTCTAATGGTTAAGTCACACTGAACATTCTGCTGTAACGACTCTCATTAAGACCTATGAAAAGCACATCCCTGTTGTAACCAGTCACTATTTTCTCCCCTGCAAATGTGCCGTGTGCCATTCCATGACTGCCTCACAACGACGGCGTGTGACCCGAGGTCTGCTCCCGTTTCAGTTGTTCTTGCCTATGGCTATACCTGACAGCAGGTGAACTTTGACACTCCACACGTAAATGGAGTGTGACTTCTCATTCCTCTGGTTGTACGTGATGTAGAACCACCCTGATCGTGTAATCATATGTGCACATAGGGTGATAATGTCTGATTGATTCTACAGTCCTTCCTACCCCAGACCCCCTCTCCCTTCACTCCCCTCTGACTAATCCAAAGTACCTCTGTTCTTCCCCAGCCTCCCTCTTTTGTGAATTAGCATCCACATATCAGAGAAAACATTTGGCCTTTGGGTTTTGGGGGATTGGCTTATTTTGGTTAGCATGATATTCTCCCACTCCATCCATTTACCTGCAAATGCTGTGATTTCATTCTTCTTTAAGGCTGAATAATATTTCATTCTGCCTCCCCAGCCTTATTTTGTATTTTATTTAGAGACAGGGTCTCACTGAGTTGCTTAGGGCCTCGCTAAGTTGCTGAGGCTGGCTTTGAACTCGCGATCCCCCTGCCTCTGCCTCCTAAACTGCTGGGCTTACAGAGGCATGTGCCTGGTTCATGTTTGTTCCTTGACTGGTTCCTTGTTTGTTTGTTTTTTTAAATCCCTGAAGTGCTGAGGATTGAACCAGGATTGCTGGCTAGCCCCCTAACATTGAGCTACCCCCACCTCTTTTCACTTTTCCATAACAATGTCCCTTTCACAGCACAGAGGATGTGGTGGTAGTGATGGGGCTGCTGCTATTTCTGTGGCTAATGTTTCCTGAAGGCGCATTACCACCAGGCTCCGCATTTCACATCTCAGGTCTTGAATTATCCTCCCCCGACCCCATGAGGCTTGTATTATCATTCACATTCTAGAACTGAGGGGATCCTAGGCCAGTGGTGTTGAACTTGTAAGTATCAGGGCTGGGATTAAACTCACCAAGTCTGGTTTAGGATTTCACACTACTTCCTCTAGACTAGCGCCATTCTGCAGCTCTAGATGACTGTGGATTTCAGGAAAAAGATGAGACACGGTGGTTTCTGATCTTACCCTTCCTCCGGGTTCCACCATTGGGAACCAGCTACTAAATGGAATCAGTTGTTAAACTGTTGAAGTGTGAATTTTACCGTGTGTTATCTTTTATGGAAATGGAGCAGTTCCTCTGGTTAATGGTACTGTCCGTGAGAGCAGAGGCTGGATTTTACACGTTTATGCATCTACATAGTGCGCCATACTTTTACATTGCTGGTGGAGTTGCAAATTGGTGCAGCCACTCTGCAAAGCAGTGTGGAGGTTCCTCTGAAAACTTGGATGGAACCTCCATTTGACCCAGTTATCCCACTCCTCGATTTATATCCAAAGGACTTAAGATCAGCACACTACAGTGACACAGCCACATCAGTGTTCACAGCAGCTCAATTCACAGTAGCTAGACTGTGGAACCAACCTAGATGCCTTTCAACAGATGAATAGATAAAGAAACTAGGGTATATATATATATACACACAATGGGATATTATTCAGTCATAAAGAAGAAAAATATTATGGCATTTATAGATAAATGGATGAAATTGAAGAATATCATGCTAAGTGAAATAAGCCAATCCCCAAAACCCAAACGCCAAATGTTTTCCCTGATAGGTGGATGATGATATATAATTGGATTGGGGGTGTGGGGGGCTGAGAAAAGAATGGAGGAACTTTAGATTATGTCAAAGGAAATGAGAGGGTGAGGGGAGGGGGTATGAAAAATGGTGAACTGAGATAGACATCATTGCACTATATACATGAATGATTACATGAATGTATGAATGAATGTACACCATGCACAACCATAGAAATGAATAGAATGTACCCCATTTGTGTATAATAAATCAAAATGCAGTCTGTAAAAATAAAAAATTAAATAAAAAAATAGTGTGCTATAGATATGTACGCATATATGTATATTTGCATATATACATAATTTCATATATGTGTATATATGTATATTTGTATATATAATATGTATTATATATATGTAATATCCATGGAGAGAGTGAACTTTCTTTAATATTGGTGATAGTACCCAGGAGCACTCTACCACTGAGCTGTATCCCAGCCCGTTTCATTTTTTATTTTGAGACAGAGTCTCACTGAATTGGTAATAACTCTGAACTTGCCACCTGCTCAGCCTTAGTAGCCGAGATTTCAGGCATGCACCACTGTGCCCAGCTAGAGTGTAATATTTTAGCAGCTTTATTGGAGTACAAATTTACATTCATACCATAAAATGCATCCTTTTAAAGTGGGCAGTTCATTGGCTTTTATTCGTAGAACTGTGCGACCATTATAACGATTTAATTATAGAATATTTTCATTACACCCCAAGGAAACCAGATGCCCATTAGCCGTCACTCCTGATTTTTTTTTTCTTCTGTTTTAAACTAAGAAAGAAGGCTGCCAAATATTGGAAATATGAAGCATTCAGCATCAGGGGTGCACCATCACCTAATTTGTTAAAGCTTGATTTTCTTAGCTAATCACACCTCTTCACCAAAATAATCATTTTCTATCACACGTTTTTGAAAATGATCTGGTTGAAATGGTTGGCAATTAGTCCACTTTATACAAACAATTGCTGTGATTAATTCAGAGAGAGTAAGAGTATTACCTCTCATAATGGAGACATTCTGTCTGGTCTTATCCCCAGTTATCATAGACAACCTTAGCGACAGGAGGGGGCATTACTGATGAATCCCTCTCTGGAAGAAAAGGCGGCAAGATAATCCTCAAACGTTGATTTTTGATAAGCGTGTTGCTGATGCTGAAGATCCTTATCCTTTATTTCCTGAGAGCCTGTAATGCATTTTGGAATGAAGAGTGGCAGCTTGAGAATTTTGCATTTCTGTTTCTAAGGAAGGCCAGGCTTCTGAGTTTCCAAGTGCCCAAGCTCTCTTCCTGCATGACGAGGGGGAGGGATGAAGACTCTGGCTCAAGCTCTTCCTCGGGTTTCCTGTTGGATTCTGGTACCTGATTGTTCTCGGGGAGGAGCAGATAGGACATAGTTTCCGAGCATCCTGGGAGGTCTTTATCAGCTTCCTGTCCCCTACCCTCACCCCACAACCCAGCCAGCCTTGCCTTTCTTTCATGAGGACAGTTATTGGCTCCCTACTTCCAGCTTATACCCTACTCCCAGCCCACCCCACCCTAGTCTCTCTTTCAAGTGCAGATGTTTTTCATTGCTCTGTGCAATAAAGACCTGGATTTAAACCTTGGTTCTGCCCTTTACCAGCTGTGTCATTTTGGTCAAATCACATAATCCTGCCCCTCTTCTGCCTGTTTTCTTATTTGTGACCTCAGAATAATATTCCTTATTTTATGGGGACCAAAGATAAGATATTCCTTATCTTATTTGTGACCTCAGAATAATATTCCTTATTTTGTATTTTATTTAGACACAGGGTCTTGGTGAGTTGCTTAGGGCCTCGCTGAGTTGCTGAGTCTGGCTTGAACTCCATCCTCCTGCCTCAGCCTCCTGAGCTGCTGGGATCACAGGTGTGTGCCACCACACCTGACCAAGTGTGTCCTCTTGCACGTATTTAATGAAATAATTCATTTAAAGTATAAAGGTTGATCTAGATTCAGATCTTTTTTTTTTTTAATGCATGAAATTTGGGGGAGGTGGTTACCGGGGATTGAACTGAGGGGCATTTGACCACTGAGCCACATCCCCAGCCCTATTTTGTACTTTATTTAGAGACAGGGTCTCACTGAGTTGCTTAGCACCTCACTTTTGCTGAGGCTGGCTTTGAAGTCTCCATCCTCCTGCCTCAGCCTCCCAAGCCGCTGGGATTACAGGTGTGCGCCACTGTGCCTGGCCTGAATGAAATTTTTAGAAGCTTTCAATTTGCTGAGGATCTGTATCCTTGCACATGAATTGGTTTGTGCCTTCTCACCATTCTGCAGATCAGTCAGAGCAGTGGGTGCACTTTCTGTTTTACAGATGAGGGCACTGAGTGCATGAACAGGAATTGTCCAGTGTCAGCCACGTAGTGGCACAGCTGGACTAGGCTGGTTCTTCCCACACCAGCGTCTTGCACTGGATTTGTCTGAAGCCTCTGCTAATTATCGGGAGCCTTCTGCTTGCCGTGGGTAAATGTGTGCCCTCATGTGTATCACCATGTGATTCACTCTGCTGTCTGCAGAGTCCCCTTTTCTCCTTGCCACGATGTGGATCTCCTTGCAAAGTCACATGTGCATAATCTCATAACCCAGGGCAGCTGGCCTCAGGAAAAGGATGCATGGGTTGTTCAAGTGAGTCCTTTCTTTTTTTTTTGTACCGGGCATTAAACTTGGGTGCTCAACCACTGAGCCACATCCCCAGCCCCTGTTATATTGTATTTAGAGACAGGGTCTTGTGAGTTTCTTAGGGCCTCACTGAGTTGCTGAGGCTGGCTTTGAACTCCATCCTCCTGCCTCAGCCTCCCAAGCTGCTGGGATCACATGTGTACCATCACACCTGACCAAGTGGGTCCTCTTAAACTGCTTGGATATGGTGCTCAAAACTTGGTTCCCTTCATCTGCAGGCACAATTGTAGAGAAAAGCACTAGATGGAGGATGCAGTGAAACTAGGCAAGGGCTCCCATCTCTGATGTCTGGTGGCATTTCCCATCTATCAGCATAGCGGGAGCAATGCCAAGTCCTTATTTACTTCCGGTGTTTAGATGTGCTCTGCTCATGCAATGGCCGTGCCTCCATCACACAGGGATCCCCTCTGCAGGTGGGGACTGACGGGCAGCTATGGTAAAATCCTTGTCCTTCGGCACCTGCCGCTGAGCGGCTTGATAGTGTTCCCTTCGGGACACAATTACCGAGTATCATGCTTTAAGATCCACGGTGGAAAATATGAGGCGACCCCTTCTGACCTTCGGGAGGGTGGTTGGGCAACTTGGAGAGAGGGAGTGCCTCACGGGAGTGGGAAAGGTGCTTCTAGGAGAGATGAGCTCACTGCGTCCCAGGTGACCTTCCGTCCTCTGCAAGAGGACGAGGTTAGGGTTACACAGCTCGATGTCGGAACTGGAGTTCTGACCCTGTTGAAACTGGGTTGACCCTTTATTCCCTTAGTTTCATAATGTCCTCTGGGGCTGGGGATCCATCAAGTCCCTTTTGTTTCCCATTTATGATGAGGCCTGGGTTTATGTTCCAACCCGACCAGCTCCTGAGCTCTTGGAGGACAGGGAGCATCCCTTTCCAGCTCTGTCCTGACAAGGCGCACTTGTGTGGGAGGAGCAGGGTGTTGCTCAGTGACATGAACAGTTTGAGTCACATTTATTCCTGTGAACCTTCCAAGTCCACCGAGCTACCACATCTGGGACTGCTGACATCCTGGATTTTCATTCTTTCTCTCTGCTCCTTCCTCTCTTCCTTCCTTCCTCCCCCCCGCCCCCCAGGTATTGGGATTGAACCAGGGACACTCAACCACTGAGCCACATCCCCAGCCCTTTTTATGTTTTATTTTGAGATAGGGTCTCGCCGAGTTGCTTAGGGCCTTGCTGAGTTGCTGAGGCTGGCTTTGAACTCACGATCCTCCTGCCTCAGCCTCCCAAGCTGCTGGGGTTACAGGTGTGCGCCACACTTATTTCCTTTTTACATGAATGTATTTCAATTGTTTGCAAAGGATTTGGGCTGGAATGGAAATTATTGAGTAAATAGGGCTGCCGATCCTCAGATTGTTTGAGAAGTAGGCAACGGTGTGAATTTGGGGGAGCCATACACTATTCCATGCTCCATCTCCATCGCTAAAGAATGAATAGTGTGAGGTTGTCCTGAGTACCTGGTGGGTACCTTGATACCTAACAAAGGCCGGGATTGTGCCGTAGGACACAGTGATGACCTGTTCAACGTGGAGGTGGCTGAAGTGACTATCATCTTTTGAAGTCTTGTTCAATTTTGACAAGCAGGGCCCAGATTAATTTAACAGCACGGGGTACGTTTGAGTATGAATCGTTGAATCTGAGTGGATGACGAGGCCCCTGTGAGCACTCGTGCCCAGAGACCATTTGGATAGGTTGCTGAGTGAGGTCTCAGCTCACAAGGCTGGTCCTGAAACCTGATGGTGTTGGGGACATTGACCAGTAGGAAATGGCTTATCAGCGTCTTATCACCAGCATTTTCTATTGGGTGCCTCAGCTGGACATTTCAAGGGAATTTTCTAGAATCAGAAGAGATTGTGCTTGAACTCCCTGTCCCGTTTCCTTTCTTTGGCCACGGTTTGTGGAATCTGATGATTGGGAAGGTCACTTTCTGATATCCTCAGCAAGGGTCAGCGAAGACAAGTATACTAAAAGTTTATGAACCAGAAAATGCACATAAGCAGCAAATAGCCACTCCAGCTTTCCTGAGTGACCTTTGGGGGCATTGCTAATTCCTCCTGAGGCATTCGGCAGGACAGAGCTCAGACTAATTAGGTAAGTTATGACCCGTTGGAGGAAATTGGTAGCATTCACTATTCTGTGCAAATCTTGTAGCATTTTGAAAGTGTCAGAACGACTCTGTTTAATCACAGAACTGTTTGTGGTTTAAAAGTTAAAGCAGGTGGAAAAACAGTCCCTCCTTCCCCTCAAATTAATTTGCATGTATTCCTACCCACAGCTGAAGACAGGTGGTGTTGGCCTTGGTGTTGGTTTTCTGTGTTGAAACTTCGGGGCGTATTGTCTGAGTGATCTTCGGCTGGAGCCTATGATTCCTTTCCATCTTTCTGTGAAGACTGTTAATATTGACGATACTTGGGTAGAAGCCCAAGAAGCGGGTCTTAAAATATTTCTTAAATAATTATTGTGTTCAGTTTATAAAATGCCCGCACAACTCTGTGTGCATTGGTACAGGTCCGAATGTGGAAGACATGCAAGAAAGAAGTGATCATTCCTCTCTTCCCACTTCGAGAACTCCTCTCCTAAGGTGCCTGGTGTTACAGGGTTAGTCTGTTCCACCCATTGAACAGGCAGTATCCACAATGCTTGCACCATTTTTTAAAATTGAAATGCAATGGTAGTGTGTATTTTATTCAGTAATATCACTTCAGTGCACGTTACTAGCATTCCTTTTGGCAACTGTGTACGGGTCTAACCATTTTTTACCATTTACTCACGTAGCCTCTGAGGAAGATATACTGAGCCCATTGCATGCAATCCGTGTATTCATGAGGGTTTTTAAAATGGTTTTGTTTGGTACCAGGGACTGAACCCAGAGGTACTTAACCACTGAGCCGCATCCCAGCCCTTTTTGTGTTTTATTTTGAGACAAGGTCCCGCTGAATTGCTTATGGCCACACTAAGTTGCTGAGGCCGGCTATGAACTTGTGGTCCTCCTGCCTCAGCCTCCCGCATCACTGGGATTACAGACATGCGCCATGGCACCTGGCATGAAGAGGAGGTTTTTTGGTTGATTTCTGTTTTTTTTTGTTTTTTGTTTGTTTTTTAAGTTCAGCTGCTTTTATTTGGGTCTTATTTGATTTTGCTTTTTTTATTACAAACCACACTACCACAAATATCTAAGGATGTTTTTCCAATAGGAATCAAATGGAAATTTTTTAGGACAAAACATAGGAGTTTGGCCAGATCAGTTTTCGAAGCATTGAAGAGTTTTTAGAAGGAAGATTTCCTTCCGGCAGTTCAAGATCCTTGCTGTCTAATAGGTCTGCTTTTTGTTATTCTGAGCACCAGGGCGCTTTGGGCATCATGCTGAACACAGTGCTAAACAGGCGACCTGAGCACTGTCCTGGTCAGAGCTCGGCTGGCCAATCTGCTTGCCATTAGCCACGTGTAGCTATTGGAATTTAAGGTAAATAACATGAAATGAAGTTTTATTTATTTATTTATTTATTTGGAACCAGGGATTGAACTCAGGGACACTCGGCCACTGAGCCACATCCCCAGCCCTATTTTGTATTTTATTTAGAGACAGGGTCTCACTGAGTTGCTTAGGGCCTCGCTAAATTGCTGAGGCTGGCTTTGAACTCGTGATCCTCCTGCCTCAGCCTCCCGAGCCGCTGGGATTACAGGCGTGCGCCACCTTGCCCGGCTAAATGGAGTTTTAAAATCAGTTCCTCCACCTCGCAGCCACTCTGCAGCAACCACAGGTGCCTGGGGCTGCCATGTTCACGGGGCCCTCGGGGCCTTTCCCTCGTGGCGGGCCACTCGCCCTATTGAACAAGGAGGACTCAGAATGGGGGATGACGTCATGCTCTCTGCACCCATGTGACCAGGACTCTGCCCGACTGGTCACATGAACCTGGGGCAGGTGACTTTCCTCTCTGAGTCTCAGCCTCCTCACCAGTAGGATGAATATACTACCAACCCTTGTTTCCTTGTGAAGACGCAGCGTGATGGCATCGCTTCGGAGCCGGCCTGGACATTAGTAAACAAGCATCCAGGAACCGGAAGCCCTTGTTCTTCTCCCAGCGTTTCCCACTCCTTTCCTTTCTGGAGAGGAGGAGCACCGTTGACCCAGAGCTAACGACTGCAGGACATGGCTGGCCGCGTTCCAGCCGGACGAGCAGACAACAGGCTTGCAGGCTGCAGAAAGCCCCTTGGTCAGCCTGCTGCCTTTTTTTAAAAAATATGTCATCCCTGGGAAACATGGTAGAATTTGTTTTACTTCTCTTCTGTCAGGAAGTAACCCTTCTGGCTTTGTTAGACGCGTGGTTTGTAATAATTGCACCCACCCCAGATGGCTCCTGAAAACCCTTTGAAATGCCATCTGTCAGGCGTGTGTCCAGCCGGCAGCCTGTCATTCTGCTACAAGAAAAGAGGAGGCGGGGCCCTGCCTGCGTCCTTCCCACCCAGCATGGCTGAGTGGAGCTGGTGAGGTTGGCCCAGGCCCAGCTGCTCGCCCAGAGTGCCCGGAGCAGGCCTCCTGCTGGCACGGGACCTGGAGTGGTTCTGTCTGCGTAATAAGCCCTGAAGGGTGCGTGGGGACCTGCCGCCAGCCACCTCCTTCCTCTGCATCCCAAAAGCCATTGGAAGCGAATTATTTACAGGGGAAAGTGGGGTCTCTGCTAGTTTCCTTTTCCTTTCCTTAAGAGGTGGCAGTTTTGAAGTTCTTGATGATTTCAGATCCTCTCAGGAAATGAAGACCGACCAGGGGTGACTATTATCTTTAAAGGACATCTGAGAAACTGGATGTGAAAAGGCAAAGATAAGGGCTGGGGACGTAGCTCAGTTGGTAGAGTCCCTGCCTCACAAGCACAAGGCCCTGGGTTCGATCCCCAGCTCCATTAAAAACAAAAAAGAAAAGGCAAAGGTAAGATGCCTACAGAGCAGGCAGTGGGCCCTAGCGTGGGTCTCAGCCAGGAACGTGGACTGAACCCAGCAGGTCTTTGGTTTGGTTTTAGTTTGTCCTCCTCTCTTCTGAGCGGGTGGATTAAGTGATTGGGATTTCAGCGTGGAGGCTGTTTGTGAGCGGGCCGTGTAGAACAGATTTAGGACAGATCCGTTCACAGCGCGTCTCAAAGCCAGTCTCCGCTTGCCCTGCGCTGGAATTTCCAAGTAGGATGTAGACTGTTTGTGTTTACAAGGGGCTGGCGGAACAGCTTGGCTGCAGGACCTCACAGCCTCCTTCTGGCTGCTGCTGCTTACTCTCCTTTGGGGATCTTCCTTCTGTTCCCGGGTTCAAAAAGTTAGGTCTAGCCAGGGGGACGGCACACACCTGTGATCCCAGGGATTCAGGAGGCTGAGGCAGGAGGATCACAAGTTCAAAGCCAATTTCAGCAGTTAGTGAGGCCTTAAGCAACTCAGTGGGACCCTGTCACTAATAAAATACAAAAAGGGCTGGGGATGTGGCTCAGTGGTTAAGCACCCCTGGGTTCAATTCCCAGTACAAAAAAAAAGTTAGGTCTTCCTGTTCACCCCAGACTTTGGGACTTCCTTTTCTGCATTCCCTCCTTAGATTTTCTTCTTCAATTTCTTGCCTTCAAATGCCTCTGGTTTACTGATCAACTGACCACTGCTAAGTTTCTGTTCTAGGATCCATTGGGACCTTCAGGCTCCTAAGGTCAGCAGTCGCTCTCTGCACCAAGGTCTGATCACCAGCCTAACATGTGGCCCATGACCTCTACACTCCCCCCGCCCCGTGGCCGTTTCCTCTTTTTGTTTCAGTCTCTCAATGGTACAACCCATTCCCCTGGGTCAACAAAGAAGTCCTTATTCTTCTTTCCTACATACTACATCTAATCTACCTGCAAGTTTTGTTACTTCTGTCTTCAAAATAGAGACTTAGTGTGATGTGATGAGTCGACATACAATTAACCTAGGGACTAAGTTGCAGCTACTTAAGATATTCACATTTCAGCCAGGTGCCCTGGTGCACACCTGTAATCCCAGTGACTCTGGAGGCTGAGGCAGGAGGATCACAGATTGAAAGCCAGCCTCAGCAACTTAGAGAGGCCCTTAGAGACTCAGCAAGACTCTGTCTCTAAATTAGATACAAATAAGGGCTGAGGATGTGGCTCAGTGGTTAAGCACCCTGGGTTCAATCCCCAGAACCAGTAAATAAAAAATAAATAAATGAAAATATTCACCTTCTGTAGTCGCTCTCTGATTTTGTCTCAGCACCTGCATTTTACCCGTCTAGTCCACACCTGACTGTCTCTCTCCAGGTCACTGTGACAACCACCGAACTGGTCTCCCTGCTTCTCTTCTTGCTAACCTCCTCCCTCTGCCGGTTCTCTGCAAAGTCAAAGACCTTTTAAAAATAGGCATTGAATTAAAGCATCACTTTGCTTAAAAGCCCTCTGGTGACTTCCTGTCTCCCTTAGAACACAGTGTGGATCATTTGCCATCATTTGAATGATGGCATTTGCCAGTGAATGGGTGGAACTGGAGACTATCGTGCTAAGTGAAATAAGCCAGTCCCATAAAATCAAAGGCCGAATGTTTTCCGTGATATGCGGATGCTAATTCACAATAAGGGGTGGGACTTGGGAAGAGGAGGGTCACTTTAGGTAGAGGGGAGTGACGGGAGGGGAAGGAGTGTGGAGGTGGAAAGATCGTGGAGTGAAACGGACATTGTTACCTCGTGTGCATGTATGACTGCATGACTGATGTGACCCTACGGCACGTCCAGTCAGAGAAGTGAGAACTTGCACTCCATTTACGTGTGATTTATCCAAATGCGTAAATGCTTTCTACTGTCAGGCATAGCTAATTAGAACAAATAAAACATTTATAAAAATAATAAAATATAGCTGGGCACGGTGTCGCACGCCTGTAATCCCAGTGACTTGGGAGGCTGAGGCAGGAGGATTGTGAGTTCAAAGCCAGCCTCAGCAACTTAGCGAGGCCCTAAGCAACTCAGTGAGACCCTGTCTCTAAATAAAATGCAAAATAGGGCTGGGGATGTGGCTCAGTGGTCAGGTGCCCCTGGGTTCAGTCCCCAGTACCCAAAAAATAAATAAATAAAAATAAAATAAAATATGAATTTCAGTAAGGTAGGAACTTTGTCTTATTCAACCCAGTGTCTTCCCGGTGCCTAAATTAGTGCTTGGCATTCCTGGGGAGGGTGATTCAGCAAACATTTATTAAAGGATTGCAATGTGACGACCTCTATATACACCATATACACAGACACACGTGCAACATCAGCTTATTACAGTGGGATTTTAACCTGAAGAGTCTGAACTCACTCCATTCCAACAGTAACATCAAGTACAAAATCTGCTAACAATCACTGGACTGGCCTCTGAAAGGATGGTCTCACTCAGTACCTGCGGTGCAGGTATTGTGGTTTGCCCGCTTCACAGTGGCGGATGCTGAGAAGTAGCAGAAGCTCAGGGACTTGTCCAAGACCGTCACCTGGGGAGCCAGACGGTGACCCGGCCCTGCCCACCGGGACCCCCAGGTCTTCAGCGGTACATGATGCTCCCTTTATTTACACAGCGCCTGCTGTGGGTCCGACTCCTGGGAGGGGGGTTTAAAAGCCACGAATGACCTCTCATCCTCCAGGGTGCCAGGAATGGGGACAAGTGAGGAGAGAGTGGTGGAGTCGGCTTCTGGACGCTTCGCAAGCCAGTGTCTTTCCCAGAAAGCCTCTGTGTGTTGAGTGTGAGAAGAAACCCGTGGAAACAGAACCACTCTTTGAATAAGTTGCAGCTATTTAAGATTATCAGATTGCACATGTTTTAAAATGGGGTGCATTTAAAATGTGTTTAGCCTGAGTAAAGTATTTGGTAATTCTTTTTTTTGTTTTTGGCCTTGTGGAGGGGGTCCCAGGGATTGAACTCAGGGTCGCTCAACCACTGAGCCACACCCCCAGTCCTGTTGTGTACCTTTTTAGAGACAGGGTCTCACTGAGTTGCTTAGGGCCTTGCTTTTGCTGAGACTGGCTTGAACTCGCCATCCTCCTGCCTCAGCCTCTACGGTGTGATAATTCTTGAGGTTTTTGACTTTGGGGAATTATGGATATCCACGGTAGGTGTGGTGATGTGGTCATTACTTAGGCCGGGGTTCAAAGATTGCATGGTTCTGCTGGGCGCACACCTGTAATCCCAGCAGCTCGGGAGACTGAGGCAGGAGGATCCAGAGTTCAAAGCCAGCCTAAATAAAATATAAAATAGGGCTGGGGGTGTGGCTCCATGGCTGAGCATCCCTGAGTTCAATCCCCAGTATCCACAGCCCCCGCAAAAAGATTACATGGCTCCAGGAACATTAAAGTGGTGGGGTCCATATAGTTGGTTCTTTCAGTACTTTAAAGTGGAAGGGAGAGAATCTAGGAATACAGGGAAATTCCTGCTTATTTTACAGGAAAACCTACAATCACCCCCATAGGTGACGATGGCTGACAAGACTGCGTTGTCTTGTCCACTCATTTAAGTGGTAGAAGCAGAAGTCGCTCTTTCTGCTCCTTGACCGTAGTTTGCGTGGACTCCCAGTGCACACCGCACGCCTGCTTCTTAGCTTCCTTTTTCCTTGGGGGATGTGTGAACCACCTTCTGCTCGGGCTCCTCGCTTTGGGTCAAGGTTGGATCCACAGCCCAGCCCTGGAGCCTGGTGACTCAAGTGTTGCATTTTTCAGCCGTTGAGAAATCCGACAGGGTCATTCAGGGGGAGAGTTCTTCTGCCACATGCAAAGTCCCTTTTCTCTAGCCAGACTCCTGGGTGGCCTCTTTCCACCCAAAGTATTAATTACACGAAGAACAGCAGCGTTTGAACCTGGGAGCTGTCCAACCACGGAGTTGTGCAACTGCGATTCTCTGTGATGTGTTTGTGGAGTGGGTGTCATTCCCTTCAGGGGCTTATTACATTGGAACTTGCCGGATGTACTGAGGAGCATGGGGTTTGGAGGCGTGTGATGTGCATACGACGCCCTTAGGCGCTGAGCTTAGGCGCATAGGTTTTCCGTGCTTGCTGGAGCCCTAAAGGCTGCTGATGGTCAATGTCACCCGCCTAAGGCACACGCGCCTCTGTCATTCCCTGCATTTTATAAAATGGTAAAACTGTCCCCAGGCGACCTCTCTTCTCTTACTGGAGGGTAAACTGAGGGTGCTCTGTTAGAAGCAGGCTGCCTTCGCCGGCTGCTGTCTGAGTTGGAGGCTGGCTGACTGACAGCAGGTTGGCTTAATTCCACCTGCCGGCGGAACTTCCTGTCCCCTGGGCTGATGGCTTCTGTGCCCTGTTGTTTCTGCTGGCAGGCACAACCCGGGCTCCGCGAGGAGGAGAGGTGCCTGGCGTGGACTACAGCTTCCTGACCGTCAAGGAGTTCCTGGCCCTCGAGCAGAGCGGGACGCTTCTGGAAGTCGGCACCTATGAAGGTGAGCGGCTCTGTGGTCGCAGGAGGACGCCTTGTCCCCAGCCCTGCAGGAGGTTGGGTTCACCCTGATATGATTGGCAGTAATACAATAAGTGGGATAAAACTTCGTAGAGTACTTTCCAGATAGTTTGCCTTTCTCCACGGGTTTCCTCCTTTAGTTTATCAAGCGTGTATGTTCTGTGCTGTGATAGGGGATGGCCTGGTATCTAAAGGACAGGAGGAAGAAACAGGGAGAGTCACAACGTGTGACCTCATTGAAGGTGGTGCTTTAATTTTAAAGGAATGAAATAATGTGTTTACCACAAATTGGTTTTGAACTATTTTTTTTTTGTACCAGGGGTTGAACTCAGGGGCACTCCACCACTGAGCCACATCCCCAGCCCTATTTTGTATTTTATTTAGAGACAGGGTCTCACTGAGTTGCTTAGGGCCTCACTTTTGCTGAGGCTGGCTTTGAACTCGCGATCCTCCTGCCTCAGCCTCCCAAGTCGCTTGGATTACAGGCGTGCGCCACCACGCTCGGCCCCAGCCATTTTATATATATATATATATATATATTTTATAGATAGGGTCTTCCTGAGTTACTTAGGGCCTCACTAAGTTGCTAAGTTGAGGCTGGCTTTGAACTTGTGATCCTCCTGCCTCAACCTTCTGAGCCGCTGGGATTACAGGTGTGAGCCACAGAGCTTGGCTGGTTTTGATTTTTTTTTTTTAAATAGAAAATACATAGTTCATCAAGCAAAGTATTTTTAAAATATTTGGTAAGGAATCTCCTTCATATGCCTGTCTCCCAACCATCTGATCTTCAGCTCAGTATTACCAGCAGTGTTACTGATAACCATGGTTTCTGATCCCTTTTTTGAAGTTCTTTATGTAAATTTTGAACCTCTGCATGCATGTGTGTGTAAACACCATGTGTGTTCTCATTTCTCCTGTTGTGCACAGAAGGTAGTTTACAAGAGCTGCTGCTCAGGACCTTGCTCTTTTTGTTTAACACCGTGTCTCGATAGATCCTTGCGATTTCGCAGGAGGGCCCTTCTTCTTATCTTCTTTTCAAATTGGATCTGGGCACATCATAATTTATTTAACTGGTTTCCTCTGGATCAATTTTCAAGGCATTTTCAATTTTCAGCCTTTGTCCTGTTGTGCTTAATAACCTGGCCAGGCATCATTTCAACATACCAAACTCTATAGGATGAACTCCCACAATGGGAGGACCAGGACAAAGCCAAATGTCAAAAAAGTTACATTTTCCTTCTCTTTTATTTATTTATTTTTGGTTTATATTATAATTTATTTAAGTGGACCTCCATCAGTGGGTAACTTTATAAGTTGATTAAATTTTTTAAGAATTTTAATCCGTACATAGTGATCACCAGTGTTTAGCGGGCACAGTGTGACATTTTGATACAGGTATACACCATACAATGGTCAGATCAGGGCAGTTGGCATTTCCATCGCCTCAGTTAATCCTCAGTTTATCATTACTTTGCACTGGGAATATTCAAAATCCTCTCTCCTTACTCTTTTTTTGGGGGGTGTGTGTGTACAGAGGATTGAACTCAGAGGCACTCGGCCACTGAGCCACATCCCCAGACCTATTTTGTATTTTATTTAGAGACAGGCTCTCACTACTTGCTTAATGCCTTGCTTCTGCTGAGGCTGGCTCTGAACTCTCGATCCTCCTGCCTCAGCCTCCCAAGCTGCTGGGTTTACAGGTGTGACCACCTCACCTGGCAGCTATTTGGAAATATAGAAATAATCGCTGTCAGCTACAGTTACCCTAGAAAGAATAGAACATTGAAATTATTCCTGTTACCCAACTGCAGCCCTGAGGAAATAAACCATCCTGCCCATTAAGCGCCCTCTTGACACCCTTCCCAGCCTCTAGTGAATGCAGCCTTTCTATCCATTTCCTTGAGACTAACGTTTTTAGCGTCCACAGATAGGGGGGACCATGAATTATTTGCTTTTCTGGGCTGTACGTATTTTACTTAATGGCCTCTATGTTCATCTGTATTGCCACCAATGACAGAATTTCATTCTTTTTATGGCTGAATAATATTCCATTGTGCAGATAAACCTCATTTCCTTTATTCCTTCATCTGTCCATGGATGCACAGGTGGATTCCACATCCTGGTTATTGTAAACAGCAGTAAGCATGAGAGTGCAGCCGCATTTTCGACAGAGTGGTTTATTTTTCTTTGGATATAGATTCAATGGTAGAATTGCTGAATCTTATTTTAATTCTATCTCTAGTTTTCTAAGGAACCTCCATACCGTTTTTTAATAATGGCTGGACTAATTTACCTTCAGTATACAAGAGTTCCCCTTTCTCTGCATCTTTGCTAGTATTTTTCAGTATTTAAAAAAAATTTTTTAGTTGTAGATGGACACAGTACCTTTACTTTATTTATTTATTTTTATGTGGTGCTGAGAATTGAACCCAGTGCCTCACATGCTAGGCAAGTGCTCCACCACTGAGCCCAGCCCCAGCCCCTGGTTTTGGTCTTTTTTATAGTTGCCATTCTAACAGGAGTGAGGTGATACTGTGGTTTCGATTCACATTTCTGATGATTACTGATGATAAGAATCCTTTTTTTTCCTACCTGGGCTCAGTGGTGCACACCTGTGATCCCAGCAGCTCAGGAGGCTGAGGCAGGAGGATCACAAGTTCAAACCCAGCCACAGCAAAAGTGAGGCCCTAAGCAACTCAGTGAGACCCTGTCTCTAAATAAAATACAAAATAGGGCTGGGGATGTGGCTCAGTGGTTAAGTAGTTCCCCTGGGTTCAGTCCCTGGTACCAAAAAAAAAAAAAGAAAGAAAGAAAGAAAGAAAGAAATTCTTTTATCTCTTCTTAGTCATCTGCATATCTTCAAAATGGTACATTTTTTGAAAACAATGCCTAACTTGATTTTTCTTTGGAGTGTTATTACTTGTGACAGAACTGTAATGCTGTTAATTAGGTCAGTTCATATGCATCTCTTTATAAAAAACTCTTAAAATTTAGATTTATTGGATAATCATAAGGGCATTTTAAAGATCATGCTTAAAAATGAAGGCATTGTAGTGGGGACAGTATGGCTTGGATGTGCCAGTGCCTCATGATCCTGCATCGGAGGTGTGCGGTCTCGGGTCTGGTATTTTGGAGGGGAAAGGAGGGTTCCCTTTGTAACTGCTGCTCATTTCCAATTTGTGCATATACATCGTGTGGTGTTGAGATATAAACCAAGTTGCTGATTGTCAGTATGCTGGGCATATTATTTTGGGGTATTGGTGACTATCAACTTGCTTACTTCCCTGGAAGCGAATGTGATTGTGTAGCTGGTGGCCTGGGCGGGGACCTGCCAACGAGGAAGGTCCGTGCGCGCTGTGTGGAAGGGAGGGCAGCTAAGCGGATGTACAGGGAGCTTCTTGCCCCTGGGAAGCTAGGTGAGCATTCAGTGACCCCAGGGCAGCAGGGGTGGACTCTCTGTGGTTGACAGAGTGAGTCATCCTCCTCTGAAATCAGTTATTATGCCAATGTGAGAAGCGTGCATCCCAGATCTCCACAGTGTCCATTTGCATTTCTGGAGTGGACAACGGAAGTGTTTGGGTGGGAAGGGAGGGCTTGTGCTTTTGGCTTGTGCTTTGACAGTTTCATGTGGAAAAAGGAGAATAGACTCCCTTTACTCAGATGTTCATGTGACCTCGTGCACAGGTGAGCAGGATCTTTTTCTCAGGTACCGTCACCATGGTGATGAGGAATTATCATCACTGAAGTTTTCCGTGGGCTGCTGAGGCCCGTGGCATCAAGTGACTTGCAGGTTTGTCCAGCGGTGCCTGCGCACCAGATCGGGAGCCAAACCAAGTTCGGTTTGTCGTTCACATCCTGTTCTTTTTCCTGAAAACCCCAAGAAGAATATTTGAGTTTAACAAAGAACCCAGGAATTGCTTCACCTGACGTCCTGCTGGGCAGCATTGGGGAGGAGATGTTTTTCAGAAACTCTCCGATGGACTTGCATAGAACTGTGTTTCCGTGCATGCTGGTTGGTGATTTTGGAGTTGAAATTCATCCCTGGATTAATCCATCCCACTTTTCACCATTTGGCTCTACTGTGTTCTCTGACCTTTGACCTTTTACCAAATGAGATGACTCACGATTTTTTGGTAATAGACTAAAATCTGTTATCGTGACTCTGTTTTTAAAAAAAGTTCATTCTATTTAGGGACAGGGACTCACTGAGTTGCTTAGGGCCTTGGTGAATTGCTGAGGCTGGCTTCGAACTCCAGATCCTCCTGCCTCAGCCTCCTGAGCCACTGGGATTGCAGGCGTGCGCCCCCATGCCCAGCTGTTGTATTGGCTCTTAATAGTGGAGAGCAAAGTAGCGTTTGTATTAAATTCCAGTCACTGTCCAGGCATAGTGCTGGAAGAGTCCTCTGAGAGCTGCTTCTGTCTTGCTGCCCCTGGACCAGTCCCTGGACGGCCACTGATGCAGGCAGGCTCCACGTCTGGGGCCCGAGTTTGCTCGGCAGCACCTCTGTGTTAAGCGGGGTGCCCTGAGCAAGCTGCTCCAAGCTCCCTGTCTGCGTTCTCCCTGCAGTAAATTAGGGAGACCCCCTGCTCTCCTCCAGGTGGGACTAAACGAGGCAGCGATTGGAAAGGGCTTATCCGCGGGTCTGACACACGGAAGCTCTCAATCAGCATTAGCTGATGTTTACACACATGGCTGCTCTGAAATTCCTACCGCAGCGGATTCCCACCCCCTTGTTCCAGTTGGTAAACCGGTGGATTTGCCAGCAATACGTCTTTATTGACTTCGCAGATACTAACCATCTCTTTTACTGGCTTGATGTTTTGTTTTTTTGTTTTTTTTTTCCTTTCAGCCTCTTCTTAGGTCGAGGAGGAAAAGTCTGACACTTCACACCTTTAAAGCAACACATTTGGACATTTTTAAGTAAAAGTAATCAGTGTAGTTGATTGCAGTGCTCCGGTGCGTGTTCCCCGCCGCCCGTGGCTGCTGGCTTAGCCCACGGTGCCGTTGGGAGGTGGTAGAACCCTTGAGCAGTGGGGCCTGTTTGGAAGTCTTGCAGTCATGTGGGGCTGGACAAAATAAACACTCATTAAATACTTACTGAGTGAGTTGCGTGTGCATGGATGGCACTTGCAGGGGATAGCGGGGCCTGGGCCTCTCCTCTCCTTCTCTCTGCTTCCCAGGCACACGAGGGGAGCAGATTGCTGTATTATGTGCTCCCCACCATGACATCTTGCCACACCGCAGGCCCAAAGCAAATGGGCCAGCAGGTCATGGACCAGAGTCTCTGAGACAGTGAGCCAAGTGCATATCCTCTGTTGAGGTGGATTTTATCAGGGATTTTGCTATAGTAACAGAGCTGACTAACACAACGACAGAACAGTTCCTACAATGAAGGACTTAAAGGTACCTAAGTCCGTGTTGCTTGCCTTCCAACCCGTGGGTGAGCCTTGTTAAAGCATCCGTGTGAGCGTTCAGAAAACATATTCTAAATGGCATGTGCATATGGGTTCTTGCTTATGTTTCTCTTTTCTTGCCCTTTGCCCTCAATAACTTGGGAGATCTTCCCACAGTACCCCCTGCAGGTCCGCCTCACTCTATGACTGCTTCACAGTGTCCTATGTACGAATATAGGTAATTTGTTGAACTAGTCCTCTGCAAATGGACATTTAGGGCGTCCCTTCTCAGGACTCCCCTTCTTTGTGTGTGTGTGATATTGTCAAAAACAAAGGTGCCGTGAGCATCCTTGTACAAACACCTGCGTCCGCCATCGTGGGTAGAACCACGGGGTCGGTTTCTGGCAGTGCGTTTTGTGTGTTGGTTTGACACCGTGCGTCCACTTTGGCCTCGCTGTGTTCTCTGGGTGGCTCTCAAACCCCGAGGCTCGTGCAGCCCTCCTGCCATGTCAGTGCAGTTTAAAGCCCTTCCCATAGGCGTGCAGTTCATGCCAGTGAACGTTTATTGAGCATCTGTTTTGTCCCGAGGCCAGGGCTGTGAGGTACAGGGCAGAAGACCAAAGTAGCTCTGCATTGGAGGGAGTTGCTGCTTTTTAGTGATTTATTTATTTTTAAAAAACTCAATCAGACATTGAATCTTTTTTTCTTCCAAAGGATTTTTAGTTGCAGGTGGACACCTTTATTTTTATTTATTTATTTTTCTGTGGTGCTGAGGATGGAACCCAGTGCCTCACATGCAACAGGCGAGCGCTCTGCTGCCAAGCCCCAGCCCAGCCCCTAGTGGTTTCCTTTTACTAACGCTTGTGCACTGCATCTTATATGCTGGGTGCTCTTCAGAGCTGGGCATTACGCGTGCCTGTGCTGGGGAGGCTGAGATGGGAGGATCAGTTGAGTCCGTGGGTTAGAGGCCAGCCTGGCAGCATGGCAAGAGCCTGTCTCTGACAGTGAAAGTGTATTTGATGTAGCAACTCATTTAATGTTTCCAACAAGTCTGTGAAGAGGGTGCAGGTCCCAGGGACCATCCCAGCTCCCAGGGATGCTCAGTTAACATGGTAAACCAAAGGCAGACCTAGAATTCACATCCAAGGTCTCTGGCTTCCGGATCTGTGCTCTGAGGTTCCCGCAGCCTTGTGAGGCAAAATGAATGTGAACAGTTTTAAGAAAAGTGAAGCGCGTTCTCGGCGGGCGTGCGGGGCACTCCCAGAGCCCGTGCAAGAGGCTGCCTCCAATGTGCTGTCAGGAGGCGCGCGGTGCCAGGCGAGCACTCGGAGACGACCGTTCAGCTCAGTAGTCAATGTGCACCACACGGCCTGACTCCAGAGAGTGAGCCTGGCCACCCAGAGAAGGTTCTAGAAGGGAAGTGAGGCGCCCAGGTCCTGCTTCCTTCCGAGCAGAGCCTTGCAGGGAGAGCTCTGTGCAGTGCTGGGGACATTCAGGGTCGTCAGCCATCAAACATGGGAGCCACTAGCCCCGTGGGGCTTCTGGGATGAGCAGCTGACTTTTAAAATAAATTCACCGTAGGCTCACTTAGGTCTAAGGAGCCACACGCGGCTGGTGGTGGCCGAAGTTGCCCTGCTCCTGGGTCGCTGGGCCTGCAGGCGCGCACCGTGGCCGCCTGAGCGGAGCCCTTTCTCAGAGGCGTAATTCTGAACCTCCCAGAGGGCTTCCCACAGAGGAGCGCTGCTCTTTTGTGGAACCCTCCACGACATGCAGTACAACAAAGAGGCAGCCGATAAAGCCATGACCTTGATGACCTTCGGAGTTCCTTTCAGGCCTAATGTTTGCCTGCGTTTTAGATTGGCAGGGCCGTCGGATCAGAGCTGGAAATGCAGTAGAGCTCCTCTCTTCAAATGGCGGTGGTGAGGTCCAAAGAGGCCATGGTGCTAAGAGGTCCAGAGGGTTAGGACTAAAGGGAACTGGGGACACAGCCTGGCCAAAGTAGGTTGAGCTCTTTAAAGGAGACCCTTCCATGGGCACATTCAGAGGGGAAATGGCAGCTGGGAAGAGATGGACCACGTGAGCTGTTGGTTGGCTTGTCCGTACCTAAAGGACGTAAAATCAGCATGCTACAGTGACACGGGCACATCCATGCTTATAGCAGCTCAATTCACAATAGCTAAGCTGTGGAACCAACCCAGGTGCCCTTGAGACGAATGGATAAAGAAAATGTGGTCTATACACAATGGAATATTACTCAGCCATAAAGAAGAATGAAATTAAGGCATTTGCCAGTAAATGGATGAAACTGGAGACTGTCATGCTAAATGAAATAAGCCAATCCAAAAAAACAAAGGCCAGATGTTTTATCTGATATGCGGAAGCTAATTCACAATGAGCGGGGGGAGGGGCAGTTGGGAAGAATAGAGTTACTTTATATTAGATAGAGGCAAGTGAAGGGAGGGGAGGGGGTGGGGGGGGTCGGAAGGGTAGCAGTGAATCAGGCATTATTACCCTATGCACATGTATAAGTGTATGGCCAGTGGGATTCTACACCGCACAACCAGATGAGTGAGAAATCACACTCCATCTCCTTATGATGTATCAAAGTGCATTTTACTATCATGTGTAACTAATTAGAACAAATTTTTAAAAAAAGAATGGGAAAAAAATACAGACCCTACCGTGCACGTTCCCCGGCTGCACTTGTTGGAGTTTCCTTTGGTCGGTGCCGGTGGTGGCGGCGAAGGCCTGACTGAGTAGGGAGATGTTCTGTCGTGGAACAGCAGGACTTGGCCATGTCCTGGTTATGGTGAGGAGGAGGTGGAAGAGGCAGGTGGTGGGGATTCTCCCCGATAACGCTGGGCCTCCGTCTTCTGTGACTGGGTCGATGTGGATCCATTTGTTAAGAGAAGCAGTGTCACTGGGTCAGGTGTGGGGAGGCGGCAGGAGCCCCGGCAGGGACCTTCTGCCTGACGCCAGCAATGGTGCTGAAGGCTGCAGGGGGCACGCCTGACACGACCGAGAACCTCTGTCTGCACAAGGAACCCGGCCATCGTCCCGCACAGGGCACAGA
>JAJEJO010003574.1:421036-508372 GCA_020662805.1 Glaucomys volans | reverse complement strand
GTTGGCCATCGTCCCGCACAGGGCACAGAGGTTCTTAGTGGGGTTGGTCATCGTCCCGCACAGGGCACAGAGGTTCTTAGTGGGGTTGGTCGCTGAGCTCTGCTCTGCAGTTTGCACCACCTCCTCATTCTGTCACTCTGGGCAGCAACAAAGTGAGGCAGAGAAGATAAGAATACATGCCTTGGCCTGGTGGGTGCGGCGGCGCTGGCCTGTAATCACACATAAAAGCAGCTGGGGAGGCTGAGGCAGGAGGATTGTGAGTTCAAAGCCAGCCTCAGCAAAAGCAAGGCCCTAAGTAACTCAGTGAGACTGTCTCTAGATAAAATGCAAAATAGGTCTGGGGATGAGGCTCAGTGGTTAGGTGCCCCTGAGTTCAATCCCTGGTACCCCTCCCCCGCCCCCCAAAAAAGAATAAATGCCTTCGCTCAGCTTCCTAATTGCGCCCTGAGCTAATTTATTTGATATGGCGCTTGAAATAAATCAACTCTTTTTCCTCTTTTTTCTCTGTTGACATTTTCGCTGTGCACAACGTTTCTGCTCGGCCAGCCCTGGGGACTTCCTGAGGAGGGAGTTACAAGAGGCGACTGCTCAGCGGGGTGGGTCCAAAGCCTGTTTTACAGATGCCTCTGGGTGGAAGGGGCTGACGATGCGCCCTGCTCGTCGCAGAGGTCTGCCTTGGGCAGAGCAGCGCCGGGGTGACATTTCAAACCGGAGTTCCGGGCTGCGTATTGCTGCATGCTGATTAGGAAGGGGGTGTCGGCATTCAATAATGTCATTGTCTCGCTCCCTCGAAGGACTGCAGAAAGGCAGCTGCCAACGGTACACTTTGGGGGACCCAGAGATAAAGCAGGGGTGAAGAGAGTTCTTGTTTGTCATTGAGGAAAATGAGAGCGTCTGGAGTCCCGGTCCTTGGCAGCCGGGAGCCGTCTGCCGCGGCAGGCTGTTGGCGCTCGCCGCGCGTGGTCCCTGTTGATGATGAAAGTAACCAAATCAAATCTGTGCTGTCGCCGCGGTGCCTCCGCGTGGGGGGGGGGGCTGCAGCGGGAGAAGCTTCGCTGGATCCTGCCCGGAGGCGTCCAAGGATTTCTGGAGACAGACCCATCTCTGCTTTAGTGACAGGGTCTTGCATGAATTGTGTGAATCTCAGATTCTTCTTCTGAAAATAAGAATCTGGATGCCTTTTTCTGTAGGATGGTTATAGTGTGAGCTCCTGTCCTCCTGCTGGGTCTCCTCTTCAGTCACCGGCAGAGGCCAACATGGTTTCTTGTCCCCCTGTGTGTGAGGCCGGTAGGGAAAGAGAGCCTGAAGAGAAAGTGGTGGGCATGCTACGCGTTGATAGCTCATGTGTTGAGCAAGCAGGTAGCAAATCAAAGTGATGCAGATGGAGGGCGTTCAGCGTCATTGATAGACTGGGAAAAACCATCCCGAGTGATGGTGTTCAGAACCGGATCCACAATGGAGAGGTTTACCAGGAGGACCCTAGGCTGCAATCCCTGTGTCTGTCTTCACTTGTTCTGCAAAGAATTACTGAGTGACATTGTGTGGCTGGTATTGTGTTGGACCTGGGCACTCTGGGGGGCTTATAACCAGACGTGGCCCCTGCCCTCATGGAGTGTGTAATCTCGGGGTGAAGACAGATATGGATTAATTGCTGTGATAAACACAGCAAAGGGCTTGAAGGAGAAGCGTTCAGGTTTCCCTGCTGACCTCTGAGAACCAATAGGACAGTGAGGTCTGAGGTGCTGTTTGTGAGAATGAGCAGGTGGGAATGGGCTCAGGGGACAGGGGGCAGGAGGTGTGAGGTGAGAGGGGACCCAGTGTGTATGTGGGGGCTGAAAGAAGCCTAGCAGGGCCGAGCCTGATGGCGCACGCCTATAAGCCTGGTGGCTCGGGAGGCTGAGGCAGGAGGATGGCGAGTTCAAAGTGAGGCCCTAAGCAACTCAGTGAGACCCTGTCTCTAAATAAAATATGAAAAGGGTTGGGGATGTGGCTCAGTGGTTGTGTGCCCTGGGTTCAATCCCTGGTACCAAAAAAACAAAAACCTGAAAAGAAGGAAGCCCAGCCGGATCTGAGCAAAAAGAGCTGCCAGGGCTGCTGTGAGGCAGGGTGGGGAGAGGGCAAGACCAGCTCACGCGGGACCCTGAGGACAAGACGGAACACCAGGTCCGTTCTCTACAGAGAGAGGGGAATTAAGGGTTTTATAAACATCTCCCCAAAAGGAAAACGATCTTTGTCCCCTTGGAGGTGGTGTCACACCCCCTGAGAATGTGTGCTCTGGACTCCCAGGCATGGTGGTCGCTACCATCCCGGTTTCCTGCTCACTCTGAAAAGCTTGTTCTGCGGGAGGCAGACAGAAAGGACTCCCTCAGGACCTCCAGCCTCATCGATCCTGGACTCAGTGGCCCACCCCCGGCGTCTGCTGCTCTGGGCCTCCAGCTTCCTCCTTAGAGGGTCATGCCTGGGCCGGCAGCGGCACTGGGGTCTTGTGACACATTTTGAATCCCAGGCCCACCTACACCTATTGAATCAACATCCTCACTTAATATATTTTGTTTGCATTTAAAGTTCGAGAGAAAATATGTATGCTATATAGACCAAGTTTTAATTTCATTTTTACCTTTTATTTCTAGTACCTGGCTTAAAAATGATCCTCTGTGAGGAAATAAGAAATGAATGGATGAATAGTGATTTTGTCCAAGTTTCGAGGACAGGCAGGATTGATTCATTCTCACTTAAAATCCAGGGTTATGTTCCTCCTTAAATATTTCACAAAGCTCCAGATACTGATTTGCAGTCCTTGGTCATTTTAAGGACATGTCGGAAAGTATCTTGCTTGTTGCAGCCGGGCAGTGTCATACGCCTGGAATGCCAGCAGCTTGGGAGGCTGAGACAGGAGGATCGTGGGTTTGAGGCCATCCTCAGCAACTGTGCAAGACCCTGTCTCTAAATAAAATATGAAAAAGGGCTGATGATGTGGCTCAGTGATTAAATGCCCCTGGATTCGATCCCCGGTATCAAAAATAAATGAAGTATTTTGTTTGGCTTGGTCATGGCCAAAAACTGGGTCCTGTTAATGAAGGCCAGCAGTCCTTCCTCCTCCCTGTCCTCTCCTCTCTCTCCAGCCACATCCCTGTTGAGTCTGATTGTAGAACCAGTTCTGAAAATAGCAGCAGAGAGGAGCACATTCCCACTTGGAAGGGAGCCCAGTCAGCTCAGAAAGCACAAGCTGGGTAACCTGGAGACTCGGTCAGGGGACAGTCGGGCCCGCGGCTCACAGACACTGTGCAGCCTGCCCGTGATCCCCTTAATTAGTTTTAAAATCATTTATGATTCTTCCCATGGTCTTTGCTTAACGCCATTCTGGGCTCCCTAGACCCATTGCCCGCAGTCTCTTGGAGTCCTGTGGCCTCTCCGTAAGGTTGACGTTTCTGCCCTGGTGAGGCCTGGCCTGATTAGGATCAGAGCAGACGCTCTCGGTGGGATGAAGAGTTTCTGGAAGGGAGGAGATGTGATCTCAAATCCTGAGGGGCCGGTCCAGCGGGGTGGGGGGGTGGATGCTCTGGGCTGGGCTGTGGAGACTGGTGGTTAGCGACCACGCTGACCCAGGACCCTGCATGCCCCTCGTTGCCCGGGAAGGGGGTTCACAGAGCTCAGCGTCCTCAGGCACCAAGGCCTAATGCCACAATCAGTCTATTCAAAGACCAGCTCGTGGGCCCTCGAGGATTTGGCAGAGTTTTCAACTTCCCTGCTCCCGTCCCCATGGCTCTGCTGTGCCCGGGGCACTGCTCTGGCCTGGGTGCACGGTGTGCGTCTGGCGAGGGCTGGGGCAGAACCACAAGCAGGAGCCAGGACTTTTCTGCAGAAGGCCTTGACTGGTTCCGTGACCTGGGGCAGGTTGGCTTTAGGCTGGCACTTGCTGATCATCATCGCCTGGAGCAGACGAGTCTGCCAGACCTCACCCTGTAACTCGTGGTACTGAGAATCCAGGTTTTAACTAGAAGCATCTCACTTTTAAATGATGGCTATTGATTCAAATTATTTTAAAACAGTATGTGTGGCGGGGAGTGGGGGAGACGGACAACCCCTATCTCTACAGAAATGTTTCATGCTCTGCCCACAGAAGCTGCCAAATAGTGACCAGGCATGGTGCACACCTGTAATCCCAGCAATTTGGGAGGCTGAGGCAGGAGGATTACAAGTTGGAAGCCAGCCTCAGCTACTTAGCAAGACTCTATACAACTTAGCAAGACTCTGTCTCAAAATAAAAAATAAAAATGGACTGGGGATGTAGCCCCTGGGTTCAATCTCCAGTACCCCCCCCCCCCCCCAAAAAAAAAAAAAAACACTAGAAAGAAGTTTTTCTGGAAAGGTTACAATACAGAAAATAAGAAACATTGGAGAGATCAGAATAATAACACCATCTCATATTTATAGCACCTTGTAGTTGACAGAGCACCTTTACAAAATCTCGAGTATTTAGTGGTCAGGATAATCCAGTGAGGTCAGCATGGCCAGGGCGCCTGCCCTCATCTCTGAGGAAGTCCTAGAGTCTGAATGCAGAAGGCTCAGTTTGATTATTGGCAGGCTTGCTTGGTTACTTTTCATAACGATGAACAAGAATTGTCAGCTACTCTGTTCTGAGCACTTCAGATGCTTGGTATCTCCTGAATTCTCCACGTGGTACCGCTTCACTTTATCACTTTAAGATCCTCCTAGGCAGTAGCATTTATCCAGGCTCACTCTAGTGGCCAACGTGACAGCCAGTTGGAAGATTTTTTTTTTTTTTTAACCAGGGATTGAATTCAGGGACACTCGGCCACTGAGCCACGTCCCCAGCCCTATTTTGTATTTTATTTAGAGACAGGGTCTCACTGAGTTGCTTAGGGCCTCACTAAGTTGCTGAGGCTGGCTTTGAACTCACGATCCTCCTGCCTCAGCCTCCCAAGTCACTTGGATTACAGGCGTGCGCCACCGCACCCAGCCAGTTGGAAGATTTTTAATGGACTATTTCATTCTATCCTTAAAACAGGTGCTGAGATGCAATCTAGGTCCTTTTCAAATTCCATTTTTTTGGGGGGTTATCAGGGATTGAACCCCGGGTGCTCAACCACTGAGCCACATCCCCAGCCCTTTTCATGTTTTATTTAGAGACAGGGTCTCATTGAGTTGCTTAGTGCCTTGCTTTTGCTGAGGCTGGCTTTGAACTCGCCATCCTCTTGCCTTAGCCTC
This sequence comes from Glaucomys volans, assembly GCA_020662805.1. NCBI lineage: Eukaryota > Metazoa > Chordata > Mammalia > Rodentia > Sciuridae > Glaucomys > Glaucomys volans. The sequence goes on along the minus strand of JAJEJO010003574.1, from coordinate 503,143 downwards.
CTGAGACCCTGGGATTACAGGTGTGCCCCACTGCATCCAGGTCCAGAACAGAAATTTTATATAGTTCCAGTTAATAACATGTACTTCTGACCCCAATCTTAATTTCTAGAAATAGGGAGCCACTTTGAACAAGAGCATTTTTTTATGCGTGTGGCTGCATTGATAAATAGGCTAATCATTTGTTGCCTTAAGAAAGACTTTGCACCTGAGAACTGAGGGCAGGTGCCCACTGGGAAATCCATACTTATCTGTCAAATTCAGGAGAACTTTCTTTCCCAGGCGTTTATTTCTGTCATGAACTGCAGATGTCAAAGACCTACTTAGTTTTTTAAATGATTATAATTTTATGAATGTAACTTCAGTTTAATGTCACCGAAACTGAGTGATAGGGTTGTAAAATGATAATTATAAAATTATGAGTAAAGAGTCCCCTCCTCTGGTTACATTTTTCAGCACGTTCTTATTTTTAGACATCAGCCTTAGTTTAACACCTGACTCTAAAAATGATGTGGTGTTTTGATATGGCAGTGACGGGAAGGATTGAGAATTCAGTTCAGTGGGGCTTCATCTCTTTTTTTTGAAACTCACCGTGGAGATTGACTTTTCAATAGCAGATGGTCTTGCTTCCCAAACTCCAATAAAATAGTCTTCAGTGAATGAAAAGGTCGTGCCTGGAAAGGAAGCGGGGCGTCCCTTCAACCGTGCATTTTTTGGTTTGTACATTTGCCAATTTTGTGGCTCCTCACAACACATAGGACAACACAACACCTTTCTTCTTAATTCCTGTTCCTGCGAGTTGGAGACCTGAAGGAAGTTGTTTTGAAGAAATTGATAGGGGCTGGGGATATGGCTCAGTGGGTAGAGTGCCTGCCTTGCAAGCACAAGGCCCTGGGTTCAATCCCCAGCACCAAAGGAAAAAAAAAAAAAAGAAATTGCTAGATCATTCTCTATTAAAAAAAAAAAAAAGACCTAGTGCTTGAGCTAATGTGCTGGCCAGACTCCTGCCTGGGGTCCTTCAGACATGGACACGGCCGCCCTTCTGTCTGCTATGTTTTAAAAATGTGTCCGTTCAGAGTTCCCTTTGGTGACATGCACTGTCCAACCACTCTCAAACTTCGCGTGTACATAGTCATCAAGCTGATAATTGTAAAATACTGGAAAGAAATAATATTAAACCCGCTCTTAGAGAAATAGTCCTTGATTCATGAGGATAAAGCTGAATGGAACAAATGATCATCTTTGGGTGTCATGATGACCAACTTTTTTTTTTCCCTTTGCCGTTTTTAGTGCTTGTAAAATGTCTATGTATTGAGGGACTTGGGTTGGCTATGGGGTTGGGCCATTGGGAGCAAATTCTGGGCGTAGGATTTATTAGTCTCTGCAAATTCTCCTTTACTGAATGCAGAATGACAAATATCGGTTAGGATTTATTGAAGGATTCAGTATTATTTTCTGTCTTCCTGGCTTTACTCTGAAAGATTTAAATGGTGACTGGGTCAGTGGAATTCTAATGCTGATATCATGTAGTCGCTGAATATCATTATTAACTTTGCTTTTCAAACTTTGGTTATTCATGAGCTGCCCTTATGATTTTGTTCATATTGGAACAATTTGTTAATTATTTAATGTATTCTTAAGAAAACTTTTAAAAAATAATTTGCTTTGGGGGTTTTTTTAGACGTATATAATGAGATTTTATTTTTCCATATTTTTATATGTGCATTATAATTATACATAATGGTGGGATTCATCGTTACGTATTTGTACATGTAGATGATATAGCATGTTTTAAAAACATTCTTTTAGTTGTCAGTGGACCTTATTTTATTCATATGTGATGCTGAGCATCAAACCCAGTGCCCCACACATGCTCTCCCACTGACCTACAACCCCAGCCTGGAGCATTACTTTTAAATAGGAGTTTTCCTTTCTTTTGGGGGGAATACTTTGAACCCAGGGACACTTGGCCACTGAGCCACATCCCCAGCCCTATTTTGTATTTTATTTAGAGACAGGGTCTCACTGAGTTGCTCAGGGCCTCGCTAAGTTGCTGAGGCTGGCTTTGAACTTGTGATCCTCCTGCCTCAGCCTCCCGAGCTGCTGGGATCACAGGCGTGCGCCACTGCACCCAGCCTATTTAAATTTTTCTTGAATATGTTAGAATTAGAGCTGTGGATAAGTTATCGGTTGTCAGCATACACGATCTTCCTCCCTGAGTGGCCTTTTCTCTTATCACCATATTCTGTCCCTGCTTGGATAGACTCAGCCCCAGTGAAGGGGAGATCAGTAGACCCCCATTTTCCCCCCTTGTCTCTGGGTCTGATGGAATGTTCAAGAACAGTGTTTTATTGTTCATACTATGATAGCCTGCATGGATCTCTCTGAGATTTTGTCATGGACACACGGCCACTGAGCCACATCCCCAGCCCTATTTTGCATTTTATTTAGAGACAGGGCCTCACTGAGTTGCTGAGGCTGGCTTTGAACTTGCGATCCTCCTGCTCGGCCTCCCAGGCTGCTGGGATTAAATGGGAGTTTTCAAAAGGAAACTCTTATTACTACCATCACTGATACTTACTCCATTGCTTAATTTCTTGTTGTATAAAACTGTTGTTTAAAGCTTTTAGTAAAAAAATCAGTCAGCCTTTTTTTTTTTTTTTTTTTTTTTTTTTTTTTTTTTGTGGTGCTGGGGATTGAACCAGGGCCTTACTCTACCAACTGAGCTAGATCCCCAGCCCATCAGTCAGCCTTTTTAAAGTTTTCTTCCATTTGAAAGGCACACTTTATAGTGCTCATATAACTTACTAGTTAGATTTTTCTATTGAAAATTTAAAATGTGTTCATTTAAAAAAAAAATAGAGTGCAGAAATCCAATTAGTGCACCAGAGTGTGTAACACACTGGAGTGGGCCTGACCAAACCTGGAGGGAACATGAAGGTGGCAATTTCTAGAAGCATGAGCCCTGAGGATGGTGCCACGGACAGTTTTCCGTTAAACTTGGCAAGGATCTGTTCCCACCCTGCAGGGCCCTGAGCGCCAAGCCTGCCACTCACTTCAAGAGGCGCCACGTGGTGCTCACTGCCCTCCTTTTCAAGCAGTGCCCCGTTCCCTCTTGGAGAGGGAAGGTGACCTCAGCCCCTTAGGTCTGTAAGGAGGCTGGCGGTAATGGGTTCTTACTTTCTGTGAGGCTCACTCTAAATGGGACTCAGCTCTGTGCTGATGCCTCTCTAGCAAAAGATGACGATTGAAATTCAAATGTAACGAAGATGGAAGTTTCCTTTTGTTTCCATTCAGCACCTCCTCCTTCGTTTTCAGCCCTCCTAGATTCTTTGCACCAAAACAGTGTGGCTTCTCTCTGCTTCTGCAATCAGGCTGTCCTGGAAAGGCGGGCTTTGCTAACCCATCGCAGAAAAGAAATGGTTCTAGTTTTCCAGTTGCTATTTTATTGAATGTGCTGAGAGATCTGGGTGTGAAGTCCTGCAAAAAAAAAAAAAAAAAAAAAAAAACAGCAAAGTATTCTTTTCTGAAACATGCAAATGTGTCTCTCCATCACCTAGGAAACTATTATGGGACACCCAAACCTCCCAGCCAGCCAGCCAGTGGGAAAGTGATCACAACGGATGCCTTGCAGTCCGGCTCCAAGCAGTCGACTCCGAAGCGCTCCAAGTCCTACAATGACATGCAAAATGCTGGCATAGCGCACGCGGAGAACGAGGAGGAGGATGACGTTCCTGAAATGAACAGTAGCTTCACAGGTAAAGGCCACGCGCCGCCCCTTCTCAACAGGTGTGGCCAGAAGGGATGGAGGAGGCAGGGCTTTCCCCAGGAACGACCAGAAGGATGCTGTTCCCAAGAGGATTTCAGCGGGGTTGCCCAAATTCAAATCCCAGCCATGAGGTGTCTAGGGAAGAGGTTGTCCATCCCTTAATCCATTACCAAGCTTCCCAGGAATACCTTAACCTCATCCAGCCATCTTAAACGAGCTGGGGATCAATGTGTGAACACAGCAGTCAAGAAATACCAGCCTGGTCTTTTTCTCTTCCAAAGGATCAATTTAGGTTGGGTGCCTCGGCACATGCCTGCAATCCTAGTGACTTGGGAGGCTGAGTCAGGAGGATCCCAAGTTCAAAGCCAGCCTCAGCAACTTAGCAAGGCCCTAAGCAACTCAGTGAGACCCTGTCTCTAAATAAAATGCAAAATAGGGCTGGGGATGTGGCTCAGTGGTCAAGTGCCCCTGAGTTCAATCCTTGGTACCAAAAAAAATTTTTTTAAAAGATATATTTGACATTTTTTTCCCACGTTGTTCATTGATGTTTATTTTGGCCTTGGAATGTCTCTGTCATCGTGAAGTGAAATAGGAGAATTCAGTTGACATTAAGTTGACATTAAACTGACAGCCTCTGTGCTCTCGCACGGCTCTGAGTAGAGGTGGTGGAGGTGAGCCTTGTGCTCAGCTCACTGAGGCAGACTTCACTCTGCACCCTAAAAGGGGGAAAGACAATAAATACCCTGGGGTTTCATATGCCACAGCTGATGTTGCTGTCTGCTTGGTGCCTTGACGGCTGCGTGCGGAGCTGTGTGCTGGGAAGCTGAGCCACGCCGGCTGTCGTGGATGGGTTGCTGAGGCAGGGCCTCTGCTTGGGTGGTGCAGTTGAGGTATTGCACCTCTCCAGGTGGGCCATGCGGATGCTGGGATAGGGGGTCTTGGCTTAATGCAGCGATCAACAGCTGTTCACTCCTATTTTTCACTTTGTGAGGGTTTGACCTCAAGTAATAACTCAGAGTGGGACAGTTGCCCAAACTACGTGAGTTCTTTCAGCCTTCAACGTGACTTAGAAAACTACTTCATTTTAATTTTTTTTCTATATTTAATTTTTTTTTTGGAACTGTGGTTTAAACTCAGGGGCACTTGGCTACTGAACCACATCCCCAGCCCTATTTTGTATTCTATTTAGAGACAGGGTCTCACTGAGTTGCTTAGTGCCTTTCCCTTGCTGAGGCTGGCTTTGAACTCGAGATCCTCCTGCCTCAGCCTCCCGAGCTGCTGGATCATAGGCGTGTGCCACCACGCCCAGCCTCTTTAAATTTTTCTTGAATATGTTAGAATTTGATCCATGGATAAGTTATCCGTTGTCAGCATACACGATCTTCCTCCCTGAGTGGCCTTTTGGTCACTGCTTGGATAGACTCAGCCCCAGTGAGGAGGGAGATCAGTAGACCTGTATTTTTTTCCTTGTCACCAAGTCTGATGGAATGTTCAGGAAAAGTATTTTATTGCATACTATGATAGCCTGCATGGATCTCTCTGAGATTGTATTTATTTATTAACTAAGTTCAAAAGCCTCAATTGCTCAAGATGCTCATAAAAAGTTTTTTAAATATTTTTTTCAGTTGTAGATGGATATAATACCATTATTTCATTTGTTTATTTTTATGTGGTGCTGAGGATCAAACCCAGCGCCTCACACATGCTAGGCAAGCCTCTACCACTGAGCCGCCACCCCAGCCCCCGTAAAATTTTTTGATGACTTCATTATGATGATTTTGTAAAGTATTAACTCAAAAGAGGGAGATTTCTTAGATATCATGGCTTGTCTCTTGATAGTTGTCTATTTTTTAACAAAATGCCTTGAATCATTTATCTGTGACAGGACAGGATGGGGGATGACATCATTTCCAGGTCTTTCCTACTAGCTCTAAGAATTTGCTTCCATGAAAAATTTCTTTTTCCTTTTTCTCTTTTCATTTAGAAGGTGGTAGACGAGTGGCTGACCCACAGTTGCAATGTCTAGAAGAAATTTACCATCTTTTCCATATGCTTTTATTAAAATCAACTGATTTCATCCCTTGGGAATATTTCATCCATATATAGTAGCCCCCATCAAAATGAGAAGAGATTATATTGCATTGCTTTTAAAAACATCTGATTCTTGGATGTCTCGGTAGTTGAGTAAATAAGACTAACAAGTCATGAGATAACCTAAAAAATAGACACGGTCACAGCAGCAGAAGACTTCATGGGGGAGGGGCAATGAAACAGCTCTACCAGACAGACTGGGTGGCCCCCCAAGTCTTTGGGGACCTTTATTTGTCCTCCACTTATGTAAGAAGATGATTTCTTGGTAGATAGCAAGGACAAAGTGGAGGTAGTTGACCGTAAGTCTTGATGAACGTCCTGTTTCTAACCACTGTACATTTCTGCCTCTAGAAGCAATGCCTCAGAACACCTCACCCCATAAACTCCCCACTTGAAACCCTGTCATCTAAAAAGAAAATGTGGGTCCAGATGCTGTGCTACACACCTGTAATCCCAGTAGCTCGGGAGGCCGAGGCAGGAGGATCGCAGGTTTGAGGCCAGCCTCAGTAACTTAGAGAGGCCCTAAGCAAATCAGTGAGACCCTGTCTCCAAATAAAATACAAAAAAGGGCTGGGGGTGTGGCTCAGTGGTGGAGTGCCCCTGGGTTCAATCCCTGGTGGTAATCATCATCATCATCATCATCATCATAAAAGTTCCTATGTGTCCTTAATGAGGGTAGCATCGCACTGCTGACAGTTATTCATACCGACAAAAACTGTTCCAAAAACACTTTGTTCATCATGGACAGCGTTGACACTACTTAATAAGCCATTGCAAATAAAAAGTGTTAGGTTCATCCACAAACTACCTTCCAGAGACCTCAAAGTGTCATTGATCTGGTTTCTGGGCCCTTTTCTCCACAGTCCCCCCATTATTGAAAGTTAGTTGGTGATTCTTCTTTTTCCTTGATACACAGAACATGTTAGAGCATTGTTTCGAATGTTACAAGGTAATACATATAAACCCAGCATGGTGGCACATGCCTGTAATCCCAGGGGCTCAGGAGGCCGAGTCAGGAGGATTGCAAATTCAAAGCCCACCTCAGCAACTTAGTGAGGCCCTAAGCAACTCAGCAAAACCTTGTCTCTAAATAAAACATAAAAAAGGACTGGGAATGTGGCTCAGTGGGTAAGCAATTTTGGGTTCAATCCCTGGTACCAAAAAAATGTCTAAGAGCTCATGTTTCTGTGATGCAGTGTGGCGGACATTCTCCACAGCTCTTTCTGTGTACCCCAGGGAGGTCAGCTCGTCGTCAGTGCAGCAGCTCTCCACGTGACTGTCAGAGCCGCCACCGCCACCCAGCACACCCACTCCAGAACCTGTGTGCACATCTGGTGTGCTTTTTTGTGTTTTGAATTAACTTTGTCAGCTCTTAAGAGGCCCCAAAGGTTTTGACTGATTTTTGGGCAGTGGAGGAGGCACATAAATCTAAAACCATGCCCGGTTTAAGATAAGCCTCAGGAATGTTTTTCTGACATGAGCTTATGTTCTCAAAGTCACTTCCAAAAGTCTGGGGCCAGGCAGGGAGATAGGGAAGAGAAAATGCTTGGAAACCTCTGATTTACCATGAGGAAAAATGTCACTCACATTCGCCTAACGGTTTACAAACCATTTTCACGTGTATCTGGTGACCCCCTGGTCATCTTGAGACATAAGCAACCCAGGTACCTCCTTTGCAGCTCCAGGTGGGGACACTGAGCGACAGGCGTGTCATACTGCCTCACCATGTGAGCACAGCTTCCTGCATCCCATCTAGGTTCACCCCGGCCTTCCATTCCACCTGACTCCCTGTGTTTGTTGGCACCCTTTGGTTAGAAAACGATAGTGGTGCTTCTAAAAGTTTCATGAATTAAAGCTTTTTTTGCCTTGACCAAGGTTGTGGAGTCTTGCATCTGCCCTGTGTGTATGCAAACCTCTCAGTTTGCACTTTCTGTTTTCTATCAGAGAATGAGGTTGTTTGTTCTTCCTCTTTGTTTTCTCTTTTCCCCCCACATTTTTAAGGGGTGCATTGTTGTTGTACTTCATGATGGGATTTGTGGTTATATATTCATCCGTGCATGCAGTATAATTATACAGTGTGACCAGTGTCACTCCCCAGCACTTCCCCCGCCCTCCCCACCTTTGAGTTGCTGAGTTCGGTGTGTTTCCCTTAGCACCACGTTCTCCCATTGCCATCCATTTACCAGAGGATGCCAGGATTTCACCCATGGATTCCAGAACATGGCAAACTCAAGCCCCAGCTGAAGTTAGGACTTTGTACCTGAGTGAAGCTCCTTTCCATTCTTTGGAGACTTCTTCCTGTCCTCGAACTGTGGTTCTCTCTCCTGAATCTCCATCACCAGGGTGCTTTTCAAAAGCCCATTTTGGCACGTACCCCAAACCCGTTCTCTGGAGTAGGGATCCAGGATGCACTCTCCCTGTCTCTCCAGCTGATTCTTGTGTACTCTTAAGGGTGAAAATTGTAACTTTGGGAGGTACGTCAGAAATGAGTGTATGTTGGCTTCTAGAGAATTCTGAGTGGGTCTTTGCATCGTTGCTACGATTTAGATTTATTTTGTTATCGATGAGTAATTTTAAAATGTTTCTTCTTTTTTGGCCTCATTTCCTTCTTGTTCCCTCAAATTATGGTTGTCCCATTAGTCTGCACTCATTCATGCAAGTTGTAAAACCAGTTCACGTTGGTTTACGCAGGGAGGTGTGACTTTGGGGGAACCAGGCAGTTGAAGAGGGCAGGATAGCCTTGATTTCAGACATGGATCAAAGACTCAGTCACGGCTCTTAGAGAGCATTCTCCCTTTCATCTCTGCTCTCCTCTGTGCGGGTTCCATTCTTCAGTAGGTCCTGCCTAGAATGTCACAGTGGCCACCAGCTTCAGAACCTGTCAGTTAAGTAACCCCAGCATCAAGAGGCTGACAGTTCTGGCAGAACTTCCATATGAAACCTTGGTTGTCCACCTGGGTCATGCTGGTGTTCCTGAACTCACCAGAGCACGCAATGACCAGAGGCTGGGGCTGGGGCTCAGGGGTGGAGCACTTGCCTAGGACGTGTGAGGCTCGATCCTCAGCACCACCTAAAAACAAACAAATAAAATAAAGGTATTGTGTCCACCTACCCCTGCACCCCCCAAAAAAATGCAAAAATGATACAGTCCTCCTAATTGACAAGAGTGTAGCTTGAGCCCAGGAGGAGATTTATATCAGTTTTCTTGGATCACGCAGACTGTGGCATGGATTTTGGCCGATGTGGTTGTTTTGCAGACTTTTCCGTCCCAGCTCTGGATTCCCTCCCTTCTCAGGTGTATCATGGGGTCTTCATCGCAGAGGGCTTTGAGAACAGCCCTTCATTATTCTTTGGTCTGCTTTCAAAATTGAAGCAGAAACGTCTGCTAGAGAATAATGGCAGGAGAGAGAAAATCGCTGCATCCCCTGACGAGCAAGTCTTAGAGCCCCACGGAGGCTGACATTGAATATCATCAGCTTCTGTGAAAATTCAGCCCGAATGTCAGTAGTGCTGTTTGTGGACACTTGGATGACATCACTCCTGATGTCGCTCGTTAATAAGAAGCAAGGACACTCACACACTGAGAGCCTTCTTTTGAGGCCCGAGGCCCGTCAGCCCACCTACACGACACCCTTCAGGGGGTAATGTCTTGGTTTTCATAGGAACAGCCTCTTTAGTTTTCTAAAAGAGGCTCGGATCTGACTCACTGGTGTAGCTGTCTGCGTGTTCTAAACTTTCATGTACTTCCCAGCTGAATTTGTCAGGCTCTGATCTTTGCTAGCATCTACCAAAAAATGTTTTAAATAACTTTTACAAAAAAGTCACCAGATCTGTGTTTTCAGCATGAACTTCAGAAAGTCAAATAATACCAATGGAGTGAGGGTGCGGCTCAGTCTGTTTTGATCTTTTGGTGTCAGAGTCACTAGGGTCTGAGTTACTAATTGGTTTCTTCTTTGACATTTCCAAGGTGAGCAGTGCGTTATCTGGACACATTTTTCTCCTCTTTCTTTTCTTTTTTTTTTTTTCTCATTTTTTTTTAGTACCGGGGATTGAACCCAGGGGCACCTAATCACTGAGCCACATCCCCAGCCCTTTATTGTATTTTATTTAGGGTCTCACTGAGTTGTTTAGGGCCTTACTGAGTTGCTGAGGCTGGCTTTGAATTCACGATCCTCCTCCCTCAGCCTCCCTAGCCACTGGGATTACAGACATGCACCACCACGCCCAACTCCTCTTTCTCTTTAAGTAAAATAAATTGTGTTGGTGTGTGTGTGTGTGTGTTCAAACGTGTGTTGAATTTCGGGTCTCAGACATGCTAGTGACGTGCTCATGAGGTCTGACACTGAGCCCTACCCTCCAGCACGGTCATTTTAATGCTGTCTAACATTTGTGTAAGTAAACAGAAGTCGCAGCTGATGGCTGGCCACCAGGGAAGGGTGAGGACTGAGACAGTAGGTGCACAGTGTCTCGGATTGCAGGCTGGGCTTCTGATGCTGTGTGTGTGTCCTCACTCTCTCTCTCTCTCTCTTTCTCTCTCCCCATGACCTGACCCAACAGCCGATTCTGGGGACCAGGACGAGCACCCTCTCCAAGAAGCAGCTCTTGCACCTGTGAATAGTAGCCTCGTCGCTGCTCCCATCACGGACCCTTCTCAGACGTTCCCTCAGCACCTACCTCTTTCCGCAGAGGATAATTTAGGTCCTCTGCCTCAAAACTGGGAGATGGCCTATACGGAAAATGGAGAAGTCTACTTTATAGAGTAAAGTATACCATTCTTTCTGCCTCCACCTCTCTTCCTCTTTCTTCTCCCTTCCTGCCCTCTGTCTGGGAAGCTGCAGAGGTAAATTAAATCTAAATGGCTCCTCACTGATGTTATTCCTTGATAAGATTTAACAACTTTATATGAAGAAAAAAAGGTAGCTGTTTAATCCTCTTTTTCACTGCTGTGACTGAAAAACCCAACCAGAACAATTTTAGAGGAAGAAAAGTTTACTTGGGGGCTCGAGGTTTCAGAGGTCTCAGTCCATAGACAGCAGGCTCCATTCCTCAGGGCTGGAGGTGAGGCTGAGCATCATGGTGGAAGAGTGTGGTGGAGGGAAGCAGCTCACATGGTGATCAGGAAGCAGAGACTCCACTCTCCAGATACAAATATACACCCCAAAGCCAGGCCCCAATGCCACCTCCTCCAGCCTCACCCACCTGCCTCCAGGTACCTCTCAGCTGATCCCATTAACAGGGGTTAATTCACTGGTTGGGTTCAGGCTCTCACAACCCAGTCATTTCTCCTCTGAACCTTCCTGCATGTCTCACACCTGAGATTTTAGGAGATATCTAAATGATAATAATACTGAAAATATTCTAATTATGGCACCTAAGAAGTTTGAAGAGTAATCTCCCTAAAGGGTTAGACAACTAAATCATGGTATGTAGATCACGTTATATAAAGAAAGTGTTTAGCCATTAAAAGTATTAAATTCTTTCCTTATTTTTTCTTAATTGGGTTGTGGTTTTCTTATGACCAAGTTTTAAGAGTTCGTCATTTATTCTAGATACCATTTATGCTTTTGCCTAAATAATGTAGTATGATTACTGAATTTCAAAGTGCTAACTTACATTCTGTAGCAAGTTAAATTGTAGGAGAATTGAATCCACCTTGTTTTATGCTTGTGTGTGTGTGTAAGTGTGTGCTAACTAGTTTTTAGAGTTTGGGGAAAATCCCAAATGTGGGAAATCAGAAAGAACATTAAGAAGTCAAGCATGGAAAGGAACTGACCAGACATTTCACAGAAGAAGAAATGCAGTCGGTCAAAGAATATATGAAAAATGTTCACCATCTCTAGCAATTAGAGAAATGTGAATTAAAACTACAGTGAGATTCCACCTCACTCCAGTCAGAATGGCAATTGTCAAGAGTACAAGCAACAGTAAATGTTGGCGAGGATGTGGGGGCAAGGCACACTCATACATGCTGGTGGGACTGCAAATTGGTGCAACCACTCTGGAGAGCAGTGTGGAGACTCCTCAGAAAACTTGGAATGGACCCACCATTTCACCCAGCTATCCCACTCCTCAGTTTATACCCAAAGGACTTAAAATCAGCATGTGACAGTGACACGGCCACGTCAATGTTTATAGCAGTTCAACTCACAATAGCTGAGCTATACCAACCAAGGTGCCCTTCAACAGATGAATGGATAAAGAAAATGTGGTCTATATACACAATGTACTATTATTCAGCCTTAAAGAAGAATGAAATGATGGCATTTGCCAGAAAACAGATGAAAATGGAGACTCTCATGCTAAGTGAAATAAGCCAGTCCCAAAAATCCAAATGCTGAATGTTTTCTCTGATGAGAAGATGCTGACACACAATGGGGGGTGGGGGGAAGACTAGAAGCTCACTGGATGAGACAAAAGGGAGTGAAGGGAAGGGAGGGGATGGGAGTGGGAAAGACAGTGGGATGAATGGACATCACTCTCCTGTGTTCACATATGAATACACGACCAGTGAGACTCCACACCATGCACAACCACAAGACTGGAAAGGTGCCCTCCATGTAGGTGTGATGTGTCAGAGTGCACGTTACTGTCATGTGTGACTAAAAGAACAAATTAAAAAATTTTTTGAAAACCCAGCATGGATGTCGCCACTTTGGAGAGAAAACAAACATGAGAGGACTTTGGAAAGGAGAGGCATAGAAAGCTGATGCCTCCAGAGCTGGGGATCAAAGCAGCCATAGGTGGCTCATTCCGGGAGCTTTCTTTGATTTCATTTATCCAGACTTGGAGCTAAAGAAGCCAGCAGCCCAGAGATACCATGGGTGAGGACCCCAGAAGTCCTGATGGAAGCCTGCTGTCTCCAGCGGGGTAACCTTGTTTTCAAACTTGGAAGCACCTGTGGTCCCTTCCACCCTGCCGCCTGGCTGAACCGGAGCCTGGACCTCTCCCCTGGGTGTATGTGACGAGGAGCCAGTGCTTCCTGCCGGGTGCTAGTGGAAAGGCTGGCACTCAGGTTGAGGAGAGTCAGCAGTGCTGCTCTTGCCCACCTGGACCGGGGGGGGGGGGGGGGGGGGTATCTGAACTCCCCCCCCCATTTGGCAAGAAGAGGTCACCTGTTCCTCCCTGCTGGGTGGGGTGTGCATTGAGGACGCGTAGAGGGCGACAGGATTGCCACTTCCATCCAGTGGCAGAGTGCACCCTCCTGGTGTAGTCAGTGAGGCCGCTTGGGAAGCAACAGTGAAGTATTTCTGCCCCATCCAGCCATGGCCTGGGGGGAGCTGGGCCTGCCCACCCCTTCCCCTGCCAGTGTCCATGGAAGCCCCCTGACACCGCATAACAGCTAGCACCCCCTTTCCTTTCTGGAGCTCTGCCAGGGAAGGGCAGCTAAAACAGAAGGTTTTTAAGTAGAGTCCAGAGTCTTGTAAAGTAATACCCAAAATATGCTGGTTGATAAAGAAAATCACACCTTGTACCAAGAATCAGGAAGATCGCAAGTTGAAAAAAAAACAACAAAAAACAGTCAGTAGCCAATACTAAGGTGACAGAGGTGTTAGAATTAGCTAATAACAAATTTTAAAGCAGCCTTTATGAAAATGTTTCCGTGAACAATTGTAGACATGCTTAAAACAAATGGAAAAAAGGTCTCAGCAAAAAATAAACTCTGAGCAAAGCAAAGATGGGCAGAACAGAAATGTTTGAAATAAAAATACAGTAGTCAAAATGAAAAGCTCAACTAGATGGATTCAAGAGTCCACAGCTGCTCCACAGAAGAAAAGGAGTGAGGGAAGAATGTGAGAAACTGCAGATGGAATTAGGACTCACCCTGTGCGCCAGGTGTGGTGGCGCACGCCTGTAATCCCAGCAACTCAGGAGGCTGAGGCAGGAGGATTGCAAGTTCAAATCCAGCCTCAGTCAATTAGTGAGGCCCTAAGCAACTTAGTAAATCCTTGTCTCTAAATAAAATACAAAAAGGGCTGGGGATGTGGCTCAGTGGTTAAGCACCCCTGGGTTTAATCTCCAGTATCAAAAAAAAAAAAAGAAAGAAAGAAATATACTTAAAAAGCATTGTAAATAAATAAATGTAGAATTCTAAAATCAAGTAAACCACAGGAAGGCTAGAAAAATAGAATAGCTCAGAAAACAAAGTGGAAAACTTCAGGCATCACATTATGAATAATTTTAATAATTCAAGTAAATAGTTAAAAGACAGAATCACAAAGTGGATTAAAACACATGACCAACTATATGCTGTCTATAAAAAATTTATTCTAAGTATTAACAGTTTATGTTGAAAGAAAAGGGATAGAAAAATGTATGTCTTGCAGTGTTGCCAGATTGATTTCAGATAATGTAGGAAATTTTCCAAATTTTGGAGAAGGAAGCAGTATATTTATAAAGAGTCCAGGAGTCAAAAAAGAAATCTCAAGAGAAATTTTTTAACAAATTGGACTAAATGGAAATATAACATATCTAAATAGGATAGACAAAGCTAAGCCAATAGCGAGAGGTAAATTTATAGCACTAGGCACATACATTAGAAAAGAGGAATAGCCTCACAATCAGCAATCCATACTCCTATCTCAGGAATCTAGAAAAACAAACGTAAAACTCAGAATAAGCAGATGAAAAGCAATAATGAAGGGAGAAATCAATGAAATTGAAAACAGAAAACCAAGGGGGAAATCAGGGAATCAAACAACTCATTCTTCAAAAGAGTTATAAGAGTGTAGAATTTCCGGCAAGAATGACAAAGAATGCCATTCTAGCAAGAATGCTGGGCTGTGGCTCAGTGGTGGAGCACTTGCCCAGCACGTGTGAGGCACTGGGTTCAACCCTCAGCACCACATAAAAATAAATAGATAAAATAAAGGTGTTGTGTCCATCTACAACCAAAAAAATTCTTTAAAAAAATCGTACCAAAAGTCTAGCTAGTTTTATAAGGCAAGACAAAGACATCAAAGCCAAGGAGATTAGAAAGGAAGAAATAAAACTGTCCCTCTGTATGGATCACATTGATTAGGTAGAAAATTGCAAAACACCATACTCAGAAGAATCATTTTGAGTGCAGTAAGGTTGCAAGATAAAAGATAAGCTTATGAGTAGTGATTTTTTATCTACATACTAGCAATGAGTACTTGGACACCCAAATTTGAAATGTTATTCACAGTTGCTTGGGAATTAATGTCATAAAACACATATAGGGTTAGGTGTGCTATGATCATAAAATGCTGATAAAAGAAATGAGACCGAGTCTGAATAAGGGGAAGGACGTGACTCAATGGATCGGAAGGCTCGGAATTGCTCGATACGTCAGTCCTCCCCAGATGGCTCTCCAGGGTCAATGCAAGTCCTGCCCAGATCTCAGTGAGGTGTTTCGTGGATGTAGAAAAGTTCATTTAAAAGTACATACGGAAAGGCAAAGGGCTGGAATGACGATCTTGGGGAAAAAAGAAGAGTGAGTGACCAGTCTACTTCACATCAATGCATATCTTATTGCCACAGTGAATGAGTCCTTATTAGGCTGTGGTATTGATGACAGAATAGACGCAGGTCAGTGGGGCAGAATACAGAGCCCGGAAACACATACAAATGTGCCTGACTGTATCGTTTTGTTTTTGTTTAGAGTGTGTGTGTGTGTGTGTGTGTGTGTGCGTGCGTGCGTGTTGGCATTTGTTTTGTGTTGGGTTTGGGTTCATTTTGTTTCTTGTTACTAGGGACTGAACTCAGGGGCGCTTTACCAACAAGCCACATCCTAAGTCATTTTTATTTTGAGACAGGGTCTTATTAAGTTGTGGAGGCTGACCTAGAATTTGTAATCCTTCTACCTCAGCCTCCCAAGTAGCTAGGATTACAGGCAAGTACCAGGGCAGCTGGCTGCCCAACTGTTTTTCAACAAAGGCATGAAAGCAGTTCATTGGATTGCATATAATCTTTTCAGTAAATGGTTTTGGGGCAGGTAGATAGCCAGAGGCATGTAACTTAACCTCAACCTAAACCTCATACCTTACACAAAATATTAACTTAAACTAGGTTGGAATGTAAAACATGAAGCAATAAAAACATTTAGAAAACAAAAAGGCAAAAAATCTTTGAAATCTGGGGCTAAAGTTCTTAGACTTGACATCAAAAGCACAATCCTTAAGGAAGAAAATTAAACCAATTCCACCTCACTAAAATGAAAAACTTTTGATTTACAGAAGACTCTAATAAAAGAAAGTACAGATTGGGAGAAAATATTTGCAGATCCTATGTCAGAAAAAAGAACTAGTATGTAGTGTATATAAAGAGCTCTCAAGACTCAAGAGTAAAAGAACCAACCATTCTGTTAGAATATGAGCTAAAGACATGAACAAACATTTCATTAAAGAAAATGAGCAGATGGTAAATAACACCTGAAAAATATTGAATACCATTAGCCTTAGAGAAATGCAATTTGAAAACATAATAAGATGATGTTATTTACCCATTGGGATGGCTGAAGTAAAAAAAATAAATAAAAATGACTATAGTAAATGAAAATAAAGATGCAGACAAACTGGATCACTCATGCATTGTGGGTGAGAATGTGAAATTGTGTGACATTCTGGAAAACAGGTCCTTAGTGACCATGAGTCTGCTGTACAATTCAGCAGCTTGTGCCCTTGGTCATTTATTTCAGAGGAGTGGACACTGATTCACAAGGACGCCTGTATGTGAATGTTGATAACAAGTTTGTTCTGAAGAGCAAAGAAACGGGAAATGGCTTTCAGTGGTTAAATGGGTCCGTCCACGCCGTGGAGCTCTTCTCAGCCGTGAGGAGAGTGGGTCACGATGTGTGCAGCGATCATGATGAGAATCACACTGAGGGGAAACACCAGGCCCAAAGCATTGCTTGTTGTGGTTCTACTTAGAGAACATTCTTGAAGTAACAAAATCATAGAACTAGGAAACATGCGTACTTGCCGGGGACAAGGCATGGTGGACGCACCTACAGTGCCAGCTACTGGGGAGGCCAAGGCAGGAGGATTGCAAGTGGGAAGCAAGCCTGAACCTCAAATAAATAAAAAGGGTTGGGAACCATAGCTCAGTAGAGGTGACACCCCTGGGTTCAATCCCCAATCCCCCCAAACATGCAAGTGGAGGTTGGGGACCTTGCAGGGGAACTAGGTTTATGACACCCTAGTAAAAGGGTCCTGTTGTTGAAGGAAATGTTTTGTGTTCACTTTGGTGAACGCCCCATCCCTCCATCTACAGCCTGAACTTCAAACTGAAAAAAAATTGAGATTGCTGCCTAAACGTAAAAAAAAGAAAAAATTTAAAATTTCTTGCTTTCCTTTGTGGTTTATAGCCAGAACTTTTGGACTTGAGTTCACGTCTGACCACTTAGCTGCACAGCACTGTTCTGTTTCAGACTGAACCGTCCCGTTGCCTCGCTCTGCTTTGAGAAGCACAAAGGCAGACTTCCAGCTGTGCTGGTGACATTTTTTATTTTATTTTTTTGAACCAGGGATTGAACCCAGGGGTGCTTAACCACTGAGCCACATCCCCAGCCCTTTTTTGTATTTTATTTAGGGACAGAGTCTCGCTGACTTGCTTAGGGCCTCGCTGAATTGCTGAGGCTGACCTTGAACTCAAGATCCTCCTGCCTCAGCCTCCCAAGCAGCTGGGATTACAGGTGTGCACCCAGCAGGTGACATTTCTAACATGAGTGAAGTGTCCTTGCGAATGTGCTGTTCTTTCAGCTGCTGAGGCTCTGATCACTGTTGAAATACATCATCTAGGGTTGGCTGTACCCGCCAGAAGGTGGTCAGACGGCATGTTGAGCGTTTCCAAGTGGTGGCCTGGGTTCTGTTTACGAGGGGTAACTTGGGGTTGCCCTCAGTGTGTCTAGAACATAATTTAGGATGCTGTCGTGAGTGCTGTGTACTCATGGGTTTGAGCCCCTCGTGTGAATTGGGGTGACTTCACGCCATCATGAGGATGCTCATGCACATGATGAGCAAAGTAGCAGACCTCTCTGTGAATTGCAGCATCCAAGATTTAAGTCAGAGACAAATTTAAAATGAGTTAAAATTTGCTCTTTGGCGCCCGTGAAGACTAATAGGGCGAGTCTAGACGGGAGTAGAGAGCGGGCGAGGCAGGGCATCTATAGCGTGTTTTTCAAACATAAAGCTGGTATTACATTGTAAGCCTGTAATAATTGGATGATTATATCCTAGGCAGGGAAAGTGCCTCCTTGAGATTCTCCCTGAGTGATTCTATCACTCCAAGCTTCTGGTTTGAGTTTGCTGCTGCGAAGCGTCTTTGTTTTGGTGGAAGAGCAGATATTCAAGCATGGCTACTTCTTCTGTCATTGGACTTTTTTTTTTTTTTTTTCCAAACTCCATTTTAAAACAAATTTCTTCCTTTCGTTTCTGAATTGCAGCCATAACACAAAAACAACATCTTGGTTAGACCCTCGGTGCCTGAACAAGCAGCAGAAGCCTCTAGAAGAGTGTGAAGATGATGGTAAGGACTCAGAAGATTTGGGTCATGTAAATTGGGGGCCCATTCACAAGTGCAAGTTTCGAAGAGTGATAAAAAGGTCATTGTGGTTTGTTTGTTTGTTTGTTTTGGGTGCTGGGGATTGAACCCAGGGACACTTAACCACTGAGCCACATCCCCAGCCCTTTTCTGTTTTTTATTTAGAGACCGAGTCTTGCTGAGTTGCTTAGGGCCTCACTTTTGCTGAGGCTGGCTTTGAACTCATGATCCTCCTGCCTCAGCTTCCTGAGCCACTGAGATTACAGCCACCATGCCTGGCTTCAATCTATTTTTAATGTTGAGCTTTTAAAAGGTAATCCAATTTTGAGGCTGAGCACAATAACACATGCCTATAACCCCACCTACTCAGGAGGCCAAAGGCAGGAGAATCACAAGTTCCAAACCAGTCTGGGCAACTTAGTAAGACCCTATCACAAAATAAAATCTTTAAAAAGTGCTGGTAGCTAAGTGGTCTAACTCTTGCTTAACATGCATGAGGCCCTGGGTTTATTCCTCCGCACCTCACATGGGGAATCAAAAAAAGTTAATTCAGTTTCTAGGAAATGCGCTGTGGTTTACCAAAACAGGAGAAATTGAATAGAATTTTTTTTTTAAAAGAATGATCCTTTACACACAAAAGCAGGTGGACTGTAATATCTCTATTGAAAACGGAACCTCAGTTCTGCCAGAAACAAAGGTATCCAATGAGGTAGCCGCATGGATACCTCCTCTGCCTTCAGGAGGTTGGAAAAGATTCCCGGAGCTTGGGAAAGACTCCAGAAATTCTCTTAGAATATAGACCCCTGCAGTGTACTGGTCAGCCACTCGTTCTGGACCCTCACCCAATGTTACAAGAATCTTAGGGGGAAAAATCAGGAGCTCTTCTTGGGTGCTGTTTGGGCAGTTCTGTTATTTCCCCAGTTTGGTGAGAAGGGGAGCAGATTTTGACATGCTTGGGAATTTCCATTTCACTTAGGATGCACCCCTACTCTCTGGAAGGTGTATTCTCCTTAGAAAGATGCCCCTATTCTCACTGTTTATCTTGGGATCAAATAACAGGCTGTAAAAGTTTTCATCAAGAAGTTTGTTTCAAAATTCGAGGATTTATAATTACTTCTCCAAACTGGGGAAAAAAAAAAAATTAAGACAGAGCAAGTTTGTACCCTTTTAGCAGTACCCAGAAATCTCCCCCGAGCCCTCCCAAAATTGCTTTTTATTGTGGCCTTTTTGAAAGGGAAATGGTTTTGTTGCTCATTTTTCAGTTCTGGCATTTGAATCAGCAGTATGATTATTCAGTACATATTTTTCCATAAGATAACAAAACGATTGATTCATTCTATAGAGCAGAATTGTCGTGTATGTAAATCTGAGGTTTGCTGGAAAAAAAGCAAGCCCATATTTTACAGGGCGGATGTTGTGGAAACTCACATTCCAAGATCCTCTCATTATACGTGGTTTGTGGATTCCCTGGGATGAACATGGAATTTTATATTCATGTGTATCTCGGGGACTTCGAATGGAGATGCCTGTCCTGCTAACCTGGGCATGACTGGCTTGCACATTGTGGTTGTCTAGTTCCATTCCTGAAGGAGTGGAGCAAGCCTGGTCCTTTCTGTTATTTTTCCATGCACTGGACAATGGACAGTCCTGCGAATTCAAGATTCTGTTTAATATACAACACTTAGGTGACTAATTTTCAAAAAATTAGAACATAAAACACATTCAACCGTATAACTTCACGGAACCACAGCTAATCCGTATTTGGAGACTGATGACTTTGAAGGCCATTTACATCTCCAACCGCATAGGGTTTTCAATGTCAGGATGCATTGCGGCTGCAGTGGGAATCATGCAACGCCCGTTAATGTCATTTTGTAGATGACAAAGGACTGCAAGATCTTTTACTGAAGAAAAAAAAAATTGTTAGTGGAATAAAGTATTGAGAGGAGTCCCTGAACAGTTTTGCTACCAAAGCTAGTCATTTTTAACTCTTAGAATTCGTACCCTTCCATGAGTGAATGTCATTTTCCTTTAGGGCAAGAATGTATCCATACCAAGTGCTGTAGCTTCACAATCTGCTTTCGGCATTAGAATTTATATATTCTATTTCTCATAGAAATAGATGTGTCCGTGTGCCTTATAAATACACTAACAGATTATGATGAATTTCAGTTCACATCTTCTGTTGCCAGTGAACATCAGGCTGCCTTGCGTTCTTTTTTTTAGTTTCTTTTTTTGTAGTCGTAGATGGACGGAATGCCTTTATTTGTTTATTTTCGTGTGGTGCTAAGGATCAAACCAGTGCCTCACACGTGCTAGGCAAGCGCTCTGCCACTCGCCCCAGCCCAGCCCTGCCTGTGTTCTTGTCTCTGTGTTGCATATCCACTGTTTGTATATTATTACTTGCAGCCCTTACCGATTGCAGATGCCGCTCCTGTGCGGACGGCATGTAATAGCACAGCATCGTGTTAGCCATGGTGGAGGTTTTACCTTCTCCACCTCGCATCTCACAGCAGTGAGCGATGAGCGTGGGTTTTGATCTTCAGTGTATTAATTACTCCTGTGGGCCGTGCCCTCTGCAGCTAGTTCTCTCAGAAGCCTCCGACCTTGCCTTCGAGCTCCAAACTCGGTTTTAATCTGCTGATTGATAATGCCAGCTGGTGATCTCCAAGAGACTTCAGACTCAGTCTGATTACAACCAAACTAATGATCTTGCCTCCCGCCCACCACACACACAGGAGATCTGTCATCAGTGTTTGCTATGGCAGTTGACCGTAAATGCATGCATACTGGAGTCGCACTGATCCGGGGCGGTGGTGCACTCCTGGAGTCCCAGCTACTCCAGAGGCGGAAGCTGGAGAAGCACAAGGTCACGGCCAGTCTGCATAAGTTAGCAAGACCCTGCCTCAAAAGAAAAACTAAAGCAGGCCAGGGGGTGTCACCCTGTGGTAGAATGCCCCAGTACCACACACACACACACACACACACACCCCAAAAAGAAGGGTCCTACAGGTCTGTGGCTTTTCTTCACCCCCATTCCTAGTCTGTGAACCAGCTGTGACTTCACTTGCTCTTGTGCATATTTCTGGAATCCATTCCCTATTTTCTTCACCTCCTCTGCCATTCCGAGTCTGGGTTATACTTTTCTGCCCCCTGGATTTCTGCATCTTTCTTTCTGAGGCTGAACCCAGAGCTGATTTTGAAAATGTAACGTGCTGGTGTTGATCCTGACCACCCCGCAGGCCCTCCAGCCGGTGGCCTTCCGTCTGCCCTGTGAGTACCTGGCCTGGGGCCTGCTGCTCCGAGACCCTGTGGTTCAGCCTTTCTGACTGTTCTCACCCAGACTCTCTGCTCTTGTCGCCACTGTCCTGAGCCCCTACCCCTGACGTGCAGCTGTGCCGTTCTTCCTTGAACCATCTTAGGCTTCACAGATGGCTCATGGAGCCTTCTCTAGGTCAGAACCCTTCCCCTCCGTTCAGGGGTACAGTGACCGCGCCGACGGAACGTCTGCTTCTCAGAGCGTCAGCTCTGGTCATTTTCCTTATTTTATTTATTTATTTTATTTTATTTGTGGGGCTGGGGATTGAACCCAGGGCCTCGTGCGTGCAAGGCAAGCACTCTACCCACTGAGCTATGTCCCCAGCCCTATTTTCCTTATTTTATATCCTTCAGATTATAGCTCAGAGACTTTCTCCATGATCAGTTCACTCTTACATATCCCACACTGCACAGCGGGGTTTTAGTTTGTTTATTTTTCAGTTGTAGATGGACATGGTACCTTATTATGCCTTATTTATTTTTTATGTGTTGCGAGGATCGAACCAGGGCCTCACCCGCTAGGCAGGCGCTCTACCGCTGAGCCGCGACCCCAGCCCTTCCCTCTCTCACTCCAGAGATCTTCCCACAGTTTGAAGTTTGGTTTTGTCTCCTGCTCATTGTGACGTCTCTGCCACGCAGCCAGGTGACTGGCGCACAATAGGTTCCTTTAAATGATTACTGAAAGAAATGAACGAGTGCTCCCACAGACGGATAATATCCAAATGGGCATTTTCACAAATGATTTGTTTACGAATCAACTAAGAAACCTTGCCAGTCGACACTCACCGATGGCAGTTGGTTAGTTTTGAAAAAGTTAAGAGTTTACGAGGTGTTTAAACTCATGTTGGTCCTTAAGTCGGTAATGGATCCACTCACTCCCTCATTCATCCAGGAAATACTCGCTAACTGGACCCTGAGCATACCCTAGAGGTGAGACTAGACTCGACCCCTGTTGTCCTTGTGTGGAACTCCAGCAGAGGGACAGCCCTCCTGCTCTGCAGTTGGGGAAACTGTGTATGAAGTGGTTTTTATGTGCTGTGCTGTGATCTCAGTAATAAAGCGTTTTATTGTCAGCACGAGGAGGTGAGGAATGGAAAGGGTCCTACCCGTTCTGCTTGCTGAAATCATTGAGAACGTTTTCACCGTGCTGTTTCTGAACCATTTGACTTTCAAAAGCTTTGCTAGAAAGAAGCACTCCTCCAGGAGGCTGCCTCCCCCATCCTTCAGGCTATTCAAGAGTCACATCCTTGGTGTCCCTCGTCATGCTCATTCTACTTTCTCTCCTCTTGTAAGAGTCTGGACTCATTCTCCAGCTCTCCGAATTCAACCTCACCTTCCCTTTTCCGAGTAGTAGTATTACTTAAAAGTTAATAATGCTTTAATTGTGAGTTCAGTTGCCTCCCTGATTAGTAGATTATTGAAGGATTAAAAGGACTCATATTGAAAGGTCTTACAGCTCTGTTGGCTGCAAATAAGGTCTGGAATAAGCGACTTCCCACTTAGGAACACTGAAACCACAAGGTGTATTTCATCTTTTACAACCCATCATGTCATACAAGGAAGTGAGCCGTATAATCATTTTGCCAGTCTCAGCTCTTACCGTTTGTGATTCACGTTGAGGTCACACATTCTGGCCCAGCCAATGAAATAAGCACAGTGCAGGTAAGGACGAAATCAAGTGATGTGTTCGCTGCTTTTTTTTTTTTTTTTTTCTTGCGGGTAGTTTCTGTCTTGGTGCTGGTGTCTGAATTTTTCTTTCTCTCTTTTCTGTCTCATTCCTGCTATTCCTTTGGAGAAGAAGGGGTCCACACCGAGGAACTGGACAGTGAACTAGGTAAACCCTCTGCCTGCCACTGCTGTCCCATGATTGCCCTGCATGATTTTATATATCGCATGTTCTGTTATTTTGGGAGGGGGCGGTACCAGGGATTGAATCCAGGGACGCTTAACCACTGAGCCACATCCCCAGCCCTATTTTGTATTTTATTTAGAGACAGGGTCTCACTGAGTTGCTTAGCACCTCGCTCAGTTGCTGAGGCTGGCTTTGAACTCGCGATCCTCCTGCCTCAGCCTCCTGAGTTGCTGGGATGACAGGCGTGTGCCGCTGAGCCTGGACCGTTTGTTCTTGAGTGTGCACTTCTCCAGTTATGATCTTCAGCTTATCTATGAATTGGGGGACTTACAAACCAGGTGTTTGACTACAGGCAGTAGAGAGTGCTGTACTTTATTTTTTTGTACCTTTTGTTTACAAAGAAAACGTGAATAAACTGAGGCTGGAATGAGAGTTTAGCAAATGGGTCAGGAGCACGGGGAAAGACCTGAAGACTTGCTGGCCCCGTCCCTACAACTCATGTCACCTGTCTTGGCCTCATTTCTTTGTTTGGTGAGGATGATCCTCCATCTGGGCCATATGTAAAAAGCCAAGCAAAACGAACCAAACCCCACAAGTCTGTGTTAAGACTTGTTGCAGAGTAGTTGCAATGAAATAATTCCACCGATTACCTGAATGGTTGGTGCATCTTCTGAGCCTCTTGTTATTAAGTCGCAGCCTCTTGTTATTAAGTGATCCGGACACTACTGGAAATGTCTTGGGAACCAGATGAGGTGTTTATTTGTGCTGTTTTTCTTAGAAGGGTCGTAAATCAAGTCTCGGCTACTCTAACCATTATCGTTGAGTAGTAATTGATATTTGCAGGTCATGCCAAACTCTCTTATTTCTTCGTTGTTGAAATGTATTGAATTACATCTCCACTTAGTTAAGTGCTTCATGTTCAGCTTTGAACAATATAAAACTTAGTTTGCATTCTATATGATGGGAAAACACAAGATTTACCTACGCTGCAGGTGAAAGCCTCATCTGACTTGATTGACCACCTTATTTTTTAACTAAAGGATTATTTAACATCAACATGAATGGGACTATCTATCCTAAAATTATTCAATCTGCCTGGCCATTTGGAGATTTTCTTAAGACCTGAGAAGATAAATATATTTAATGTGGGTGATTGCTTTCATTTTTTTTATTATGTTGATAAAGATAATATTGGAGGGGCTGGGGTTGTGGCTCAGTGACAGCGTGCTTGCCTAGCAGGTACAAGGCCCTGGGTTTGATTCTCAGCACCACATATAAATAAATAAAATAAAGGTCCATTGCCAACTAAAAAAATATTTTAAAAAAAGGTAATATTGGTTGACAAGATTTGAGATACAGAATTTAGCTCCATTTTTCTTAATGTTTAGAAAATATCCTGTTATAATTGATGCATGTGCCAATAATAGTCGAAGGCTTCTAAGGCATTTGCTTTGTGTCGATGGACCTTTATTTCGTTTATTTTATGTGGTGCTGAGGCTCCAACCCAGTGCCTCCCCATGCTAGGCCAGCGCTCCGCCACTGAGCCACAGCCCAGCCCCGAGGCATTTGCTTTAAAAGATGTTTAATAAGTTGTCCTCTGATCATGGTGGCAGGGATGTTAAGGTTCACCCTGTGTCATGGAACCATTGAATGCTAAGTTCCTTCAAAAAAATTAATAAATAACTCATTGATTTAGTGACATTAGATAATTGAAAAAGACAGGACTAGATTTTCCATATGCAAAATAAAATCATTTGTGGATCCCACGTCAGCCCTCCGGCTGCCTGAGTGCCCTCTGTGAGGGGCCCCTGGGTCCAGCTGCGCAGAACCTCCTGAGCTGCTTCTGTGGAAGTTCGCATGTAGAAATTTCCAGAAGGAACCTCCTGAGTTTTTCCCTGTGCAAATGTGATATTGTGGGAATGTTCTTACGGAGTTAAAGACTCTGAAAAATGAGTTCCAGTGGTGCAGAATTCCCTTCTCACCCCGAGGCGGAGTCCTGGGAGTCCTGGGAGATGGATGGCGCCGTATGGAGCCGCGTCTGTGGTCGCCCCAGCCAGCCTGGCCCCCCACTCGCTGGCGCTGTGACCTTCGCCTCCTTTTTGCTTCCCTTTTTGTCAGGATATATAAAGTGGGGCTGGAAAAGGAGCTCCCGGAGCCTCACCGAGCGTGCCTCTCTGTGCGTGTCGCTGTGGGCAGCCCAGGCGCTCTTGCTGGGTCCATGATTTATCACCTGATTCTCTCGTGGGACTTACCGATACTTCCCTACAGCACTTTGTCCCTTTAATGTGGGACAAGGAAGGAGTGCGTTCCTTCCTGTAGCCTGGATGTGTTTTGGTTGGTTGGTTGGTTGGTTTTTGTACCAGGGATTGAACCCAGGGGCACTGGACCACTGAGCCCCATCCCCAGCCCTATGTTGTGTTTTATTTAGAGGCAGGGTCTCACTGAGTTGCTTAGTGCTATGCTCTGAGGTTGGCTTTGAACTTGAGATCCTCCTGCCTCAGCCTCCCGAGCCACTGGGAAGACAGGTGGGCACCACCAAGCCGTGCCTAGATGTGCTCTTCTAGGGAGGGTAGCAGCACGGCCCTTGGATGTTTGTATGCACTGTGTAAATCATAGTGTGCACACGCGCCCATGGTCTTTTCTGTCCCATTTGCTCCAGTCTGTTGACAAGCTGTGCCCATTTTCTTTTTCCTTTTTTTAAACATTTTTTGAAGTTGTCAATGGACCTTTCGTTTATTTATGTGTACGTGGTGCTGAGAACCACACCCAGTGCCTCACACTACGAGGCAGTCTTCCACAGAGCCACAACCCCTGCCCTCGGCCCATCTTCTTAATGAAAGGCCCTCATTCCAAACAAAAGCCTCCCTCGGGTTTCCAGTGAGCTGCGATTCCAGATGTGACCCGGAAACCTGTGCTCTCCCGACCCCCTGAGAGGCTGGAGTGTCAGACAGGTCCTTTGATTATGGAATTGTCATTTCTGAACTCTGCTGTTGGAGCTGGGTCAGTAGCTCCATTATGCGCTTTCTGTTTACCTAACTCATCCTACCTTCCGCAGAAGTCTTCCCAGAATCGAAAAACACATGCAGAACCTTCTTTTGGAACTACAGGGTTTTCTTGTGGTCAAACCCAGTAGCAGAGATAGAGATGTGAAACTGAGTTCCCCTCCCAGCCAACACTAAGCCACCATTTGAAAGTTCGTCTTTGATCCTGAGCATGATTTTCCAGGTGGACCCTGATGGATCTCTTGAAAGGAGCTTAGAACATGTCACTACTCAGTATTTACTTCTGAAATGAAAAAAAAATGATATTGCATGAAATTTTCAGAGGTAGGAATAGCCAGCATACGGGCTGAAGACTCCATCCCGGCCCTTTTGTGCCTTCCAGTGGCAGCGGCTGTTTCTTGAGTATTTGCTCTGGGCCGCTCGCTCGGTGCTAAGTGTTTTACAAGTGTTCTTCTTTAATCCATGCTTGACCTTTGATGTGAACTCGGGAGAAAGATGTGGTTCAGAGATGTTAAGTGACCAGCCCAAGGTCACAGAGCAGTAGAGCAAAGTGGAAGCAAGGCTCAGTGCCAGCTCTGGTCAGCCCCAGAAAGATCTCTGCGCTCTGTCATCTCCATAATGATTCTTATAGTCCCAACAGTGGTCAGGTGTGGAGGAGTGGGGTGAAGTCTTCAGTGCTTATTTTTAAAAAAATCTTATAATGTAATTATTTTCTGGGCTTAAATACTTTCTGCCACTTTTAGTTTTTAGAACCAAATGGCAAATTCTAGGACAAACATCTTCTTCCCTTTTTTTTTTTTTTTAATTGATGACCCATTTCTATTTTAAGCATTAGGAAACTAATTCCTATCATTAAGTGAATCACCACATTTGGAAGTGAGAAATCTCTCTTTTCAATTCAAAAGGAGTTTTAACTTGAAAAACTGGAAGATTTCTGGAGTTGATCCATTTGTTCCAGAAGTTTTAAAATCAGCCAATATCCAGAATTGCCAGTTGCCTGACCCCACTTCTGAACTCCAGAACGTTAATAAGTTATTGATGAGGCAACAGGTCAAAGTCCAGGAGTAGCTTTTCCTGTTCCCTTTTCGTACCTCCCCCAGAGCACATGGCGTGGGGCTGAAGTTTCTGCTTAGGCCTGTACTTGTGGTTATTTTAATGGTCCTGTCTGACATATCCTCAGGCAAACAGTAGGCATTCAATAAGTGTTTATCCATTTAACAATTGAGTAAAGTGAATGCCTAATATCTTCCCCACTTTATCTAACCAGGTCAAACGGTCTGGTTCTGTTAGTTATCACGTGCCCCCCCCACTTGGACCCACCTCTACCCTGTACAAATGGGTGACTTTGAACCAATTTACATTTTTTTAATTTTCAGTTTTCCAACTCTTTGGAAATATCTTCCCAGTTCATTTTCATTTAAATGGTAATTTCCAGCTTAGTAAAGGGAAACTGTTTCCCAGGCATTTGATTTGCATCAACCCGTAAGACTTGGTTTATAAAAATGCCAAGTTGTATCAACATCTGCAGATTGGACCTGTCTTGCATTTTAGTAGTTTATGTCTCCTGAATTCAAAGACTTCTTTTTTGGGGCGGAGGGGACCAGGGATTGAACTCAGGGGCACTCAACCACTGAACCACATCCCCAGCCCTATTTTGTGTGTTTATTTAGAGACAGGGTCTCACTGAGTTGCTTAGGGCCTCACTTTTGCTGAGGCTGGCTTTGAACTTGGGATTCTCCTTCTCAGCCTCCTGAGCTGTTGGGATTTCAGGTGTGCGCCACCGCGCCCACTATTCAAAGACTTCATAAAAACCTGTTGAGTTTTTTTTTTTTTTTAATTAGAAAATTAAAAAGTGGGGTACCTATCTCCTTGTTTGTAAACAAGTAACACGTGGAGCAAAAACCATGAAACTAATGTCTCTCCATGTAGAGGCAGCAGAAGTGAGCGAACTAACATTGAGTGGTTAGTCTGAGTGTGCTTGTGTGCACACGCACACCTCCATCTCACCCCGAAACTGTGTGTGGCACGAGCACACCCTCCACTCTGCAGTAGTCATTGGAAAATAGTGACCACGTGATTCCCTGAATTTGTTTAAAAATTCGATTTCAAAATACATGACATTTCAAGGGCTTGCAGTATGCCATTCAAGTCCCTCTTCATAGTTCCTTCCAGGAATGATGATTCACTCGGGTGTCGGTTTACCGCAAGCTTACTTTCACTGCACACATCAGGGTGGCTTTAAAAGGAGTTGAAAAATGGCAGCGCTCCCTGGAAAGGTGGTTTCATGACATAAAATGCCACCTCTTTGCTTCTTTCACCAAGGAAAATAATCTGGTGCAAGGGGCCTTCCCACGATAGATTCTTGTAACAGAGCTCACTGTTCCTAATTAATGAGGTTCCAAACTTGGATCTGAAACCTTACAAAGTAAGATCCAGTAGGTCATGGCTGAGATTTTGAAAAGCACACACATCCCCCAAAGCTGTTTTCCCACCATATGTAAAGAAAAACATCTTCCCCTGTAGGAAGTCAGTTTTCAGCAAGCAGAACCTGTTACTCTTATTTATTTATTTATTTATTTAATTTATTTTAATTTTTAATTTTTTTATATTGGGGATTGAACCCAGGGGCACTCAACCACTGAGACACATCCCCAACCCTTTGTTTTTAATTTTGTTTTTGGGGGGGTAACGGGGGATTGAACTCAGGGACACTTAACCACTGAGCTACATCCCTAGCCTTTTTGTGTGGTATTTTATTTAGAAAGAGGGTCTCACTGAGTTGCTTAGGGCCTCGATGAATTGCTGAGGCTGGCTTTGAATTCACAATCCTCCTGCCTCAGCCTCCCCGGCCACTGGGATTACAGGTGTGCACCACCATACCTGGCCCTTATTTTTTTAAATTTAGAGATAGGGTCTCCCTAAGTTGCTTAGGGCCTTGCTAAGTTGCTGAGTCTGGCTTTGAACTTGCAACGCTCCTACCTCAGCCTCCTGAATTGCTGGGATCACAGGCATGCATGCACCACCATGCCCAGCTGTGTTCCTCCTTTAGGTGAAGCTCTGGGGGAGATGGACTGGCCCAGCCACAGCAGCAGAGTCAGCCAGGCACACAGCTCAAACACCTACCTTCATATAGGCATTTTTATTTACTCAGTAGCATTTTAATTAGGAACAAGGAGAAAATAAGATGCAGATTTAATTTCCTTCCCGGGAAAACAAAACAGCTCTGTTGTAGTGAAAATGAAAAGAAGGATTAATTTTCATCTGTTTTTGCTTGTGTGGTAAGGTAGTCTGGAAACCAAATAAGAAAACAGTAAATATTTAACAGAGGAACTAGGCGTTCAAGGCAAGTTTTAACTATTTCCCATTAAAAACAAATTTAGTAGTTGGTTAAGAATAAAGACAGCTGGGACTGCAGTTTATTAAGTTTTATTTTCTTGAGTAAAATACTGGTAGATAACGAATTGTTCTTCATGTAGAACAGCCCACTGAAAAAATAAAAGGAGTCGCCACTTCTTTGTGGTTAGGATATAGAGTTTTAATTGGGCTCAAGGCCTGCTGATGAGACCTTCCCTTTTTTGTGTGATTCAATTGTCAGCAGTCCCCAGGCCCTTCAAGAATCTGCTCTTCTTGCTCTAAATGTTCTTTTGTATTTCAGAACTGCCTGCTGGTTGGGAAAAGATCGAAGATCCCGTCTATGGTGTCTACTATGTAGAGTAAGTGCCTGTTGGTAACCTCCCTGTCAGCCTGCACCGTCTGGAGTGGTCCATGCTTCTTCTAAGCAGGGCTGGCCGTCGTGATGAGGTGCAAGCTAATCAGGACTTTAACTTCATACTGAAAATATGTCTGTTTTAATGAACGAGAGAAGATCATTCAGTGCATCCGAAGGTGGTAAATTCCATTGTTAAATGCAGGAGGGCAGGATTCACGTTGTAAGCATCTCACGAAGGCTGAGCAGAGTCCTGGCAAAGGGCAGGTCCTTAGTAAGTGTTGGCCAAGGACATGAATTGAGAAAGTGGGGTGCGATGGAGCTGGGGTGTGTGTCTTTGGGAGGAAGACCTGTTTGGCCTACTTTTTTCCTGCCTTACGCAGGCAAAAAAAAAAAAAATCAATGAAAATATACTATGTTAGACAAATTTTAATGATTTACGAAATGTGGCCAAGATTAAGAAGGAAACGGGGAACTAGGGAATGAGGCTAGGCTAGGCTAGGGAATGAGGTCCCTTACCTATGTGCTTTGGGGCCACTTCCTTCCTGAGGACATTTCCAGAAGCCTCATGGTGACCGCTTCACCCTGTGCCTATCCCAGCATCGGGCGCGCACTTTGTTCCTATTAGAACCGTCCATCCACAGGAGGATCCTAAAGAAAATAAAAAACCAGAATGCTAGAACATGTCGTCTCTATCTCTGAGAGGGATAAGGGGCAGGAAATAAAAGATGCTTTGCAAGAAACAAATGTCCTATCACTGCTGTGTGGTGGGAATCCTTGCCACAGAGAAGATGACTGGCAAGCTTTGCTCCCACTCACTGCTGGCCACGAACAGTCGCCGTTTGAATCATGCCCTGCTGATAGGCACATATGACGCAAAAATGCTGGGCGGAAAAATATGCACTGCCTTACTGTAAAAAATTCCGAGTTCAGCCTAGCAGATGCCCTTGGCCCACACGGTGACATTGCCTCCTCTGTGCCCGACAAAGATTGGCAATTCGGGGCATAAGAGAGGTCATTTCTCTGACCCCCATGAAACACATTTTCCTTGGTAAGCCCCAGAGATCATCTTTCTTGCAGATGTAGAGTGAGCTTTGCGCTGTTTGGAGCTCATTTTGCTTGGCCGTTCAGCTGGCTTGTGCATTTAGTAGGAGAAGGAGCAGATGAGAGCCGTTTGGGTGAAGTGAATGGTTTTTGAGGGGCAAGGAGCACACTCGGGTGATATTTGGGTAGCAGATGTGTACACTTGCTGATGTATACTTACGCATGCACACTGAAATGAAGCCATGGCTAGGAGCTGTGTGTGCGTGTGTGTGCGTGTGCGTGTGTGTGTGTGTGAGAGTGCGAGTATTTGCCCCGGCCTTATTGAAAACATCACATCTGCCTAAGTTAGCTCTTAAGTGCAGTCTCTTTGCCTAAGGGCTTACTTTTTAATCCTGCCTCCTTGTGAATTGATCAAAATAGCTGATAGTTGTTAGTAGATGTTAGGGGAGTTCTTTTTCTTTTTTTAAGTTTTGGTGAATGCTGCTTCTGTGACCTCTCCTCGGCAGCCCTGGTGGGCATGTTATAGACATCACACACCCACCTCCATCTTTCAGCAGTTTCATACTCTACTTCTTGCTTGGATTTCAGCAGTTTCCTTGTCACGGGACACCTTGCACATTTGTTTGGGTCGGTTCAGTGGTTAGAACTCTGGGTTGGAAAGCAGGCACGCTGAGCTTGCAGACCTGGCTGCTGTGTGCCGTGTTATGTTGGGTGACTTATTCACTAATCAGATACTGCCTTTCCTCATTCATAAAATACAGTAGTCTCCCACTACCCACGGTTTTGCTTTTTGTGGTTTCAGTTACCCAAGATCAGCTCTGGTCTGAAAATATTAAATGAAAAATGGCAGAAATAAATCACTGAGAAGTTTCAAATGGCATGCCATTCTGAATGACAGGATGAGTTCAGCCTTCCCACCCCATCGAGTGTGGACTGAATACGCCTGTGTGCGGTGTGTCCATGCTGTGTGCACCGCCTTGCTGTTAGTCTGATGAGTTAGAAGCTGTGTCTGCCATCAGATTGACTATCATGGTATGGTGGGGCTTGTGTTCAAATTAACCTTATTTTATGTAATAATGGCCCCCAAGCCCAAAAGTAATGATGCTATCAATTGGGGTATGCGAATGAGGAGCCAGAAAGTGTTTTAAGTGAAAACGTGACAGTTCTCCACTTAAGCAAAAGAGGTGGGTAAGATCTCCAGGAAGTTATTGGTAATTTTATATGAATGGGTAACGCCCACAGTATACGTAGGGATGACCCTGATTTCAGCCGTCCACCGGGGGTCTGGAAACACCTCCTTCAAGAACGAGAGGGTGTTCCTGTGGGATAAGGTGGGACTCGCCTCTTGGCGTTTGCTGAGTCTTCTCACACACACACATGCACCCCCGTGCTTGGTCTGTACCCCTTTTTATTGGTGCACTTGGACGCAGAGTCAGGCTCAGACCCCCTGCTTTGTCCACTTCTGCTCAAGGGGTTGGCTTCCTGGCTGGTGGGATGCACGTGTCCCAGCTGAAACCTGTTTCCTTCCTACCCAGCCACATCAACAGGAAGACGCAGTACGAGAACCCAGTTCTGGAAGCCAAACGGAAGAAGCAGCTGGAGCAGCAGCAGCAGCAACAGCAGCCATCGCAGCAGCCGCCACCCCCAGAAGGTTGGCCTCTTCCCTGGAGGCTTCCTAAGCTGAGAATGGGGGGCAAAGCTGGGCACCGATGCCCCCGTGTGGTCAGAGCCGGCCTCGGTGATCAAGTGCTTCTCCCACGGAGCCGCTGTCCCTGTGGGAGGAGCAGGAGCTAGCCTGTCCCTCTCCATTCCCCACTGGACAGCCCAATTCAAAGGCACCCCCACATCTCCACCTTAATTTAGAAGGCAGAGAACTTTCTTGCCCCAGAAATATTTGCTTTGCAATCGATGTCTTAGGTTCGGCCCCTTTTAAGTCATCTTAGCCAGGGTCCTGGGCATAAAGTTAGCTTTTCATTTAGAAACACTATGTAAGAATCAGAAAGAGCTGGTAATTGGAGGGTTTTTTTAAAATTAAAAAATTAACTTACCTCCCTTGTAAAACTAGGAACCGTTTAGGTGTGTCAGCCTTAAATTCTCTGCTGCTCCCTGCCATCCCGTTCTCCAGGGGTACACGCTGCAGAAGTTTTCTAAGGATATGTAAATTGCATATGTTAACAAAAATCAGATGGTTTTGTAGATGTGTGTCAGTGTCCTGTTTTTCTCACTTTTTATTTCTTACACCTGCTTCGAAGGTCTTTAATGCAGCCTTACCTAATAATTTTTTTTGTTTTTTTGAACCAGGAATTGAACCCAGGGGTGCTTAACCACTGAGCCATCTCCCAGCTCTTTTTATACATTATTTAGAGACAGGGTCTCGCTAAGTTATTAGGGCCTTCTGAGTTGCTTAGGGCCTTGCTAAGTTGCTGAGGCTGACTTTGAACTTGTGATCCTCCTGCCTCAGCCTCCGGAGCCTCTGGGATTACAGGCGTGCGCCACTGTGTCCTGCCTTAATAATTTTAATGACGGGGTGATGTATATTTTAATGAAAGTTGCCACCATTATTTAGGCATCTGTTTTTTAATGGATACTTAGGTTTTTCCAGGTTTTTATTGGATATTTTAAAGTAATAGGCTCAATATCATGTGAATAGCAAACATAAATATATGGATATAACAGTATTTTTTTGTAGGTGGTGGTGCTGGGAATGAAACCCAGGGCCTTCTGCATGCTAAGTATGCACTCCACCACTGAGCCACATCCCCAGCCCTTTTTGTATTTTATTTAGAGACAGGGTCTCTCTGAGGTGCTTAGGGCCTTGCTAAGTTGCTGAGGTTGGCTTTGAACTCCTGATCCTCCTGCCTCAGCCTCCCCAACCTGTAGAGTTACAGGTGTGAGCCACCATGCCAGGCATGTTAGTCTTTTTTGATACACATAATCTTTCTTTTGACTGTTCACCTCTGCCATTGTAATATGAAAACACCCCTAGGCAGTATGTACATGAATGTGTACCTGTGTGTTAGTAAAACTTTGTTTATGGGCACCGGAACTTGAACTTTATATAATTTCCATGTGTCATAAAATATTCCTTTTATTTATTTTTTTTCAGCCATTTAAAAATCTATAAAACTGCCAGACATATTGGTGCATACCTGTAATCCCACCTGCTTGGGAGGCTGAGGCAGGAGGATCTCTAGTTCAAGGCTAGCCTCAGCAACTTAGGCAGAACCTGTTTCAAAATAAAAAATAAAATGGGCTGAGGATGTAGCTCAATGGAAGAGTTTCCCGGGGCTCAATCCCCTATACCAAAAAAAAGAGAGAGAGAGAGAGAGAGAGAGAGAGAGAGAGAGATGCTACTCTTGTCTCAAAGACTGGATACAAACGCATTGAGTGGTGGGTGTGGTTTGCTAACTGCTGCCCTGAACTGTGTAATTTAGACAGAGGGTGTAATGTGCATATATATATATTTGCCAGTTGCAAAGTTCTCTAAGTCTCTTCTATTTAAAAAGATTTTTAAATTTTTTTTTTTTCCCTGAGCTAGTGAAACTTGGGCATGTTGGAAATTAGTCTGAGCAGTGGGGATATGCACTTGAGTACAGAGGCTGGGCTAGAACGTAGTTGTGGTGCTTCTCCAGAGTCACTCCAAGTTATTATTCCTGGGCCTCCAAGGGACAAAGCAGTACAGTAGGATCCACAGGTCCCATTTGGGTTTCAGAGATGACAGAAGTTAGCACCTTAGCAAACCGTGGACGTCCACCTGATGCAGCTCACAGCCGGAAGGAAGCAGGCTGCAGCGGGACGGCTCACGTCTGAGTCCGGCTGGGAAAGTTCTTAGGTGGCTGCTGTGGATGACTTCCTCTCTCCACTGAGATTGTTTTTACTGCATCTTATTTTGGACTCTCCAGTCAGAGAGAACTGGAGTCTTTAGCAGGCGTACCACAATATTTATTTACCCAGACATCTTGCATGAGACAAAGAGATCCTGCAATCCTTCCCATAAAGAGAGGTCAGAGCTCTTGTCTGAGCTCTCTGTTGGTTTGGGTGTGATGAACGAGGAGGTGAGGTCGTTTGGAAGCTGACCAGCCGTCTGGAGGAAAGGTAGGAAACCGTTTCTTTTCTCTCTTGCAGAGTGGACAGAAGATCATTCATCCCTCGTGCCTCCTGTTATTCCAAACCACCCCCCAAGCAACCCGGAGCCAACCAGGGAAGCTCCACTTCAGGGTAAGATGCTTTTACAATTCCATCATGGTTTCGACTCACAAACCTCATTTATAAAAGTCACCTTAATAAAGGGGAACCTTGTAACGTCCAAGTCTTTCCTTAATAGTAAAAACCAAAATAGTGAAAGCCCATCTAAATGTATTGTTAATCCAACTGTCAAAAATTAGAAACCTTCCTAAGTTGAGTTCTCCAAGTACTTGTAATACCCTAAAAATAAGGATGCCTGTTAAATGACCATTGGAAGCAGGCTTTCTCAGCCTCAGCACTATTGATTGGCATTTGGGGTTTGATGATTCTTTGGGTGGGGGCTGTCCTGTGCCTTCTGGGGTGCTCAGCAGCATCTGGGTCCCCCATCTATTAGAAGTCAGGAGCTCACACCCCACCTCATACCCCTCACCTTGTGACAACAAAAAATGTCCCCAGATATTGCCAAATGCTCCTGGGAAACAAAAACCATCCTGTAGTTGGAAATGACTGACATAGAAACTGTTTATTTAGTACCATGTTCAATAGGAGAAATTCAAAGCTCAGCAGCAGATATTTAAAGATTCTACTTAGCATATTTGTTTTTTGTTTTTGTTTTTGTTTTTTTTTGTCCTGGGGATTGAACCCAGGGGGACTCATCCCTATTTTGTATTTATTTAGAGACAGGGTCTCAGTGAGTTGCTTAGGGCCTCACTAAGTTGCTGAGGCTGGCTTTGAACTTGCGATCCTCCTGTCTCAGCCTCCCAGGTTGCTGGGATTACAGGTGTGTGCCACTGTACCTGGCTGCGTCCTTTTTTCTTGACTTATAATTTTTCTGTAAACATAAATCCTTTGGTATTACCATGTTTCATGTTGTCGTATCCTGTTCTTATTACCTTTGGGGTGTGTTTTATGCCCAAACACACACTTACACATGTTTTAAAGCATGTCTGTGGGTCTGTTTCACTTAGATCCACAAAAAATACACATCCCCTGGAGAGGGCCATTTTGACTCTTGGCAGCTCCCAGACCTGGCCACTTTGGGGCCTCATTACTCCTCTGTGATAAGAAAGGTTTCTGGTGTTTTTCATTATTTTGTTGTTGTTCATTTCTTTCACAAATGTAAAGCAGCAAGCCTCCTGTTTGGTGGAGTCAGGGAATGTTCGTGGAGGAGAACCACTAAAAATACCGTAGAATCCAGCTTCCTTTCTACACTTTCAACAAGATGTAATTGTGTTAGATATGAAAAAACGGGGCACCTCTTTTCTCTCATTTGGATCCCTCGTTATGGTTTCTGTAAGAAGTGCACGTGTCCCTGCCAGCTGACATTGTCACCAGGTCAGTGTTAGTATCGCTGTGTGTAAGGTGACGTGTCCCGGCCCCGACGCACTGCTCAGGGGTGCTGGTGGCCTTAGTAAAGGCAGACGCGCTCTGTGACCCCGGGTGCAGCCCTGTCAGCATGACGGCGACCTCCTCGGCACTTTTTAAATATGAAATTCCGTCGTTGGGTCACATCCGCTTCCTCACGGTCCCCCCCGCCCCTTCTCAGTCCCGGGGGCCCGTCCAGCTGTGGACTGCGGAGGGTCCCCCTGGGCTGCTCCCTCTGAGTGGCCTTCCCCTCCCAGCCCGTGTCAACCCCACGTGTTTTGGGTCTTGACCCCAGTCCCTCCCACGTTCGCTCCCCGCCCCCGTTAGGAAGGCAGCCGTCGGGGCTCAGGTGGGCGCCGCCCGGCGTGTGTGCGGCCTGGGTTCCGCCTCAGCTCCACCTGAAAGAAAGAAAGGAAGTCCAGTGACGATCAAAACTAAATACATACAGAATGACCTTAGCAGTCATCGTGTTCGTTGGTCCTGTTTTCTTTTTTCATCTATCTGTCTGTCTATCTGTCTATCTGTCTGTCTAATTTTATTATTGAGCAGAACTGGTAC
Organism: Glaucomys volans; assembly: GCA_020662805.1. Lineage (NCBI taxonomy): Eukaryota > Metazoa > Chordata > Mammalia > Rodentia > Sciuridae > Glaucomys > Glaucomys volans. The sequence goes on along the minus strand of JAJEJO010003574.1, from coordinate 465,755 downwards.
CTTGAAGGTGTCCAAGTAGCGGCGAAGCCCTGGGAGACTTTCAGCTGCGCTTACGCAGAATTAAAACCACAGTTGTCCCATCTCGTCCTGTTTCGGAGGTGCTGTTTTTTAACAGTAGTTTCCGTATTAGACTCCCAGTCCCACAGAGCCCAGGGCCGTTTTCATTTCTCTTTATTGTGGGGTGACTCCAGACGAGGTGCGGCCTCCCGCGTGTTCTCTGCGCTGAAGCCTCGCCGAGTGAGCGGCCTGCGCCGCACCCACACCCCGCACCGCACCCACACCCCGCACCGCATCCACGCCCCGCGCCGCACCCACACCCCGCACCGCACCCACACCCCGCACCGCACCCACACCCCGCGCCGCATCCACGCCCCGCACCGCATCCACACCCCGCACCGCATCCACACCCCGCGCGCACCCACACCCAGCGCCGCATCCACACCCCGCACCGCACCCACACCCCGCGCCGCATCCACACCCCGCACCGCACCCACACCCCGCGCCGCACCCACGCCCCGCACCGCACCCACACCCCGCGCCGCACCCACACCCCGCGCGCCCGGCGCTCCGCCAGGCTGCTTTAAAGAATTGTCGTTGAGAATAAATAAGTTAAAGCCTTAGCCGGTCAGGTCGTGGATGCCCAGTGCTTGTGGCATCAGCTAAGTATTCAGATGGTTTTTTAAAAACTTGTTCTTTTTAGTTCTCCACGGCAGTGGAGTGCACTCTGACACCTCGTGCGTCCCTGGAGTGCGGCTTCCCTCCTCGTGGTTGTGCGTGGTGTGAGTCTCACTGGCCGTGTGTTCATATGTCAACCCGGGAAAGTGATGTCAGATATTTATCTGCAGATTTTATCTCAGATTCTTATTTTTCTTTTTTCTAGTAGCCTCTTTCCCCCTTTTTTTCTTTTCTTTTTCTTTCTTTCCTCCTCCTCCTCCTCTGCCTAATCTTCCTCCTCCTCTTCCTCCTCCTCCTCCTCCTTCTCCCCCTCCTCTTTTCTTCTTCTTTCTTCTTTTGTTTTTTCTTTTTACTTCGTGAGTACCAGGCAAGCCTGCTGTCCCTGAGCCACACCCCCAACCCCCAGGCCCTCTTTCTCTTTTATCCTTGTCTTCTTTAGCTCTGTTGGGCCTGACAATGGTCCAAGGAAGTCCAGCTCACTGAACTGTCCCTGGACTGGACCCACGCGTTCCTGTAACCCTTCTACCCAGGGGCCTCCACGCTGATCCTCATCTGTCTCATTGTTATAATCTTCGGAATATAACCAACACCAAAGAACGTTAAAACCTCTCCCCCTTGGCTGCCAAGCTGGGATTGTGATGGACATTAGCTGCGACTCGGCTCTCTTTGGCTGTGACTCTGGGCTACCTGCCTGCTGTTTAAGCATCTTTTTTTGTTTTTTTAGTTTTATGGTGCTGGGGATTGAGCCCAGGGGTGCATAACCACTGAGCCACATCCCCAGCCCTTTTTATTTTTTATTTAGAGACAGGGTCTCACTAAGTTGCTGAGGCTGGCTTTGAACTTGCTCCTCCTACCTCAGCCTCCTGAGCTGCTGGGATTACAGGCGTGCTCCTCTGTGCCCTGCTGTTTAAGCAGCGGAGTCTGCTCTCTAGCATCTTGTGTCTTGGGTTGTTAATGGAGCTGCAGGAGGAAGCCATACTGCTAACTTGGTTAGCTGGTTTGGTTTAATTTTGTTAAGGTCACTGTTAACTAGCCTCTCTTTTCTTCAAGTGCAAACTTCCAATCCCAGCAAGCGATTACTCGGGAGATGAGTTCGCATGCAAACTCCTCTGCTTCAAGCTTAGGCTTGGAGAGAGGTCTTACAGTCCTCTGTCTCCCCTTCTCACTCCACCGCCAGCAGCAGAGTAACTCATTTTTTGTGTCCCTATTATATACCAGGCATGTCCCTAAGTATTTCAGCTAAATTACCCATCATGACTTTTCCTTATGATTCTCCATTTGCACACGCAATGCTCAGGCGGAAAGCGCTGTAGTACCTTCCCAAGAACAATGGTTTTTGTGTTTTTAATTGAATTACAGTTAAAACATAGGGAGTTGAAACTTTTGAATTACAATTAAAAAACAAATTGAATTATAATGAAAAAATGAAAACTTGACTTCCCCAGTCCCACTGGCCAATTCCAGGGGTGCGGTAGCTGTGTGGACTCGTGGCTGCCGTGTCGGATTGTGAAGATGCAGGGCATTTTTGTCACTGTAGGAAGTGTGTCAGACAGCACCAGCCGGGGAATTCAAACCCGAGAGCCAGGAATGGTTCTGGCCTGGCAGTAAGCAGTCCCTAAGGGTTCTTCTAGCGTAGAGTTTTGGGCCAAACCCCAGAAGATCCTGACTCGGTGAGTCGGGTTGGAACTAAAGTAAGTACATCTTGATAAGCCACCTTGGTGAGTTCCAGACACAGCCAGGTTACAGGTCTTACAGCTGCCAACAAATCAGTGGAAGTTAGAATCTCTGAAAATCACATGCCGGGAGCTGCAGCAGAGAGCTTCAGGCTGTGGGAAGAGAGTAATTCCTTTCCAGAACCTGCGGTAACTAATACCCACCCGTGCGTAAAACCAAAATAACCCTAACCCTAACCCTAACCCTAACCCTAACCCTAACCCTAACCCTAACCCTGGGCGTGGAACCTCCTGATCTCCCCCCTCTAGTTGGAAAAAGGCATCAGTGGTGAACTTTGAAAGCTATGCTCATGTCTCTAATAAGTTGAAACCACTTTTAAGCACAAAACATGCTAACGATTGGCTTTTTAAAAACCTGAGATGAACTGCCCACCACATTCTCACATTTTCTCACTTTACCTGGAAAAAGAGCAAAAAGTTCCGACTCCCTAACACTGTCTTCCAGCCTTCTCAAACACCTGTCGAATCTCATTTCTTTGTGCTTTGGTATGATCATTCGCTCAACAAAACGTGTTTTTTTTTGGGGGGGGTACCAGGGATTGAACTCAGGGACCCTTAACCACTGAGCCACATCCCCAGCCCTATTTTGTATTATATATAGAGACAGGTTCTCACTGAGTTGCTTAGGGCCTCACTAAGTTGCTGAGGCTGGCTTTGAACTCACGATCCTCCTTTCTCAACCTCCGGAGTCACTGGGATTATGAAGGCATGCACCACTGTGCCCAGCCACTCAACAGAAATTTTTGGAGCACATTCCTGTGTGTTTTAATCAGCTTTCTTGCTGCTGCAACCTGACCAGCACAATTGTGGAGGAGGAGAAGTGTATTTGGAGGCTCACTGTTTCAGAGGTCTCAGTCCATAGACGGCAGGCTCCATTCCTCAGGGCTGGAGGTGAGGCTGAGCATCATGGAGGAAGAGTGTGGTGGAGGGAAGCAGCTCACATGGTGATCAGGAAGCAGAGACTCCACTCTCCAGATACAAATATACACCCCAAAGCCAGGCCCCCAATGCCACCTCCTCCAGCCTCACCCACCTGCCTCCAGGTACCACTCAGCTGATCCATCAGGGGTTCATTCACTGATTGGGTTAAGGCTCTCACAACCTGATCATTTCTCCTCTGAACATTCTTGCATTGTCTGGCATGTGAGATTTTGGAGGACATCACATCAAAACCATGACACTGTCCAGTATCCTCAGCATCAGATATGCAAATAGAAACCCTGGTGGAGTTGACATTCTAGGAGGTCTTACACGTGTATTCAGTGCCTCTCTTGCCTGGACGTGACACACAATAACATAATGAGTTTCCAAACCAACCCAGCAAGCAAGGTGTATACTCTCTTGGAAGATAGCAAAAGCTAAGGACAAAAGGAAAGCAGGAAGGGGAATAGGAGTGTTGCATATTAATAATGTGGTCAGGGAAGGTCTCACTGAGAAGGTGACGAAGCCGATGGCTCTGGATGTTTGAGTTTCCCTTGGAGCTCCCTGAGCTAGCAGCCTTTGCATCCAGAGTTATCTTACCTGTCTTCCGCTCCCTGGCTGATGATTGGCTTAATAGCTGTCTCCCTAAAGCCTTGGCTTCAGGTGACATCACCCCTCATGCCTTGGCAGATGTCTTTGCATGGCCTATCTCTTCTCTCCTCTTCTCTCCCCTCCTCACTTTCCTCTTTCAGTACTGGGGTTGGACCCGGCGACACTTTTACCACTGAGCCACATCCCCAGCCCTTTGTATTTCTTAGTTTGAGACAGAGTCTCACTAAGTTGCTGAGGCTGGCCTCAAACTTGCAATCCTCCTGTCCCAGCCTCCCAAGTTGCTAGGATTACAGCTGTGTGCCACCCTGTCTGGCTAAATCTCACTGTTTTTTTAGCCATGGTTGGTTAAACATCCAATAAGCCCTGGGACTGCACTAAAGAGATGAGCAAGCAGACCTCTGACTATGGACAATTTAAAAGAACCTTCCTTTTTTTTTCTTTTTAAGAGCCAGAAACTTTTTTAATGTGCAATTAAAAATTGTATGCCTGCCCAGAGACCTTTTTAAGGCCTTTTAGTTACTGCTAACCAAAAATAACTTTCCTGCTCCTCCCACAGGGTGTATGGGACATTCTGTTGCCTTTTTTTTTTTTCTTTCAATACCAGGGATTGAACCCAGGGGTGCCCTACCACTGAGCTACACCCCCCAGTCCATTTTACTTTTTATTTTGAACCAAGTCCTCCCTAAGGACTCCCTAAGTTGCAGAGACTGGCCTCAAACTGACAATCCTCCTGCCTTGGCCTCCTGAATTGGCTTTACCTTTGTTTTGTTTTCTTTTTGGATAAGATTTTTGACAGAAAATAAAACAGGCAGATGAAGAAGCCGTGGAAAGCAGAAGCCATAAGAAATGAAATTAGGAGAGAGAAAAAATGCTCAAGCAATGTGTCCACTATTTGGTATAATCAGAGAAATGGCAGGGGTTTCTCAGTTACAAAGAAATTCCTAATAAAGCTCCAAATAAGACTTTCTCAATTTGTACTTAAAATGCTATTTGTGGATGTATCGGAAAAACGCAATGTAGCCTTAGGGAGTGTGCTTGGGAATTATTTATTTGTCTAATAATCTGTTTTAAGCAAGACAGCTGAATTGGAAGCTAATATGGCCCTTGTTAGTAACTACTTTAGTTGAAGGGTTTTGTTTTGGCTTATGGCTTGAAGTGTCCTAAGCCAAATGACCTGAGCTTTCCTTAGACTGTAAGCCTTAGCAGTGGATATATATTGACTTCACAAATTGTTAAAAAGATGTGGAACAGCCGGGCATGGGGGTGAACACCTGTAATCCTAGTGGCTCAGGAGGCTGAGGCAGGAGGATCGTGAGTTCAAAGCCAGCCTCAACAACTCAGCGAGGCCCTAAGCAACTCAGTGAGACCCTGTGTCTAAATGAAACACAAAATAGGGCTGGGGATGTGGCTCAGCAGTGATCCAGTGCCCCTGGGTTCAATCCCTGGTACCTGCCCCGAAAAGATGCAATTAAATAGGAAAAACTGGTTGACTTTGGAATTCCATTCCTAGTAATGACCTTTAATCTTCATGATAGTGATCCTATGGTTTTGTCAAATTTTATGCATGATTATTAATTTTTTTTTTTTTGTCTCATCCGAGCATTCTCAGCCTGGGCTGTCCATCTGGTTAAACACTAAGGTTTTTGCCCAGTTGGTCTTAAATGTAGAAGCTAAGTGAACCCAGTACATCAGAAGCCATGGTACAAAATGAAAAATAAAACAAGCTGGGTGTGGTGGTGCACGCCTGTAATGCCCGAGGCTCAGGAGGCTGAGGCAGGAGGATGCCAGTTCATAGCCAGCCTCAGCAACTTAGGCCCTAAGCAACTTGGCGCAACCCTGTCTCTAAATAAAAAATAAAAAAACGACCTGGGGATGTGGCTCAGTGGTTGAGCACCCCAGGGTTCAATCCCCAAGTTTTAACAAAAATAAATGAATAAAACAAAAGATGCCAAATAGAGACTGACTGTTTTCCGTGGCAGCTCAGTGGCCGTCACACTGTGTGAACTGAACCCAAGGAAGGCTGTCACTCTGTCGGGACTGAGCTCTCCTCTCTTCTGTCTTCTTTTGGACCCTAAAGATTCCAACCTCTGTATCCAACACCCCCCCAACACTCCCGCACGCAGGGCCTTCGAATGCCCGTGCCCACGTCAGGAGGGGACTTTGTTTTAATCTGTGCATTACGATGAGACCCCCCCCCAGACACACAGAGACAGCCTCACACGCACATTACACACTGTGCTCTGTTTCTCCCCCTCGGACCAAGCAGAGGACGTTCCCAAGACCCTCTGCCCGAAGACCCCAGCCTGCAGGCTTAGAGAGCCCTCCACGTGCCCTCTGATCGCTGATTCGATCCACTTTCACTCACGGCGACATTCCTTCCGCCTTTCTCCTTTCCATCCAGGCAAACCCTTTTTTACGCGGAACCCTTCTGAGTTGAAAGGCAAGTTCATTCACACGAAGCTGCGGAAAAGCAGCCGCGGCTTCGGCTTCACGGTGGTCGGAGGGGACGAACCTGATGAGTTCCTCCAGATCAAGAGCTTGGTCCTGGACGGTCCTGCCGCCCTGGATGGCAAGATGGAAACAGGTAGAGTCCCCAGGGCCTTTGCATGTGCTGGGTGGTGAGACTTCTAACCATGCGTGAGCTTGCTGTCACCAAAAACTCATGATTTATAAATGTCCTTGGCACATCGTTGGGTGAGCAGGATCCCTTCATGACGGGGATTGACCCCTGGATGCAGATGAAAACCTCTGAAGCCACTTTAACTTTAGGAAGCTGTAAGAATGCTGTTGAATACAGTAAATAGTAATTCAATAAAAATGTAGAGTCATTTGAATTAATGCATACTAAATGGATCGCTCTAGGATGAGAATTTCTCTTGAGAAGAAAGCAGCAACATGATGACAATATTCTCATGAGCAGGGAAGGCAGTAGGTGCTACAAGAGAAGCAAAGAGCTGAGCACCCTGGTGCCCACCTAGGATCCCAGCTGCTCAGGAGGCTGAGGCAGGAGGATCACTAGTTCAAAGTCAGCCTCAGCAACTTAGTAAGGCCCTAAGCAACTCAGCAAGACCCTGTCTCTAAATAAAAAATGAAAAAGGGCTGGGGAGGTGGCTCAGTGGTAAAGCATCCCTAGGTTCAATCCTGGTACCCCCCAAAAAAGCAATAGATGCTTTCTCTTCATGCCTCATGGTATCAGGCCCAAGTCCAAGCCCAGTTTCAGCTTCGTATTCGTTGGCGGTATAAAGGAGGCAGAATTTTACATTTGCTGTCTTCGAGTCTTTGACTGGACCTGAGAGTGACATAGGACAGGTTAATACGAAGGCAAACAGATGTATTTAATATGGGTTTTATGTGACAGGGGACCCTCTTAAGGTAATGCTAACCCAAAGATGTGGCTGAAACTGAGCACTTAGGAAATTGGACATAGATTCCCACGTGGTGAAAATGTGGCAAGACCAAAGGCCTGGGGCCACCGGGGGTCTCTAGTTTAACAAGGCTGGTGGGAGGATCCGATCTCCCCAGTCTGATTTTCCATCCACGACAAGCATGTTAATGGAGAGTGTCACTTTTAGGAGGGACACCTTGCCTGGGAAATCTCCTTCCTAGACCTGATTTTTGAAAATGTCTTTTGCCCAAAATAATCCCTGCACCAAAGTGGCCGGTCCTGGGGTGGCGGCTTCTGAGCATCGGTAGAGTGCTTTCATAGGGATGCGACAGTTCCAGGGCTGTTTCTTGACACCCCCGCCCCGCTCTTCCCCCTTGCAGGTGACGTCATCGTCAGTGTGAATGACACCTGTGTCCTGGGACACACGCACGCGCAGGTTGTGAAGATCTTCCAGTCCATTCCCATTGGTGCCAGCGTGGACCTTGAACTCTGCCGAGGTTACCCACTGCCTTTTGACCCAGATGACCCCAATACCAGTTTAGTGACCTCGGTGGCTATTTTGGACAAAGAGCCCATTATCGTGAATGGACAGGAGACCTATGACTCGCCCGCCAGTCACAGCAGTAAAACGGGCAAGGGCAGCGGCGTCAGGGACGCCCGGCCCAGCAGCCCGGCGGACGTGGCCTCCAGCAGCGCCCACGGTTACGCCAACGACACGGTGTCGCTGGCCTCCTCCATCGCCACGCAGCCGGAGCTCATCACCGTGCACATCGTCAAGGGGCCCATGGGCTTCGGTTTTACCATCGCGGACAGCCCCGGCGGCGGAGGCCAAAGAGTGAAGCAGATCGTGGACAGCCCCAGGTGCCGAGGCCTGAAGGAGGGGGATCTTATCGTGGAGGTTAACAAGAAGAACGTGCAGGCCCTGACTCACAACCAGGTGGTGGACATGCTGATCGAGTGTCCCAAGGGCAGCGAGGTCACCCTGTTGGTGCAGCGAGGAGGTACGTACGTTTGCTTTGTGAGTCCGAGGTCCCTTGCTTAGCCTACTGGTCTTCGGGGAACTGGTTGGAGTTCTTTGAAATAGTCCTTGAAGATTTTTGGTGACTCTGGGATTGGAACCCAGGGCCTTGTGCGCACTCCGCAAGTGCTCTTCCCCTGAGCTACCTCCCCAGCCCAGCCCATGATCATTATCATTTAAACATTTGCAAATACTCTCAAAATGCCTTTTGATTGCTTCAAATTAAGCAGATGGCTTAGACATTATCTGGTGCAGTTAAGAGTGATAACTTCAAAACATAAGTCAGATCGGGTCTTTTACAAACCAAGAGAAGTTCGAACCTTTATCCTTCAGGATCCCTGGGCCTGACTGGCTGCACAGGCTGCAACATGTGGGTCCCTGCCACTCCTCCTCCACCTTATTTCACAGCCCTTCTTGTCAGTCTGCTTCGGCCTAAGTTGACTTCCTTCTGAAGTGACCTTCTGGGTCAAGCCTTTCCTGTCTCCAGGGCCTTTGCACATCCTGTTCCCTCTGCCTGGGGTGGCCTTTCCCATCCCTTTGCTCATTTGCATTCCTGAGAAAAGGCTTCTTGAATCGCTTTATCTAAATGAACTCCTTGATGCTCCCAGAACTCCATTGCTAGAGCCTTTACAATCATTGTTACAAGGCATTATTATGTATACATATATATTTTGTTTTGTTTTGTTTTGTTTTTCTTTCTTTTCACTAGAACATAAGCTCCCTAAAGCCAGGACTCCGTAAAGCAGGCATTTAACCTGCCTGGAGCCTTTTAGGTATTCATCAGCAAGTGATTGCAGATGCGATTATTTGTAAGTGGCAGAATAATAGCCCCACCAAGTGTTTTAAAAAATGTACCTCAGCCAGGCGTGATGGCGCTCGCCTGCAATCCCAGCTGCTCAGGAGGCTGAGGCAGGAGGATCTCAAATTCAAAGCCAGCCTCAGCAACTTAGTGAGGCCCTAAGCAACTCAGTGAGACCCTGTCTCTAAGTAAAATACAAAATAGGGCTGGGGATGTGGCTCAGTGGTTGAGCACCCCTGGGTTCAATTAAAAAAAAAAAATGTAGCTCAGCCTATTCACGTGCTCAGGAGGTGGCTGCAGATCTCAGGGAGCAGAGATATTCTAAATCTTGAGACACAAGATTTTGCCCTGTGTCCTCTTGGCTGAGCTTCCCACCCCTGCCCCACCAGCCCTCCTGGGACCTTACCCTGAGAAATATTCTCCGGAACATTGAAAGGTCTTGCTTCTGGGGTGCAGATCAGTGACTGGTGGACCTGATCCTTGCCCGCAGTGGGTCTGAGCTCAGTCCTTCCTGATCCTCGCCAACAGGATTCATTTTCTGCACACTGTCCTCAGGTTCTCTGGAAAGAGATCAAAATCCAGGCTCTTATTTGCTCTTCATTCCATGCTCTCAGGAAGCTGTGTGTTTTGGGACTAAAATGATGGGGGTCATTGGAAGGAAATTGAAAACACAGAACAACTGCCCATGTGAATTGAAATGCTCAATCAACCCTTCTTGAGCAGTTATAAAAACCATCGTGCAGATTTTATTTAAAAAAAAATGTTCCAGTCCAATTCAAAAACTCTTCTCGTATCTAGACCACTTGATTCCCGGATGATTGGTTCTTAAGTCGTGACCACAGTGTAGCGGGAAATAACTAGAGCATAACGGTGATTTGGGTAATGATGGTCCTGTGATGGTGCGTGACTCTTGTGGACAAATCAGTGATTGACAGAGGGCTTTCCCGCTTCCCCACGCCTCTTATCTGCTCTTTGTTGCTTCCCTGGGACTAAGGAACGTGCCGGCCCAGTCAGAAGAGAAGTTCCCTCTGCTCCTGTGGCTGGCAGCCTAGTCATCTGCTTACTTCATTCTGAATAACCCTGACTTTACACTTATTCATTACATGGCCAACAACCTGCAAACTCTTTTTTTTATTTTTGGTACCAGGGATTGAGCCCAGGGGCACTCCACCACTGAGCCACATCCCCAGCCCTTTTTACATTTTATTTAGAGACAGGGTCTCACTGAGTTGCTTAGGGCCTCACTAAGTTGCTGAGGCTGGCTTTGAAGTCTCGATCCTCCTGCCTCAGCCTCCTGAGCCGCTGGGATTTCAGGTGTGCACCACCGTGCCCAGCAGAAAACTCTTAAACAGTTCTCGGCATAGCCTGCATGTCTGCCACCCCGTCAGCCCTTGACCGTGAGTGACCGCCCTCCTCTCCTGTCTTGTAGCTGGCCCTTCATTCATGTTATTGCTGGGCCGTGTCAAGTTTTTCTGCCCCCCTTAGAGTCACTAATTTTAAGCGGACCAAAAACTGAAGTCTCCCGACAGACCCCTCACATGACATTCCCTGGAACCTGACCGTAACGAATCAGCCTAAAGCAGCAAACAACCAATAGAAGAGACGCACCCCTTGATTATAAATAACGTTTGGTTCTGTGTCCCCATTCCTGAGTCCGTCCTTGTGTTAATGCTGTTACATCCGCTAACATTCATATGGGAAGATCCAGAATGGATGGATCTGGATCCAGAAGATCCAGAATGGCCTCATTAGGCAGCGTCGACATGGTTTCTTCCAGAACCTGAGCAAGTTAAAATCGCTGGCACATCAGCAGCCTTAGGAAAGTGCCCCTGCCTTGAGTTTGATTCATGTAGGGGACAGAGCGTTTGCACATCCACAGCGGGCAGGCTGTGCCAGCTGCCATTAATCTTTCCAGAAAGCATATGAATACGTTGGATTCTGCCACGCATTAGTCATGTGAGTCCGGGCTGACATGCAGCCAGCCCTCCTGCGTGGTTGGGGGCGTAATGAGAAGATCTGATGAAGGCCGAGACTTCGGCTTGGTTAGATGAGAAGGAGAGTGGCCGTCTGGCTGACGCCGCTGACCGTTGTGACGCTGGTGAGCAGATTGGTGCGCTCATTAGATCCGCACCGCTCACGAATCTCAGGTTCACATGGCAATCTCGAGTCTTCCTGTGCTTTATGAAATGACTCTTTTCTACTTTGGGACCATGTTTGTAGCACCTGTTTTGGGGAGTGGGCTACCAGGGATTGAACTCAGGGACACTCGGCCACTGAGCCACATCCCAGCCCTATTTTGTATTTTATTTAGAGACAGGGTCTCACTGAGTTGCTTAGGGCCTCGCTAGGTTGCTGAGGCTGGCTTTGAACTCGCGATCCTCCTGCCTCAGCCTCTGGGCTGCTGTAGCCATCTGTTTTAATTCTTAATCCCTGAGCTCACTCTTGACAATATCTGGTCTATTTCACTTATTACCATTTTTAGTCTGTTCCCCTTAGTATGGAAATCAGGTAGAGGTTGAAACATCTGTCTGGGGTCAGTTTCCTGGGTTGGGCTTGGGGTTGCTGGGGTTGTTCACCCACCCACCCGGGCAGGGGGGACCATCATGGATGTGTTCACACGCGCCTCCATGAACACAGCTCAAGGGGCAGCCCCTTCCCCTGTGCCTGGCTCCCGGCTTCCCAGTGCCTTCTTTCCTCATCCTCCCCCTACCACTCAGGAGACTGCTGCTTCTTTTTATTTTTATTTTATGGGTTTTTTTTTTTTTTTTTTGGCCCCAGCGATTGAACTCAGGGGCGCTCAACCACTGAGCCACATCCCCAGCCCTTTTTTATATTTTATTTAGAGACAGAATCTTGCTGAGTTGCTTAGGGCCTTGCCATTGCTGAGGCTGACTTTGAACTCCTGATCCTCCTGCCTCAGCCTCCCGAGCTCCTGGGAGTGCAGGTGTGCGCCAGTGCACACAGCTTATTTTAATTTTTTTAACATATCCTTTGCATTCAGGAATCCTGTTACCTGAGATCAGTTAGCGTCTAGAGGTTTCTTGAAGGTGTTTGGAAAATCATGCTAGAAGATGATTACTTAATAGTGCTTTTTAATTAAACTTCATTGACAGGAGACATAAAATCCGTCCCATGAATGTTCTTCTCTGTCCTAAAAGCGCTTCTGTTCCAGGTGGGCACAGGTGCCTGTGTTCCTCTGTAAAACACTTGGCAGATTCAGCTACACCTATTAATAGGTGTGACTCTCCTTGAGAAGCAATTTTGGGTTGAGTCAGAATATTCAAGAGAAGATTTGGGCGCTGGGGCTGTGGCTCAGTGGTGGAGCGCTTGCCTCACACCTGTGAGGCACTGGGTTTGATCCTCGGCTCCACGTAAAAATAAATAAAATAAAGGTATCGTGTCCATCTACAAATAAATTTTTTTTTTTAAAAAGAGAAGATTTTGGCAATACTTTATGAAAGTGGAGAAAATATGCTTTGCTTTTGAGAGAAAGTATGTCTCCAAAACACACGTAAAGTGGGGGTGTTGGCAAGCAGCTTGTAGGTCCAACTCTGCCTTAAGCTGCTCAATTCCTTAAGCAGGTTATTCTCTATTCCCTGGTGTTCCTTTCTTTATTCAGAACATGGATCTTTTGTTCTAGAGAGTCTTTCAGGCAGCCCCTCTGGCTCTTATGTTACACAAAGAATGATTTTATTGTTGTATAGAGGGAAGAGCCCAAGATTCTGATGCCAGAGAATGTAAGTTTGAATCATGGCTCCTTCCTTTTCTTGCTGTGTGACTGTAGGCAAGTCTCTTACCTTCTCTGAGCTTAGTTCACCATCTGGAAAAACCTGAATAATAATACATGCCTCATACGTGTGTGATTAAATAAGGTAGCATGTGTGCCAGTTGTTGTCATAGGAGTTGGTGTCACATGGTAAGTTGGTGGTGTGTTGTTAATATTGCCTAATAGCAGAACCGGGTGGGGGAGCCCGGCTGTTTGTTCTTTTAGACAAGCGGAGCCCTGATCCACAGAATCTTAATCTTGATGTATGATGTTCTGGCCTCCAGATTTTTGTTTTAGAATCTCCTTTGTTGAGTCTGATTCCATCTGGGTTGCAAGCCAGGTCACGGTCCTGACCTCGTGGCTCCATCGTGTTTGGATTCTGTCACATGTACCTCGGGGGAAAATACGTTTAGAAAGCTGAAAAAACTTTATTTTCGTTTCTGAATAATTGTCTTTTTCCTTCGCCCCTTAAGTCTGTTGTTTTCTGTTTTTGCTTTGGGGACTAGGACCAGGACCCAGGGCCCCGCACACACCAAGCACGCACTCTGCCCCTGAGCTATGCTCCCTGCCCTCAAAGTTCTCTAAGTAGCGGGGCGTGGTGGTGCACACCTGTGATCCCAGCAGCTCCGGAGGCTGAGGCAGGAGGACCTTGAGTTCAAAGCCAGCCTCAGCAACTTAGCGAGGCCCTAAGCAACTCAGCGAGACCCTGTCTCTAAATAAAATATGAAAAAGGGCTGGGGATGTGGCTCAGTGGGTAAGCGCCCTGGGTTCAGTCCCCAGTACAAAAAAGAAAAGTTGTCTAAGCAACAGATTCTCAGTCTTCTCCGAGGCTCACTTGAGCTCCTGCCTGCTCCGTGTTTCTTCTTCTGAGATCAGAAGGGAGGACTTGATCCTGGAGATGCTCCCGTGGAGCTCGGTGTCCCCTGGCTTCCGCTGGTCACAGAACTTGTGGAGGTCATCTTCTGCTGTCCCTTTGGCACAGATCCTGTAGTAAATGCTTTTGTCGGGTCACTGAGTCACTGTAGGGGCTGATTCAAAAGCCAAGCCATGTTTGAATTCCCAGAGGGCAGGGCCACGTCCAGCTTCTCCCCACGCCCCACGCACCTCACAGGGTCTCAGTAAGTACGACCTGAATAGATTAAACCTGACCCCCAAGCCACAGCGCAAATCAATCACCCGGCTTCATAGTCACACTTCTTCAATTCTAGAATGAACGGTGACGGAATGTAAAAGGCAAAACTTAGATAGGAACGTGGTAGCAGTGGTAATAATGTCCCTGCTGTCAGTCACTGAGAAGTCAGGACACACCGTTGCATGGCTCCCGCAGTACACACTACATAGGTCATCAGTAAAACCAGCACCCCACTGTGTGACGCAGTTGGCATTGGCTGAGGGACTCTTCTGAGCCAAGAATTGAACCCAGGGGCACTTAACCACTGAGCCACATCCCCAGCCCTTTTTCTCTTTTATTTTGAGCCAGGGTCTTGCTAACTTGCTTAGTGTCTCACTAAATTGCTGAGGCTGGCCTCTAACATTTGATCCTCCTGCCTCAGCCTCCTGAGCCACTGTGATTACAGGCGGGTACCACCATGCCCAGCTAGCCTGAGGGATTCTGGGTGGAATCGTCTGTGATATGAAGCAGTGGTTTAGTGAGGAACTTGAGACCCAGAGACTCAGTGCTTTTCCAATATCGCACTCTTGGTTAGTGGCTAAGCTAGAATTTGAACCCAGGAATTTGGGCTCTGGAGACCATTCTGTTAACCGCTGTGCCAAACAGCCTCGTGATTGGAACTGCCGGGTAGCGTGACTGTTGAGGAGTCATGCATAACTTTTGGCACGAATAAGGGAGTGAAAACGGTCTGACGTCCACAGGGCAAATTGATGCCAGTGTTTCTCATCAAAACCTACTGATGATATCTAGTTCATTAAACCACCATTGATCCAAACAGGGAAGCGGTGTCTAACCTCATCATCTGAGCACATCATCAGCATTAGCCGTGTGTGTGTGTGTGTGTGTGTGTGTGTGTGTTCCTTCTGAAACGATGCAAAACCATCACAATTAGAACCACAGTGAGTTCTGTGCCCAAGAATTAATCCTGGTCGCCCTCTCTTTGCCTTCTGGTCCGGGACAGGAGAATGAGTTGCATATTTCACCACTTACAGGTCTGACTGCCCAGATATCTCACATGGAGCTGCAGGGCCTCAGGAAGCGGAACCAGGGTTGTTATAGAGTGATACCTGATGGTGTCCAGTCCTGTAGATCCACATCAAATACCTTTTCAAGATACCCAGCCCCCCTGGGCACAGTGGTGCACACCTGTCGTCCCAGCAGCTCGGGAGGCTGAGGCAGGAGGATGGCGAGTTCAAAGCCAGCCTCAGCAACTGAGCAAGGCCCTAAGCAACTCAGTGAGACCCTGTCTCTAAATAAAATACAAAGTAGGGCTGAGGATGTGGCTCAGTGGTGGAGTGTCCCTGGGTTCAATCCCTGGGTCACCAAAAAAAAAAAAAAAAAAAAAAACAACAAAAAAAACCACACACCAGAAAACCTCAACTATGAATTCTAACTCTCAAGTACACATCGCCTGCCACCTAAGCTGCCACCATCGTGCCATCACTAGAACTCTGATCAGAGAGGAAGACGTTGAAATCTCCCTGGTGTAATTACCTGACTCAGTGTCTCTAACCAGTCGACTTCTGCTTCCCCAGGATGCTTAGATCTTCTAATACTTTTGGAAGGTGTGTGTGTGTGTGTGTGTGTGTTTAGCAGATTTGGGGAGATTAAACCCAAGGCACTTAACCACTGAGCCACATCCCCAGCCCTTTTGTTAATTTTTTTTTTTTTTTAATTTCGAGACAGGATCTTACTAGGTTACTTAGAGTCTCACTAAATTGCTGAGGGTGGCCTCCGAAACACTCAGTCCTCCTGCCTCAGCCTCCCCAGCTGCTGGGATTGTAAGTGTGGGATGTGCCACCACGCCCGGCTTACTGTGAGAAGTTGTTCAAGTTAAAATTAGCAAACTTCTAGCACTTGCACTTTGCTAAACAGGATGGTATTCAAATTTGCTGTTAAGGAGGCTTCCTTAAGGCATTTATTAGTCAGGCAGTTTTTAGTTGTTATTAGTTTATTGCTATGGTTTAGAGTTATCAAGGGCTGTAGTTAAGTTTTTTTTGGTTTTTTTTTTGCAGTGCTGAGGATTGAACCCAGGGCCTTGTGCTTGTGAGGAAGGCACTCTACCACCTGAGCTAGATCCCCAGCCGTGGGAATTCTTTATAAAATAAGTCACATTTACATTCAAGATGACCTATAGCAAGAGATGAGATAATGTTTCTACTTAGGGTCTTTCCTTATGTAACATAGAGGAATCGCCCCCTCACCTTCACATGTCCGATTTCTTTAGTTATTTTTGGTCTTAATAATTTTTAGATCTAAGCAACTCATTTACTCATTCTCTTCCCGTCTCCCCCCCCCCACTTTGTTCTGGAACCGGGGATTGAACCCAGGGGTGCTTTATCACTGAGCCACATCCCCAGCATGTTTTTATTTTTTATTTTGAGACAGGGTCTTGCTAAGTTGCTGAGGCTGGCCTCTAAGCTGTGATCCTCCTGCCTCGGCCTCCTTAGTAGCTGGGATTTTTACAGGTGTGGGCCACCACGCCTGGCTCTTCTCATATTCATAATGGAGTTTCAGACATGATTGGATGATGTGAATTTTATTCCTTCGTATTCACAGTGCAAAGTGATCGGCACACCTGGAACTTCTGCTTTTTTCCTGCGATGCAGGGCCTCCCTAAAGTAGACGTTAGTACGAAGTTCCTCTTTATGCACATTATCATAAGCGTGTGTGTGCTCTGCAGTCCTTGTTGAGGAGTGCCACATCCCTTTGCTTTTCTGGAAGAGTGGTGGGATTTCATTGGCTTGGCTTGCAGGCTGTGGAATTATTATTCCGTGCTTCTACTGACGGGACCGAGTTTGAATGTAAAGAAGTCACTTCATTTTCCCTTTTGGGGGAACAGATTCAATCCCACTGTGTGCCAGGCATTGTGTGGGCACTGGGAATAGAGCAGAAGGTGCTGAAAAGCAGGCTGGCTCCTGGGTTCATGAAATTTTTATTCTAGAGGAAGGGGGGGGAGGGAGGGTAAAACACACAGATGAACAGGAAAATGTCAGCCAGTGTTGCGGTCAGGATGTGAGGTGTCCCCCAAAGCTCATGTGGGTGACAATGCAGGAAGGTTCAGAGGAGAAATGATGGGTGGTGAGAGCCTGAACCCAATCAGTGAATTAACCCCTGATGGGATCAGCTGGGTGGTACCTGGAGGCAGGTGGGTGAGGCTGGAGGAGGTGGCATTGGGACGTGGCTTTGGGGTCTATATTTGTATCTGGAGAGTGGAGTGTCTGCTTCCTGATCACCATGTGAGCTGCTTCCCTCCACCACACTCTTCCTCCATGATGCTCAGCCTCACCTCCAGCCCTGAGGAATGGAGCCTGCTGTCCATGGACTGACTGTGAGCCCTCAAAGAAACCTTTCCTCCTCTACAGTTGTTCTGGTGAGATCATTTAGTCACAGCAGCAAAACCGCTGACTAAAACACTGACCCAAACAGACGCGTCTCTGTTCTCATGAACGGACAGCAACCAACCAAACCAAGAATCATAAGTAAGAGCAGATGAAAACCAGGGTAAGTGAAGAAAGAACGATGTTGGAGGAGGTGAAGTTGTGAGAAGGGGTACCACAGAAAGTGGGTATTTTAGGCTTTGGGGTGCCTCGCAGTCTCTGTCCCTACTACTCTGCTCTGCCCTGTAGTAGGTAAGGTGAGAGCAAATGGGAGGCTTGTGTTCCCAGAAAACGTGATGTGTGCTTCCCAGGGCCCGTGGTGTGGCAGCCCAGCTACAGCAGGGGGGACAGGCCAGGCGCCGCGGCGCACGCCTGTGATCCAGTGGCTCCGGAGGCTGAGACAGGAGGATCATGCGTTCAAAGCCAGCCTCAGCAACTTAGTGAGGCCCTAAGCAACTCAGTGAGACCCTGTCTCTAAATAAAATATAAAATAGGGCTGGGGATGTGGCTCAGTGGTTATGCACCCCTGGGTTCAATCCCTGGTACCTAAACAAAGGCCGTGAAGGATAAAATAGACAAAGATGACGCCTGGGTTTTTGCCCTGGGCGGTCTTCCTTGCCAGAACTTGGTGTTGGAGGACTGGGTCGGGCCAGTGCTGTGTGATCAAGCTTCCTTTGTAGACACGTTAATTGCCAAGTGCGCAGTTCATCCGAGGAGACAGACTCGGAGGCGGTGTCCGCCCGAGGTCAGGGCGGGAGCCGTGATTCTATCAGTGAACGCGCTGCACACGGCGCTGGGACTCGTGGGTCGTGGGGAGCGTGTGGAGCTGCCCCAGGCGCGTCTTCCCCGCGAGTGGAACAGCGCAGACCCGGAGCTGGCGACGCCTTCGCGAGGACCCGAGTGCCCGGTACCCGAGCGCGCAGAGCGCCTGCGCAGAGCGTCCGCCCGCATTTCGGATTAGGGAGCGTGTTCCCCCCTGGGAGCCGGCTCCCCAGCAGTGGGCACAACTCGGGACACCCGCACCGCGCGCTGCGGGCCTGAGTGGGGTTCCTGAGGACGGTGTGAAAGGAAGCGCGCAGGGGCCACCGCGGAACCCTAAGGCGCACCACCCGTTTGCATTTGCGCTGAGTGGAAGGTTCCAGAAAAAAAAACTGGTGCAACCAGTGGAAATAGAATGAACAGGAGCCGAGGACTCGCAGAATCCAAGGGTGGAGATGGCACCGTGGGGGGCCTCGTTGCACGGGTGGCTAAGGAGAGGGCGGCGCGCCAGGATGCGGAGCCGCCGCGATGCTCCCGAGCGCCCTGCGCGGAGTTGGTGCGCCCAGTGGAACTGAGAAGAGGGGTGCGAGAAGAGGGGTGCCAGCCGAGAGGGCGTGGCGTCCTGGGAGGGCGCTTCATTTCGGGTGTAAGATAGGCGATGCGTTGCGCCATTGTACTCCTAGGACATGATTCTGGAGACGGGGAGCAACCTCCAGCTGGCAAAGGAGAGGACTTCCCACCAGCGCGGTGGAGAGGGAGGTGGGACCCTCAGAGGCGAGGTGTGTCCTAGCTGCAGAAAACGGAGCAGACTGGGTTCCGCCCTTCTCTTTCCTCCAGAAAGTTCTGATGTGTATAGAGTCACTTGAGTTGACGCGGTAGCTGGTTTTCCTTTCTACTCAGTTCCATAGGCCTAATAGTGTGTGTGACCAGCCTCTTGCCTCTTGGCCCTTTCCTGGTCCTGTCTTTCTTTTTTGGTACTAGGGATCGAATTCAGGGGCACTTACCCACTGAGGCGCACCCCAGCCCATTTAGGTTTTGTTTTTGTTTTTTGTTTTTGTTTCTGAAGGTCATGATGCTTTATTTTAAAAAACTGTACCACACTGATCATGATGCCCATCATACCGATGATAATGGCTTTTCTCTTGGGTATCAACACTGCAGTATTTTTATATACTGAAATGTTTCTATAGGACCGAGAAAGTTAAGAGAATAAAGATCTTAGATAAAAATGGACACTAATAACTCTGGTATTCTAACTCACAGAATTAATTTAAACCCCTATGAATCAGTGACTTAATGTTATCTAGTTATTTAGAGACAGGGTCTCACTGAGTTGCTTAGGGCCTTGCAAAGTTGCTGAGGCTGGCTTTGAACTCTTGATCCTCCTGCCTCAGCCTCCTGAGCTGCTGGGATTACAGGCATGCACCACTGCGCTGGGATATTCTTATTAGTTTACACATATATATTTTTGAGACAGGGTCTCACTGAGTTGCTTAGGGCCTCACTAAGTTGCTGAGGCTGGCTTTGAACTTGCGATCCTCCTGCCTCAGCCTGGAATTATAGGCTGCCTCCCCCCAAGGCACTGGGATCACAGGTGTGCACCACCGCATCCAGCTTCCCCTTAACTTTTGAGATTTTTTTTTTCCTTTTAACCTTTACCTCAGTTCCTTGCGAACATTCATTTATTAGTCTTCAGCAACCTTGGACGCCAGCTCCCATGTGGAAAGTCTGTGTTGGAAGAAAGTAATATGATAGCTTCTCCATTTTCTCATATTAGTTTTGTAGCCTTTCTCTGTCGAGTCTCTCTCTATTGCAGGGACATTCCTACCCTTTATTTTTACCATTCTTTCAGTTCTGAGACTTTTCAAAACTGTTTTCTAAGCATTTGTCCTGTGCAATATTATTCTACCTTCATTTCCCTGAAGTTCAATCTCGCATTCTTTGCCATCATCTGGATTTAGGGGTTTGTTATGATGCTGGAGTCTGTATATGGTCACCCATTCATTTAAAAGAATTCTCCAGCTTACACCTTGCCTGGCATTCTTGTTTGTACTCTTGCTCAGATATTAGTCATGGCCTCCCTCTGTGAACATTATCCTTGTTGGTTCAGAAATCTCATAGATAAATTATTTGGGGGGGAGGGTGCGGTACTGGGGATTGAACCCAGGGGTGCTTAACCACTGAGCCACATCCCCAGCCCTTTTTAAAACATTTTATTTAGAGACAGGGTCTCGCTGAGTTGCTTAGGCCTCACTAAGTTGCTTAGACTGGCTTTGAACTCGCGATCCTCCTGCCTCAGCCTCCTGAGCCGCTGGGATCATTGGTAGAATCTTAAACTCTTTAAAAATAGCTTTGGGTCCTTTGGAGTGTTAGGTTTCCCCTGACAACGTGGAACACACCTATTTTTGTGCCAGGTTGTCATCTGGGTTTATTTCAAACTCCTTCATAACATTTCTTTATGTACTTTTAATGTTGTCATTGTTCTTGTTTTCTTGCCAGATGCAGTGAATGCTATTCCTCAGCTCAGTCAACAAATTTCAGCACTATGCTAATTTAATCTCTCATTACAGATGATGGCTTGCAAGTTAATATGTAAAATACAGTGTATTTAATCACAAGCATTTTCTCATGCTTGCTTTTTTTTATTTTTTATTTTTTTAGAGTCCCATTTGGTATATTACCTTTGCCAAAAAATTCTAATATGCCATTTTCATTATCTTTATATTTGGAGAAAGATGCTCAAAAGATTGTTTATTTGGTGTGTCATGGAATAACAGACATAAGGAATTTGCATTGCAAACCCACTAAATGATGCTATAATATTGACCATCAACTGGCCTCATTCACAGCCTGAATTCTTAATTAACCTTCAGTTTTGCCAGGTCCTGGCATGATGAACCCATGTAAAAGCTGTATTTAAAAAGCCTGTAATCCCAGTGGCTCAGGAGGCTGAGGCAGGAGGATCACGGGTTCAAAACCAGCCTTAGCAACCTAGCAAGGCCCTTAGTTACTCAGTGAGACTCTGTCTCTAAATAAAATACAAAGGGCTTGGGATGTGGCTCAGTGATTAAGCACCCTGGGTTCAATCCCCAAGACCAAAAAAGAGCCTTTCTTGTACTTCCATAAACACCGATTGGTTTTTTTTTAATCATTTGGGGATAGCTGGAATTAAGCCTATGCTATTTTAGATATTTTTGTGGTTTCTTAATTTAAAAGTGGTCCATGTTCTCTGTAGTCACTTTGCCGTAGATGCCACTGCCCAGAGTGCCGGGTGATCAACTCGGCCCGTGAATCAGGGGACTCTGGGTTTGTGTCGGTGGCCTCCATAAAGCAAGTTTCACTTACACTCGGGCAGCTGAAGAAGGAAGGGAGGGTGGTATTTAGCCCAGCCATAGCTGCCAGAAACACCCGCAGTGTCCCGGCTGTGACAACCTGCAGTGCCTTCAGACGTGTCCTCTTGGCCACCAGAGGACAAAATCAACCCCAACTGAGAGCCACTGTTCTGGTTCCTTCGGCGTCCTTTTCCTTTCGTGTTTGTGCTTTGGAAAAGCTGTTGTTCTCTTTTTATTTCTATAAGCAAATGCAATCAGTTTCTGGATTATTTTTTGATGAATTTGGAGAGAAGACATGTTATTTGCAGATTCCCCATTTCTTCTTCCTGGTATGCCAGTACCTGCTCTGGAATGCAAGGGGCAGCTTGGCCAGTTGTGATGACTTCCCATCCGCCTGTCACCAGCTCTTAGTGCAGCCTGGGCCAGCCTTGGGCATTATCTCTGAGCGTCTAGATTGTCATCTGAAGTATGGGTAGTGTACCCTCCCCAGCCCTGGGGTAAGGATGGTGTGTCCGCTTGTTGAAGGATGTTGTGTCCGCTTTTCGATACTGTGACAAAACCAACTGAGAAAATCACCTTAGGAGGAAGAAAGGTTTACTTTGGCACATGGTGTCAGAGGTTTCAGTCCATGGTCCCCTGACTCCATAGCTACAGAGCATCATGACAGAGAGGGTGTGGTCGAAAGAGCTGCTCACCTCGTGGTGGTTGGAAAGCAGAGAGAAGAGGAGAGAAGGGGCTAGGGACAAGATGGAGTCCCTGATGGCACAGCCCCAGGGACCCACTCCTTCCAACTAGGTCCCGTCTCCTGCAGTTCCCCCGCATCTCAGTGGTTCTTTCACATTATGAATCCCTCAGTGGATGAACCCACTGATGAGGTCAGAGCCCTCAGGGTCCAGTCACTTCCTGAATCCTCACCTCTCAACACTACTGCATTGAGACCCAGGCCTTCAACACCAGGGCATTCAGGGAACATTCCAGATCCAAACCGTAGGGGATGGAATGACAGGTGTGGCCATACCCTCCGCGCTGCCCTGGCCTGATGGAGGTTTACTGATTTATTGCTACTTGCTCTGTCTCCTTGGATGGGACTTGAGGGGAAGGAGGTGGAAGGTCCCTGAAGGGGTCCTGTGGTTTTCCGTCCTTTTGACTTAGTCGTCTGGGGTGGGGAAGAATTCACGGAGGGCGAGAAGGGCCTCTGGGGAAAGGAAACAGGAGACGTGTTCCTCTTGATCTGCGCTCACATGTTCTTTCAATCAACAGTGAAAGTAGAAAAAGCAGCACAGGGTAGTTCCGTTAATCCCAAAGCGATGTCATTCCAGAGTGCAAGACTTTCCTTTATCGATTATATTCTTCCGCCTCTTTTTTATTTTTTGCTTATGAAAAGATCATTGATTGACATTTGCCCTGTTTAAAAACTTTTTTGTGTGTGTTTTATTTGCAAAATAAGGAACTGGCAGTTTGCGATCAGTTGCTTAGTTTTATTTTACAAGAAGTTACTGGTTCATGAATCCTAAGACCCAGGAACTGCTGCTGTAGGGAAGAGGCCCGTGGGAGGCTGAGGCTAACACAGGACAGGAAAGCAAATCTGCTGAGTAACGTGCAAATGGACCTCTGGGGTACACGCTAGGAAAAGCAAAGGGAATTCTCTTCCTCTCCGCCCACCCCCCACCGTTCTGGTACTAGGGATTGAACCAGGGGTACTTTACCACTGAGCCACATCCCTGCCCCTTTAGGTTCTTGCTAAATTGCTGAGGCTGGCCTCAAACTTGTGATCCTCCTGCCTCAGCCTCCCGAGCCTCTGGGATTACAGTCCTGTGCCACCACAGCGGGGCTGGCTCCTCTTCCTCCTCTCACTGCCTGTCTGGTCTCCTTAACTTAGGTAGCAGCAGAGTTCTAGTTCAAGGCCAGGTTTAGAGACCTCATTCTTTTCTGTGTTACACATACTTAATACAACGTTTACTGCTCAGACCTTTTTATGAAATTCTTCCGCCCTGTTGAAGTTCCGGGTGGAACCCAGACACACGTCAAATTCAAAAGCAAGGGGAAAACGGAGTGAGCTGGTCACATTTGATGTGCTTGGGGCATCCCACAATATCCATAACTGTTTTGGGGTTGGTTTGGTTATGTCAGAGGCAACCTCAGAAACTCCGTGACAACTTTTAAGAATTCGTTTTGAGTGTTTTTACTTGCGTGAAGATTTCCATCTGCACTGACTCAAGAGCCTGAGTGGAGCCTGACTGACCAAGAAAACAACAACAGGAAATAGCCAGAATCAGACAGGAGAGGAAGCAGGAGCCTGTCAGCCTTCGGTCTCCACAGCGAGAAGCATGTGGGCCCCGAGCAGGGACCGGGCCAGCGTGCATTTCATTTGCAGCTCCTTCCTCTCCCACCATCAGTGCAGTGCTCCATTAGCATCTTGTTCTCTGATACAATGTTTTATTCAGTTGCCTCACAGTCCTTGGATCATTCCTGCGTCTTAAATGTACTTGACCTATAAAAGTTACTGCCAAGGAGGCTCGTCCTGCACAGGACGGGATGTGTGTGTTGGGGTGTGGGGCGTGGGCGAAACTCATTCCTGAGCTGTGCTTTTAAGTAAATCCAGTTGGCTCAGTGGATCCAGATGACTCACTGGAACCTGAACTCTTAATTGCCAAACAAGGCACCAGTTGCCCTTCTCTGCAGCTATGTGGGACAGCGACTCAGTAGAAATGGACTTAGTTAAGAACACAGCCTTTGTTGGGAGCAGGGGCGCATGCGTGTGATCTCAGCAGCTCCGGCAGGAGGAGGTGAGTTCAAAGCCAGCCTCAGCAACTTAGCGAGGCCCTAAGCAACTCAGTGAGACCCTGTCTCTAAATAAAATACAAAATAGGGCTGGGGATGGGGCTCAGCGGGTAAGCACCCTGGGTTCAATCCCCAGTACCGCCCCCCACACCAAAAAAAAACAACCCCAAAACAGAGCTTTTTCTCTTTGGTAGTTCACATCATCACGTGGACGAGTTCAGATACTGTTTCTGCAGGAGGTTTTTGAAGACATCTAACATCTCCATGGTGTAACTTCAGATTTCAGACACGTTAAATAGCGCAGTGGACTCCCGTCTGGTTGCCATGCTGCTGCTAACTGGTTAACTGGCACTGGTGCTCACCTGACTCCTAAACTTCAGAGATTGCTCTGGTGCCAGAGCCGTCCTCGCTGCAGTTAAGCCGCGGTTCTGTAACAGTTCATTGAAATCGCCCAACAGTAGATGCTCGTACCGAGCAATCTGGAAAATTCCCTTCCGATTTTGCAAAACTACCTCGTGACCAAAAAAGTCATTGTCACACCCATCAGCCTGTGAGAACTGCTCAAGAGGTTCAAGGCTGTTCCTGGAGAGGGGGCCTGACGTTCTTTTCATCTGTGTGTGTCTGCTTTTGGTGCAGAAGGACGAGGCATTCGGAGCCTTGTAACTCAGTGTCATTTTAAAAGCTGCTTTTATAAGCAAAGAGGTAAGAACCTCTTATCTTAGTGTTATCTTGACTCTTAAAGAATCCTCGCAGAGCTCGATGGGGTGGTGCGCACCTGTAATGCCAGCGGCTCCAGAGGCTGAGGTAGGAGGATCGTGAGTTCAAAGCCAGCCTCAGCAAAAGCGAGCAACTCAGTGAGACCGTGTCTCTAACTAAAATATAAAAAGTGGCTGGGGATGTGGCTCAGTGGTTAAGCACCCCTGTGTTCAATCCCTGGTACCAAAAAGAAAAGAGAGAATCTTTGAGGTCATATTTATGGGGTCCACGAGCTTGCAGGGCTTGGGATTTCTTTCTGAGCTTGCAGTTGGTCCTGGGAAGCGAGCTTGTTGCTGTGATGGGGACTCAGGACACAAGGTGGCACAGTGGAACCTCTTTCTCGGTGCTGAGAAAGGCAGCCGTGAGCCGCAGAGTCTGGCAGCTCACCAGTAAATCAAGGAGCAGACCAAGGATCAAGAGCCATTAAGTAGTCACTGCGGCGGTGATGGTGATAAAAAGGAAGGCCAGCTGCCCCTTCCCCTTGCTCGTCAGCTCTCCCTGCAGCCCTCAAAGCAGGAACGCAGCTTCCCGGGCTCTGCACACTCGCCCATTCACTTGAAAGATTATCGAACTGAGGTCTGGATCCTGTTCCAGGGATCTAGGATTGAGATGAGCTGGATGGACTGAGGATGGACTGAGGAAATGGATTGAGGCTCTGTGTAGAGATCATAATCAAGTAAGCAGCAAGGATGCACAGGTGGCAGGGAGGGTCATCTTGGAGCACGCTACAGTCTGTTCAACAACGCAACTGGATTGTGTGGATCAAGTGTGACTCTCCAGGGTCACTTCAGATCTGCTCATGGCCTGGATGGATTCTCAGGAGGGATCTCTGGGGAGAGCCCCTGAATGGTGAGAAGCAGCCATGCACCCATGTTCGCAGGCTTAGTGCTCCAGGCAGAGCCAGTGGCCAATGGAAATGCCCAGAGGAAGAAAAGAGGTGGTGCGGAAATGGAGGACGGCAGCCGCTGGAGCCCGCGGGCCAGGGGAAGGAGGTGGGAGATCAGATGCAGGAGTGAGGCAGGGTCCAGTCACGCAGGGCTTGGTGGGACCTGGAAAGGAGTCTGCAGTTCATTGACTCTGTCTTGAGAAGCCACAGAGACAAGCAGTCAGGGGACCATGTTAATTGGATTCATGCTCCAAAACGAGGTCTCTGGCCTCTGTGTGTAGGATAGATTTCAGGACAAAAAGAACAAGGCAGATGGGATGGGACACATTCAGGGAGGGAGGAGGGGAGGGTCACCGGGTTGGACAGAGTGGAGTCGGGGGAAGAAAGGGGAGATGGGAATGGGAAAGACAGTGGGATGAATGGACATCACTTTCCATGTTCACATATGAATACACGACCAGTGAGACTCCGCACCATGCACAACCACAAGAGTGGGAAGCCACACTCCGTGTGTGTGTGATGTGTCAGAATGCACGCTACCGCCATGGAGAACTAAAAGGAACAAATTTTTTAAAATAAGAAAGGTACTAAAGCGTAAGGCAGAGGGCCTGGGTCTGTGCTGTCGTGGTCACTTAGGCAAGGAAAGGCAGTGGAGAGGAGATGGAGGGACGTGAGGGATTCAGAATAGATCGGGAAGCACACATGGTGGGAAAAGCCAGGAAGCCCCGAGAAGGGACTTGGATTTCAGGGTTTGGTGTCCTGGAAGATAAAATTCAGGATATTCTTCTACATCTCTTTCCAGGTCCTGTATCTAAACTGACATTGCTAAAAATAAAAAGTCAGGATAAGAATCAACCTCAGAGGCAGTAACACTGAAGCAAAGGTCCTGGAGGGTTTTTCTCTAAGGTAGAAGCTTCTTGGCACCAATGACGGCGATAGCTTTCCCTTTGGGGTCAGTGACCTTAAAATGAGGGCCCCTACTGCATCGGGTATTTGGAAGTGGAACCGTTACCCATTTTTTCTTTCAGGGAGCTATTGGGAGCTATTGTTTCCTCACTCCTCTTTCTACAGCCTAATGTGGCCATAAGTCAAATTTTCAAATGCTGTGAAATGTGTTGCTGTGGAACTTCCAGGCTCCCGTAGTCTCCTCCGTCCCAGGAGAGCCTCCCGAGGAGCTGCTGGGAAGGGTCGGTGAGGCCAGCCCCTAAGCATTCCCACAAAAAGCCATTCAGATTTGAAACGCAGGTTTAGAAATGGCAAGCTGCCAGTCGAGGGGTTTTGTTTGTTTGTACTTTTTAGATGCACATGACACTAGAGTGCATTCTGACACATCTATGCATGCATGGAGTGTGGCTTCCCACTCTCGTGGTTGGACGTGGTGTGGAGTCTCACTGGTCGTGTGTTCATATGTGAACATGGAAAGTGATGTCCATTCATTCCACTGCCTTTCCCATTCCCATCCCTCCCTTCCCTTCATTCCTCAGAGGTAGAAGCATGTTTAGACCAGTCAGTTGGCAGGACCATGTTCTTAAAGCAATCCCGCTTACAGTGCTCCAGAGAGCCTTTCTAGGCTCACATGAGACAGACTAAGAAGAAGTGGATGTTGGTGAGGAATATTTCCTGGAGAAAAAAGACCTGCTTTGTCCCCATGGTACATCATGAAAAATGAGTGGTCTTTTTAAGTTCTTTTGTTTGTACCTCTGAAGAGAAGATGCCACCACCATCTACTGACCACCACCATCCTCTCCCCAACCACCGACCATTAAAAAAAAAAAAATCATGTAGCCAGATGTGGTGGTGCATGCCTGTACGCTCAGCAGCTTGGGAGGCTAAGGCAGGAGGATCGCAGGTACAAAGCCAGCCTCAGCAACTTAATGAGGGCCTAAGCAATTCAGCTGGACCCCGTCTCTAAATAAAAAATGTAAAAAGGGCTGGGGATGTGGCTCAGTGGTTAAACACCTCTGGGTTCAATCCCTGGTACCAAAGGTCATGTCAGGCAACAGCGAAAAGCTACTTCTCACTTTGAAACTCTTTCACAAGGCTTGGTTGTGTAGCTTAAGACTTGCTTCCTTCCCCCAAACCAGAGACTGATCTTAGTGTATTTTTAGCACGCGGAGCCCACAGTGATTGATGATTTCAGTACTGTGACTTGGAGTAAAATATCAGAGAAATTGATTGACTGTGCATGGATCCCCATTCCTTCCGTTGAAAAGAACTGGCTTCTTGGGCTGGGGCTGGGGCTCAGCGGTGGAGCACTTGCCTAGCACGTGTGAGGCACTAGGTTTGATCCTCAGCACCACATAAAAATAAATAAAGTCATTGTGCCCATCTATAACTAAAAAATTAATAATAAAATAACTGGCGTCCAAAATCCATGCCACCATTGTAAGTTTCGGATGCCTTGCCCGCTGACCTATGGGTCGATGATGGTGGTCCCTGTCCTCCATGGGGCTGCAGGAAAGTTTTCTCTATGTGTTTAGTCTGTACGAGCAACTGCGATTTCATACTTCCTAGAGCGCTGTTATCCAAAAGAGCTTCAGCACCTTTGAATGAGGACCTGCTGGTTAGTGTTTAATAGCATAAGCTTGACATATGAGACCGCTCGCCCCTCCTGCTCACCAGGTGGAGCCGTCTGATTCCGCCAGCAGTTTTCCCATCTGTAACAGGGAGGGTGTGAGGACTTCCCTCCAGAGAGTATGAAAGGCAAGTTCTCAGTACTTGCTATTTCTATACCCCCCTTTGCTGTTTCATCTTGTTTTCTTTTTCTTTTTTTTGGTATGGGGATAGTGTCACACACGCCAGCCAAGCACCACCCAGCCCTGGCTTCTGAAGATACTTTAAAAATAAAAAGAAATGAGAAAAGGCGTAAGAACATATTCCATGATTTTTAGTGTTTTGTTTTGGTTTGGTTTGGGGTGGGTGGGAGGGTTCTAGGGGTTGAACTTGGGGGCCCTCAACCACTGAGCCACATCCCCAGCCCTATTTTGTATTTTATTTAGAGACAGGGTCTCACTGAGGTGCTTAGGGCCTCGCTATTGCTGAGGCTGGCTTTGAACTTGCGATCCTCCTGCCTCAGCCTCCCGAGCTGCTGGGATCACAGGTGTGAGCCTCCAAGCCCAGCTCCATTTGTCTTTAAGTCAACAGTAGAACCATCTCTCCATTTCAATGACACCTTTCTGAAGTGGCCGTTTTTTCTGAGGCACTGCAGGAGCAGGGTCTTTATCGTCTTTCCACAGCCCAGGTTAATGACTTCGGGTCGTCCTCACCTGGGTCAGTTCAAGGCTTATGATGGGGAGGTAAAAGGCTCTGTAAACCATTAGCAGTCACCTGCCTTGCAAGCTATTTGTTTTTCCTGGGGGCGTATTTAGTAGGGTGTATGTAAGGTGTCATTGAAGCGGACTTCTCTGTAGAGGTAAGGCCTCCACAACTGTGTCTCTTAATCTTCACAAAATGCCAAGTGACACAGCACTGGGGGCTCCGTATTCCAGACCTCCCGAGTCCAGTCATCCCTCTCAGTTACGATGGCAGCAATATTTCACAATGACCGTTATTAGGTCCCCAAAGCAAAGAATGTCTTCGTGTTTTTGAAGCCGTGGGATCTGATCCCCCTGTTCTTGGCCTCCGGTATCATATTTGCATTGAAAAATTATGCTGCGGAGTTGATGATGGCATTTGGCTAGAGGAAGGAGGTGGGGGAGGAAATCAAACTTATCCAAACTAGCATCGTTTTTCATTTTGTTTGATGGGTTCAATTTTGTGATATATGGTGTTTGTAAGATCCTGCAGTGAAAATGTACCCAGGCTTAAGTTTAGCTGCGAGTTTCCCCTGACACCTGAGTTAGCTTAAAAAACCCTAAGAATCATCACCGTTGTTCAGTCGGTCATTCATCACGCATGTTGCTCCACCTCCTGCCCCTCCAATGAGAAAATGCTGGCTGCCCTTCAAGCGCAGCCTCCCTTTTAACCACTTTTCCACATTGGATTAGATTTCTTTTTTCTTTTTTTCCCCAGTACTAGGGATCAAACTTCCCAGGGTGTGCTGTCACTGAGCCGCGTCCGCAGCCCTTAGATTGTGCTCTGAGTGCTCCTCAGAGGGGCAGTAGCGAGTCCTTCTGTCCGGGCGCTGGGCGCTCCCCACTGTCCTGCGTTGCTTCTTTCTCCGTTCAGACTCTGACCCGCTCCCGGGAGGGACCGTATTCCGTCTACCTGGATCTCTTGGAGGGTGCTTTGCCAGCTGGGACGGCTCAGAAGGCCCCGTGTGAACGCAGAACCACATGCACGGTTCCTTCCCATGGCTCAGGTCTCTGCTAAAATCCTGTTTCTTCCAGAAAGACTTGCTTATAAGTGTTGGTAAGAACGCGTGGGAAAGGCACGCTCGTGCACTGCTGTGGAGTCGGGGAAGGGAGGGGACGGGAAGGGGACAGACGGTGGCGTGAACGCGCCATCACCCTCCTGGTTCCTATGTGAGCACACGGCCAGCGAGACTCCACACCGTGTGCCACCACGAGAAGGGAAGTCACACTCCATGTAGGGATGACGCGTCAGAACACACTCTACTGTCACGTGACTAAAATGGACAAATAAAATCGAAAAAGAAGATTGCCCCCGGGGTGTGGCCCCGAGCCATTCTCCCTCCTCACTGTCACCACGGCCTCTGGAACTAATTGCAAGGTCGCCGGTTCCTGGCTGCCCCAGAGATGGCAAGCACCAGCTCCTGGCGCATAGTAGGCCCTCAGCGCAGTTTGGTTAGCAGGGCAGATGTTCCCTATTTCCTTCCAGCCTTCGGTGGGAAAGCGAGGGCTGCCACTCCTTGTTGTCTGCGCTGCCCCGCGTGGGTCAGTGAGGGCGGCTCACTCTCAGTCTGTGTCGCGGCTCAGGAAAATAATCCGAGAAGCTGGCCGCTGGGGAATAGTGCACATGGCACCTTTTTTTACCCTCATTTTATTTATTTTTATGCGGTGCTGAGGCTCGAACCCAGGGCCTCGCATGTGCTAGGCAAGCGCTCCACCACTGAGCCACCACCCCAGCCCTGCCGATGTCTTTTCAAAGAAGGGCTCCCGGCCATCGGTGCTCATTGTCTCGAGCCCCTGGTTTGCAGGGGAGCCCTGGCTTGTTCTCACCTGTCTTCCCGCACCCTTCACGCCGTCTCAATGGTCCGACTCTGATGCGGCCTCCCATGCCCAGCCAGTCAGTGCAGGACCTTGCAGGCACATTTTTTCATGCAGCTGCATTTTTGCCTGTTAAAGATTAGTGTGCTGCTGTGTTCTTTAATGAATCTCTTCATAGTTCTTTTTTCTCTTTTTTTCACTTTTTTTAATTTGTTTTTTAAGTTATATAAGACAGTGAGTGCATTTTGGCAGATTATGCATACATGGAGTATAACTTATTCTGTTTAGGATCCCACTCTGTGGTACATGATGCAGAGTTACGCTGGTCGTGTATACAAATACAAGGCCAGGAAACTGATGTCCCCTTCATTCCACTGTCCTTCCCCTTGCCCCCCTCCCATCCCCTCATTCCCCTTTGTCTGAAACAGTGGGTTTCTATTATTCCCCTCCCCAGCCTCCCTTGTTTGGGGTTAGCTTTCACAAATCAGAACATTTGGCCTTTGATTTTGGGGGACTGGCTTATTTCACTTAATGATAGCCTCTGGTTTTATCCATTTACTGGCAAATGCCATAATTTCATTCTTTATGGCTGAATAATATCCCATTGTGTATATATACCACATTTTCTTTATCCATTCATCTGTTGAAGGGCACCTAGGTTGGTTCCATACCTGAGCTGCTATAAACATCAACGTGGTTGCGTCACTAATGCTGATTTTAAGTCCTTTGGGTATAAACTGAGGAGGGGGGTAACTGGGTCAAATGGTGGTTCCATTCCAAGTTTTCTGAGGAATCTCCGTACTGTTTTCCAGAGTGGTTGCACCAATTTCCAGTCTCACCAGCAGTGTATGAGTGTGCCTTTCTCTCCACATCCTCACCAACATTTATTGTTGCTTGTATTCTTGATAATTGCCTTTCTGACTGCAGTGAGATGGAATCTCAGCGTAGTTTTCATTTGCATTTCTCTAATTGCTAGAGACGTTGATCCTCATAATTCTTTTTTAGATGTTTCTTTCAGCTCTTTGCAGGAAAGAAGAAGCCAGCAAAGAGATTGGCCTTTCTGCTTGAACCTTCTCATGGGCCCTTCGTTTGCCTGTAGGGTATTTCATGCTTGTTGCGTTTACTGAAGGTGAAACTTAGCTGGAGGGAACCTCACCTTGGGAACTGCTCCTAACACCTTGACCAGGTGCTTGGACAAGGTTGACTTGATGTGAGGCCCACAGGCCCCAGCAGAGCGGGGATCCCAAGGCCAAGGGTGGAGGTTTCAGACCCTCCCTGAAATGTACGTGAGTGCTTCTGTGCACCTTGTCTCGGGAGAGCCTGGAACATCTTTTTATCCCTTTTTCAGTCAAGGTCACGACCGAATAATGTAGTAGCACGGTCGTTTGAGTAGGCAAGGCAGTCGTTGAGGTGGATGAGAGCCAGCACCATCCCCAGGTGTTCGTCCTGCACTGTGCTCGGGCCAGGAAGTGTTGCCGTTGTCCGGGTGCACACAGTATGGCTGCAGCCTTCAGCAACGCTCAGCTGTTTCCACTTACAGCTGCATCGTGAGTAAAACCTAGAAAAAGTGGAAAAGATGCACAGCTGACTAAATCCTCACGTTCAGAAGCAATGTTCCCTCCACTTCCGTTCCTCTTTGGGCGTATGCTGTGTGTGAATATGGATTCATATCTACTGTTGAACAATGCATCTATGTCTTCATTTCTATTTTGCACTGCTTTCCAGATCATGCAGCATCACTGTTTTCCCTAATCGCTAAATAATCCTCATTGGACTCATTATTAATGGATTCATAATTTTTCGTCTTATTGATAATAAGTCTGTTGGCTTCATCCTTTGTCTTCAGAAGTTCAAACTGTTTCCAGTTTTTCTCTTCTTTAAATAATGCTATGTTCACTGGTCACAGTAGAGCATGCCTTTAGTCCCAGCAGCTCAGGAGGCTGAGGCAGGAGGATCACGAGTTCAAAGCCAGCCTCAGCAACTTAGCGAGGCCCTAAGCAACTCAGTGAGACCCTGTCTCTAAATAAAATGCCAAAAGAGCTGGGGATGTGGCTCAAGTGGGGGGGTTCCCGGGGTTCCCCCCCCGCGCTATTGATTTAAAAAAAAAAAAAAAGCCACCCGTAATCCCGTGAGCCAAATAAAGCAGCATTTCAGTGGATAACCTCCTGGTCTTGGTTTGCAAGTGCATATGATTCTGTTACACGTTTTTCCTATAAATTATTTGTGCCCAAGGGTTACACAGTTTTACCAAGAATAGCGTCCTGCCATTAGTTACATGAGAACGCGTTCAGGAGCAGTTTATGGCCTTGATATTTAAAGAGAAAGAGATTCCTCCTTGTAGTGTTAATTGGTCCGGTCCCGTCACTAGCAGAGAAGTGGCCATTTGTTTTCTCCGGAGGGACATCTGGTTCATAGGGAGCTGTAGACACTCGGGTCCCTGGCTTTTGTCACTAGTGCGGATCACACTCAAGACCAGTGCTTTGAACATAGGCGTCCCTGTGAGCTTCCTGGGATCCTTAGCAGTAGCGTCTGCTGCTGTCTGGGTGCTGAGAGCAGATGGTGGCAGCCCTGCCTCTTCCCAAAACTGCCTTCCTTCCCCCGGGTGGCCGGAGGGGCCCCCCAGGAAGGGCCCTGGCTGGGCTCAGGCCTCCCGCGCGACAATGGGATTCATGGATCACAAACCTGCTGCTGCCACCGGTGCACAGAGTCGTTTGTCTAAGAAAAGCCACGTCGCGCCTCGGAGGGTGAGCTGCTGCTGCCACCTGGGGCCCGTCCAGCCAGGGCGGCCCGTCCAGCCCAGGGTGACCCGTCCAGCCAGGGCAATCTGTCCAGCCAGGGCGGCCCGTCCAGCCAGGGCGATCTGTCCAGCCAGGGTGACCTGTCCAGCCAGGGTGGCTCGTCCAGCCAGTGCGACCTGCCGCCAACTCCACGGGGTCCCAGGGTCCTGACAGTCTGCCCCCAGTGCCCCCGGGTGCTTTCCGTTCGGCCTCCCAGCTCTCCTCAATCCTCCCGAACAGTTCTGGCTAAAATAAATTATAAATTGCAATAGGAGGTTTGTCCGGCATTCATATTTATTAGATTTTAAAATTTAATGACCATATGGGCTTAAAACAAATGTTTGGTCTCTCCCCCGACCCCCCCAAAAAGCAGTCAAGTGGAGTCTCTTGATGTGAACTGTTGAAATATTCATCTGTGGTCATAACCATGTTTGGGTCCTGCCGAAGGTGGGTGGCTTTTTAAAAATGAAGGTTTTCTGCAAACGGCTAACAAAGAGGAAGCAAAGTCCCCTTCAGATAACGAGAGATTTCGTATTTGTTGTAAACTGCGCCGGGCCTTTGGGGTGTTCGGTGGACTGCTCCCCACAAGAAGCAGGCGGTAACTGCTTGCCCTCCGTCTTTCTCTCACTTATTTTGTTAGAGCTTTGTGGTCGCAGAGCCACGGGGCTGGTTCATCCTGACAGACTCAGACATGCGTGAAGTTTGGTTTTAATTCATGATCCCCCCTTTTCCCTCCTGTCCCTCTCCCATACCCCCATATCTTTTTTTTTTTTGAGTAAATTTTATTTAATTTTTATTAAAAAACTTTTTGTGTACACAAATGGGGTACGACTTTTCCCTTCTGTGGTCGTGCACAACGTGCATCCACACGATTCACCTGATCTTACGTACATACAGGGCAATACTGTCGGCCTCAATCGACTACCTTTCCTTCCCCACCCCCTCCTGTCCCAATTTCCTCTACATCATCCCGAGTTCCTCCTTTCTTCTCTTGTCCCCCACCCCGCCACCCTTCCCCCTGCCCATTATGTATCATCATCCACTTATCAGAGAAAACATCCGGCCTTTGGTTTTTGGGCTTGGCTTATTTCACTTAGCATGATGTTCTCCACGCCCCCATCCCCGATACCTCAGACTGGTTGGTTTTTGTGTAGTTAACAGTGGAAAGGCCATTAATCAATTAATGCTTATTTTTTAATATTTGATTGCCTCAGTGAGAAGTGAATGCAGTATTCTTGAAAAGGAATCCTAAATAAGGCTAAAGTATTCTTAAACTAGTGCCTCGGATCCCCCCGCCCCCTCCCACTCGCTCCAGGAGAAGTAGCCCTGTCACGTTTGGTGGGACAGTCACAGAAGGCCAAACCCGGCATGTGTGGCCAGCGGCCTTCTGCTGCACCGCACTCTGCGGCTTGCGGTTTTAGCCCTGCGCTATGTTTTGGAGGCCTTAAGTGTTTTTTGGTTTTGTTTCTGTTTTGTTTTTGATACCAGAGATTAAACCCAGGGGCACTTAATCACTGAGCCACACCCCCAGCCCATTTTTAGTTTTTATTTTTTTGTTTCGAGACAGGGTCTCGCTGAGTTGCTCAGGGCCTCGCTAAGTTGCTGAGGCTGGCTTTGAACTTGGGATCCTCCTGCCTCAGCCTCCCAAGCCACTGGGATGATAGGCATGCGCTAGGAGCAACCTTCAGTGTTCCTTGCCTGTGGACTGAGCTCATTTCTTTGGACCTATGTAGACTGCTCAATGGGTTGGCCACCAAACAGTTTATATAAACCTTCCAGTGGATTCCGGATTTCCTTCATGCCAACGGTACTGCAGTAGGTATCCGCCTGAACGCACCTTGGGTGGGGTGTGTGTATCTGTGGTTAGAAGGAAAAGTGCCCTTAATTTTAGGCATGAACATCTTAAGAGACCAGCCAGAGTCTCGCAGGTTATCATTCACCATCTTTCCCTGACTCCACCTACCTCGTTGGAGATTTCTGATGCATTTATTTTACAAGGTCGTTGGAATCTTGGGCAGTCAAGTTTTGTAAAAGCTAGCCGTAATGAAACCAGTTCTTCCCCCTTAACTCAGAATGAGTCAATTAGGAGAATATCTGAATTGAACCATGCAATATGATATAATTTTGAGTGTATCCATACTAGTATAACTTGATAAAATTTCTTAGAGAAATCATATGAATAAACCTGAAAATGCCCAAGGATTATTTTGAGACCAAGAAAGACATATCAGAATTGTTCGACCTATTCTTGTCTATAGGCAAAATATTTCTCCAAAGTCTTTTGTATATGTTAGTATATTTAACAAATGGGTTTTTCCTAGTTGGAGCAAGATAATCATACCCACTTCCCTTCTGAATGATGTCAGTGAGCCGGGGAAGATGAGAGATTTAGATGTTGGAGGTGGATCAGGTAGCTGGCTGCGGTGGGGCACAACTGTCATCCCAGCAGCTGGGGAAGCTGAGGCAGGAGGATCACAAGTTCAAAGCCAGCCTCAGCAACGTAGTAAGGCCCTAAGCAACTCAGCAAGACTCTGTCTCTAAATAAAAAAAAAAAAAAGGGGCGGGGGTTGTGGCTCAGTGGTTAAGTCCCCCGGGGTAAAACCCCAAAAAAAAAAAAAAAAAAAAAAAAAAAAAAAAAAAAAGGAAAAGGAAGATGAAGGCTTTTAAACATTTTCTCTTATATATCTTAGCCATCTTGGGAAGTGAGTTTTAGCATTTCCATCTCACCTCTGGAGAAACTGAGGCATTCAAGGCTTTAACGTGATATAAGTTTGCCTGAGTTTTGCCTGAATTGAAAAACTAGATAGATTCTTTCTTCTGTGTCAAA
Source organism: Glaucomys volans (assembly GCA_020662805.1). Taxonomy (NCBI): domain Eukaryota; kingdom Metazoa; phylum Chordata; class Mammalia; order Rodentia; family Sciuridae; genus Glaucomys; species Glaucomys volans. The sequence goes on along the minus strand of JAJEJO010003574.1, from coordinate 429,069 downwards.
TCGTTTCCTTAAATATGGTCCTCAGACCTCTGGCATCAGAATTCCTGGGAAGAGTCGTTAATACTGCAGATTCCTGGCCCCTGAGGGTGAGGCTAGGGTTCTGCATTTTTAAACAAGGAACCGAATGTCCCTAATGCAGTCCACAGTCTGAGCCAGACCGTGCTGACCTCATTCTGTGATGTGAGGAGCCTCCGTGGAGACTGTCCCTAATGCCTCTCTGCACGAGTGGGCACAGCAGCATTGCGCCTCTGGGTGACTTCCTCCTTCCTCGCCCACTCGCCTTGCCTTGGATCACTTGTGCTGAACTTAGCCTGGCTCGTGGTTTGACGAGGCGCTTCCCAGCGAGTTGACATCATCCCCGTATTGCATAGGAATCACTTTCAGAAAGAGGTTGGAATTTCTATTGCAGAACCAACAGATCCCAAGTGAATCTGTGGCGGTTTATGTAGAGAGAGATGGAATCTGCGTTTCGCATTCTTACCCCGCTGGAACAAAGACAAAAAATAGATAAAAAGAGGTGGCAACCTGTGAAAATGATCACTTTTGACACACCAATAGGTGCCTTATTTTCCTTTCTCACCTCCCTTTCTCACACTCCACATTCCCTTGAAGCCTGCCCCTAGGTGCTACTGAGTTTCCCAGAAGTGCAGAGATCACTGGTCCCTTTCAGCTTGAGCCTGCCCACTAAGCACAGGGTTTGAGGACAGCCAGTCAGGCTCAGTGGCCACCTTGGTGGCATTTGCCTTTCTCTTTCTCCATTGTTGCCTTTCTGTCTTTCTGTTCTCAGCTGTGTGTAATTTTTCTCTTTCATGTCCAATGACATGCTTTCCCCTCGAGGGGCTGGACTGAGCCCTGGTCCTCTCTAACAAGCTGAGTAGGAGGTTGGCTGGGTGACTGACAGGCATCCAGACGTGAGCTGACGATCGGGAGGGATCCTTCACCAACTTGGACTTGTGCTCCTATTTTATCCTTTTCTGGCAAAAGAGCATCCGTCTTTGTTTTGGTGTTGAGCTCATCCAAATAAAGAAGGCAGTTCCTCTCCTAAAAGACACAGAGAGAAAAAAAGAAAAGACAGAAAGGGGGAAAAAAATTTAATTTTAACCATGCTCTCCTTTGAAACTAAATATATACCCCTTCCTCTATCCTGATTGGTCTGCTTCGATTGACAAGTGGATCGTGCGGAAAGGAAATATCCTGGACTTAATTGTAAGTTAAGTCTCTCTTAATCCAGGAGAGCATTTGAGATTCTGTCCAAGTGTTCAATTTCCCAGGCCGCTGAGGTCTGTGAATTTCTCTCCCAGCCCCCAGGCTGCCGCAGCAGCACAAGTCAGCATAGCTAATGCGGATGGATCTGCCTCTCCTCTCCTCTCCTCTCCTCCTCGGCTTTGATTCGATATGAACAGCCTGGTAACTCCGATGCTGGGGAGGAATCTGACCTAACTCTGCAGATGGCTAGGTTGCCATGAAACACCTGGGGGTTGTTCTCTAAGGAAAAGGTAACGTTTATATGCTAATGATCTCTTTCCCCCTTGTCGCCTTCTTTTTTTTTTTTTTTTTTTTTTTTTTTTTTTTTTTAGGGTTGCCGTTTCCCAAGAAGAGCCCAAAGTCGGTAAGGACTTGTCAGCTACTTGGTGCTTGTTGGGGGTGGGGGTGGTGCTGGCGGTGGGAGGGTTCGCGCGGTCCCGCTTCACTTTGCTAAATGCATTTCCGAGTGGTTGGGGAGCCGCGAGCCCAGGCTTCCTTTGATTAAGTTCTGGGGATCTGTTTGGTATAGATGGGTGTTTGGGCTTCTCTTTTAACTGTGGAGATTCGTGGGCAAAGATGCATGCTAGCCCCTTCTCCTCCCAAATGGATCGTGAGTCCCCCTCCAGCCGAGGAGTTTCTGAGTGGGTTTCAACTTGATACAAATGCTATTGTTTCCTTTGGAAATAAAGCTCCACCTGCTCCCTGGGTAGCTTTGCTCTCAACTGGTATTTCCAGCCCATTCACATGGCTACTCATTCTCTGCCTGAGCTTTTTTATGCACCAACTGATGACTTATTTGCAAAATAGAAAGCCTGTAGGTTTAAGGACGAATTGCCCTGCCTGCTGGGGTGAGCTTGTCCAAGCTCAGGTGGACCAGGGTTCGCTGCCCCAGCACTAAGAATAAGACATTTCCTAGCTGTGGAAATGTCCTTTGTTGTTTTGCGGGCTTTAGCAGCATTATGCCGCAGGTATACGATTCTTAAAAAAAAAAAAAAAAAAATCAATGTTTTGCTGTCCTTTCTAATCTGGTTTCCCTGAAGATGCATTGCCTACTGGACATGTTAGCTAATGGCTTCGAGGCTGCCGTGCTTGGGCTTGGTGGTATGTGCTTTGGCTCCTGGGGCACTGGCAACGAATTAAAATGCTACTTAAAAATTCAAAATCTGGAACTCTGTATAATTGATCCGGGTGGAAGAGGTTTTCCAGTTCATTAGCATTGGGATCTAAAAGGGTGCTTCCCTGTGACTTAAAAAGATTTGGGGGACGGCAGATTGACAGCTTCGTGCGCCCGGGAAAGAAGGACCTTTGAAACTTTGCATGCTTCCAGCGCTGCGGCTGAATTCTTCCCACCTGTCTCGAGCATGGCAGCGCAAAGCAGAAGTTCATTAGGATGAGAGAGGGAGCTTCCTGCATTCCAAAGCCCCACTCCCAAGTTCTCCAGAGACAGAAGCCTGCAGGCGTTGATGTGACTCCAGTGGCATAGTGCCGTGGTGATCGGAAGGTGGACCTCAGGGCTGCTTCCCTGTCAGTCTGCATCAGGCAGGGTGTGCTGGTTGGTGTCCACACTGAGCTACCGAGACACTAAAGCTTGTGCATTTGCACATGTGTGTCCCCCTATCCCTCGCCTGTAGTCAAAACCCATTCAGCCTTCAGAAAAATAGAAGTGAATCCGGAAGATGTGTCTCCTGAGCTCAGGTTAGTGTGAGCCAGCCTCTCTCCTCCCCGCCCTCAGCCATGCTGGGCAGACACATGGGTTTGTTTTACACGCCTGCTTGGCCCAAAGTCTTGACAAGGAGCATCCTGGAGACAGAGCAGCCTGACGCCGGGAGCCTGACCAGAGGTAGCAAGGTGCTCTTCTGTGTTTAGCTTCCCCTTTAAATTCACTGGGCAGAAGGATGCTGGTGATCTGTGTGCACTCGTCTTCCCCAGGCTGTTGTAGAGCCACCTGGTGACCCCGAGGGTACCCGCAGGTGCGAAGCCTGCTTTCACCAACTCAGTGAGCTCCCCGCACCAGTTGCTGTTTGCAGGAGTCATGTCATTAGCAAGCAGTAAGCCAATTACGCGGGCTGCATTCCTAGGAAAAAAGCTCTCTTAACTGCTTTGGCCACAGTCTGCTGGCTCTTAATTACCGCAAGCTAACAGAGTGGTGGCTGCCAGGTTCTGAAAGAGCAAGCCCCCCACTCGGGGCTCGTCCTTACCCAGCCTCTGTGCCAGGACAGGATGACGGTTTTCTCAGCATTGCTGGCACCCTCTGGCAGCTGCTGCTCGGAGTCTGGGGGCCACAAGCCAAGGTGTGCTCTTGGCAGTGAGCGTCGTAACATCTGTGATCAGTGGGAGCCTCGGTGCAGGTGGGTTGAAAGCCGTTTCCCTCTCCCGGTTGGACTCTCACTGATGGGCTGCCAGAGAGACAGAGGATGATGGGATTTTCTGGTGGGGAAGCCACAAGGAAGCTGGATGCCCTGGTGCCTGAAAGCCACTTGGGTCGTGACAGAGTGGGCCACTTATACAGGCTGCATAATCACAGCACACTGATTGTGCCTGGGTGGTGACTCGCTTGGATTTGCCAGCAGCCCTGTGAATATGGTTTCTGAAGCCAGGATGGTGGGTGGTTATTTTCTTGGTTATTGGTTATTGGTTATTTTCTTCTTAGGGGTTGCTGACTTGATTGACTTCCTTGGGTGACTGACAGCTTCCTTTTGCTTTCACACCTTTTTTTCTTTTTTAATATTTGCAATAATTAGTCAGTCTTTATTAGAGCAGAATGTCATATTTCCCTTCCTGGATAGTCCCCATAAGCTTATTCTTAATAAACAACTTCACCTGCTCGATTTAGTGTAAATATTGAATTTGTGATTTATAGCCTCACTGGGGACAGTGACCGTGTCTTAATAACATTGTGTTAATTTAATATCAGAACCTCCATGACATCAGGGATGTTTTTCTTCCAAACAGCAGAGACAAAAATAAGACATATTTGCTGTTGGATTTTAGATCTCTGTAGGAAAGAGATTCTCTGGCCCAACTTAATCTTCCTGACTGGAAAGTCACTTAACTGAGACTGTCAGTCTAAACCACACATGAGGTGTCACGTCTGGGAATTTAAAACTACCAGGTCACACCAAACCCTGTGTTTTAAGTCGCATCCACTTGGGCTTTCCTTCTACTTCCAAACTTTCTTCCTTCTCTCTTTCTTCATCTGTTCATCCATGTCCCTGTGTACCATCCATCTATCCATCCATACATCTATATGTACAGCCATCCTTACATACAGTCATCGTTGATCTGCTTACCCATCCATCTATTCATCCATTGATTCCATAAACTAGTATTAAGAACCTATAAAGTGCTGGGCATGGTGGTTCACACCTGTAATCCTAGCAGCTCAGGAGGCTGAGGCAGGAGGATCTCGAGTTCAAAGCCAGCCTCAGCCACTTAGCAAGGCCCTAAGCAACTCGGTGAGACCCTGTCTCTAAATAAAATATAAAAAAAGGACTGGGGATGTGGCTCAGTGGTTAAGCATCCCTGGGTTCAATTCCAAAGAAAAAGAAAGAGAACCCATCCAGTGTCAGGTTTGGTGAGAAGCAGTGGAAATACAATAATAAATACGGTGGTTGATGGGGTGGCACTGCTCTTTTTGAAGCTCATAGACAAATAGTGTATTGACGACTCCTTTCATTGAAAGGGGGTCGTTTCGGAGTTCCCCAGACGTGTGTGCATCCCTCCACCGACAGGTGCACACTGAGCGTCCTCGATCGCCACACCCAGCGCAGGTTTCCAATGGGAACTGAAGCAGGAAATGCTCCTGCTCTCGTGGAACTGCTGAGGCTGCTCTCGTGGAACTGCTGAGGCTGCTCTCGTGGAACTGCTGAGGCAGACACAGTGACCACAGGACTCTCACCATGAAAATGGACGTCTGATGGGAACGTATTTTGAGAAGTTAATATGGCAGAGGTATAACATAGGAACTGGTACCCAGCTCATGAAGACCATTCAGCTGTCAGTCACAGCCACCCAAGTAGGTCACATGAAGTCAGGACAGGGTGGAATTCAGCACTGTGACTGAGCAATGGAAGATTTTGGAGTTCCCTGGCAGCCTGAGTGATATGGAAAACCAGATTTTTAGCTTTTGTCAGATAAAAGAAAGTGTACTCTATTTACTAAGGAGACAAATCTTCTACTTACTAAAAAACTCACACAGTTTTCATGGAGGGGACCCTGGATGGTGGGCAAGGAGGTCTGTTCGACCTCTTTCTAGCAAACCTAGCAAGATAAGAGAGTCATAACAACAAGCTTCTGTTCCCCGCCTGCAAAGGGACGCTAAAGGAAAACTCGTCACTGAGACACAAAGACTTCCGGTGACGTGCACGACGAGCGGTCCCCACCTGAGTCGCTCAGTTTTATGAACCTGCCTTCTTCACTCTCTCCGAGTGGCGTTCACCCTCTTTCTGTCCTCTCCCCACAAAGCCATGCGTCTGACAGCAGGCAGAGCCCTAGGTCCCACCAAGCTCCCGGGGAAGCAATGAGGATAGTGGATGGGAGCAGGGAGAGTAGGTTTACCCAGGTTATCGTTTCCTGGCCTCTCACCTTGCACACAACTTGACTTGGGCTCATATTTGGGAGTGAGCCTTTAGCTCTCCCTAGAAGAAGAGTTTGTATTGTTTTCTTTTTCTTTTTGGTACCAGGGATTGAACCCAGGGGTGCTTAACCACTGAGCCACACCCCCAGCCCTTTTTATATTTTATTTAGAGACAGGGTCTCACTGAGTTGCTTAGGGCCTTGCTAAGTTGCTGAGGCTGGCTTTGAACTGGCGATCCTCCTGTCTCAGCCTCCCAGCCACTGGGATTATAGGCGTGTGCCACCGCGTCTGGCCTGGACATTGTTTTTGATTCCTTTAAAACACAGCATTGTGAAGCAAAGTTTATTTTCGTATCCAATCAGGGCTTCCTCTGTTTTTCCCCCACTAACTTTCACCTGCCTTTTGGGAAGAAGTCACTTAATTTCGACCCGTCAGTGATGACAGAGAGAGGGAACAGCCATCGTTTGCTTGGTTTTGGATCCAAGTCTCTGATTTTCATTCAACCTTTAATGACATTGACCTCATCAGCACTTGGAGTATTTCCTGTTGTCCATGTAAATTGCTGCACTGGCCTTGGGCCTTGGCAGATAAGTGAACTGTAAATAATTTTGCTTTAAAATGGATCAATTTGTCATTTTTAAGCCACATGAATTCTTTTCATCATTTAAGCTCCTAAGTGCTGTCTATATTCATTTGCTCTTCCGAGCAAATATTTTTCAGTTCACTTTGTAAGTACCTCCATTTCAAAATCATTCTGTGAAATACCGATCAGTTGATTTCCCTCTCACATTTCCATTTATAAAAACCATTGCATCTTCCCGATTTTCCTGGCCTGACAGTAAGCAGTGTAAGGATCGTTCATTTCAGGGAGGTTGGTACAGTTCTGTCTTAAAAGGTCTTGTGATCCAAGTTCAGGGCCAGTGTTTATGAAGGCTTTAAAATGGAGCCCCTTTCCTTCTTCCTAGTTTGCTGTGATTTGAGACTCAGAAATCAAATTCCTGATTCAAAAATATTAGCATGGCTCGCTGCAGTGGCACATCCCTGTAATTCCAGCCACATGGGAGGCTGAGGTAGGAGGATCCCAGATTGGAGGCTGGCCTTAGCAATTTAGCAAGATGCTGTGTCAAAAAAAAAAGGGCTGGGGATGTAGCTCAGTGGTAAAGCACCCCTGGGGTCAATCCCTGGTACCAAAAATAGTGACAGCAGTTAATGTGGCTGTCTGTCTCAAAGGTAGCCCCTTTTTCCAAGCATGTGCTAAGCTGGAGACTGAGCGGGGGATAGGTGCCCTGTTTCTAATACCTTCCCTTCTTTCTCCTTTCTCCCCTTCAACCTGTCAGCAGGGTCTCTTGAATCCGGCACCAGGATATTTGCTGGTCTCACTGCTCCTCACCTTGGTCACTGCCACTGTCCCTTTAGAAGCCATGTCTAAGCCACGTCCCTTAGGGGACGGCAGGAACAGCCTCCTCTTTGGCCTCTCTGCTTCCACTGCTTTCCCAAGTCAGCTCCCCACCCAGGAGCCAGACAGAACTCTCTGGAAATATGTTGGATACTTTAAAATTCATGCATGGATCCGCCTCTCCCAAGCTAAAAGTGAAATGCAGACTCCTCACCATAGTCTCGAGGCTCCTGCATTAGTTGGCCCCCAAGTTCATCTTAGACCGCCCTCCTCCACCTGTTCCCCTGCTGTTCCGTGCTAGCCTTTCTGTCCCTCAAGCAGTCCAAGCCCATTTTTGCCCTGGGGACTTAGAAGGCATTATGTCTGTTAATGGGACATTCTTCCACAGGCTCCTTTGGCCTGGCTGAAGACATGGCAGTAGACAGTTATCAATATAGTGTGAATATTTGGTTAATATCCATCCATTGACAGGTATCAGATACCCAGGTACGAATTCCAGGAGGTCAGGTGCTGTTTCTTCTTATTTATCCTTTGTATCCCACAGCCTCTGACCAGGCATGATGATTAATAGATACGTGTTGGTACCGTGAATAAATTTGTTGCAGGTAGTCAGAGGAGGGCCTGGGATAATACTCTGTCATTGATGCACCAAATGCTTCTCAACATCCATGTGCTTAGTATGCACAGGGCCCCTCGAAGAAGCTTGAAAGTCGCTGAGTCCAGTGGCACATGACTATCATCCTAGCAGCTCAGGAGGCTGAGGCAGGAGGATCACGAGCCTCAGGAACTTAGAGAGGCCCTGAACAACTCAGAGAG
>JAJEJO010003574.1:365207-420636 GCA_020662805.1 Glaucomys volans | reverse complement strand
TTTCCGAATAAGGGGTTTTCCTAATTGATTTTGAGACGGATCATAGAGTAAAGTTAAGTCTTTTTATTTATTTATTTTTGTTTGTACCAGGGATGGAACCCAGGGGCGCTTAACTACCCAGCCACATCCCCAGCCCTTTGATTTTTTATTAGAGACAGGGTCTCTCTGAGTTGCTTAGCACCTCGCTTTTGTGAGGCTGGCTTTGAACTTGCAATCCTCCTGCCTCAGCCTCCTGAGCCACTGGGATCACAGGAGTGTGTCAATGCACCTGGTTCTTGAAGTTAAGTCTTAACATGGGGAAAGTCTAAAAATCTTCCAAATTGTTCTGCATTTAGCCCCTTTTTTTTTTGTTATTTTTAGTTATACATGACAGTAGTTATACATCCATGGAGTACCTTTCCCATCCTTGTGCATTTAGCCCATTAATATGCCACTTGTCTATGCCAGTTGTTGGCAGTTTGGCGATGGTGCAGTTTGGGGTGTACATTCTCAGAGTGTGCCTTTACTTTTCTTTCCCAAATTAACAGACAAAATTTAGATGGCATTTAAAAGGGACTCCAAGGTACAGTTTAACTGAGAAGCGGTTTGGCAGCCTCATTCCAGATTGTATCTGTCCTTGTGTGTCGGACCTAAATGAGTCACTTTCTGGGGAGGTGAGAAAGGCTATTATAATTTGAAAAATGACCCAAGCCTTTCCAGTGGATTCCATTTGTACATTCTCTTTATGTTGAAGCCACTTCTCTAGTTAAAGAGATCTAAACCTTCCAGGTCAGCTGGGCACAGTGGCGCACACTTGTAATCCCAGCAGCTCGGGAGGCTGAAGCAGGAGGACTGCAAATTCAAAGCCAGCCTTAGCAAAAGTGAGGCCTCTCTAAATAAAATATAAAAATGGGCTGGGGATGTGGCTCAGCAATTGCCCCTGGGTTCAATCCCCAGTCCCAAAATAAATAAATAAATCTTCCAGGCCAGAGATTTTTTTATATGGAAATAGACATCACAGGACCCTGGAAATCCCTGGCATGACATGCTGCGTGTGCGAGCACACGTGTGTGGCAAGTGTGCAAAAGCACAGAGGTATTTTCTGCAGCCGGAAGCTCCAGCACTTTCCTCAGACTCAGTCAGTGGGGTAGGGTTGCCAGAAAGATCTTTTTCTTCAGTTCAGGAGAAAGGATGGAATGGAAGAGGTTTAAGTTAGGGTTCGAGGGGCGATGGCCCGAGAAGGCCATAGGGTGGGGACTCAGAGTAACCTTACCAAAGGAACAGCAGCCAGGGCCTTGCCTTGAGATCCCCCTGCAGCAGGTCGGCCTTTGTGGTGACCGGTCAGGGTGCGGAAGAGGCAAGGGCTTTCCAGGGGTGCAGGCGGACTGGGAAACGCAGGCGGGGTTGACAGACTGGCCTTGCACTTAGGTGTCTGTCACTTATTTGAGAAACTCAAAGAGGGTGGACATTTGAAGGGAGGAACTGTGACTCTTAGGACAAACTCAGAGGTTCTTTGTTTTGTTCTTTGACTTACTATTTTTTTTGAAACTTCCTTTTGCATCCGCCCCCAAACAAAACCAAAAAGTAACAGTCCCCATTAATTTTCTCTTTTGACCAAAGTTCATTTTGGCATGAAAATAACTTTAAATTTTGCCTTGATTCTCTGTTCTATATGAACTTCAAAAGTGTTCCCTGTACTTTATAAATTAAGAAGGTAAACAATGCAGCAAAATATAAAGTTGAGAGGGCGAGACCACACATAATTCCACTTTTTAAAAAATTCTGTACTAGGGATTGAACCCAGGGGAGCTTAACCACCCAGCTATATCCCCAGTCCCTTTTTATATTTTATTAGTGGCAGGGTCTTGCTGAGTTTCTAAGGCTGGCTTTAAACTTGCGATCCTCCTGCCTCAGCCTCCCGAGCCACTGGGATTACAGGCGTGCGCCACCACGCCTGGTCATAATTCTACTTTTTTTCTACGTATTCTGGTGTGCGCACACCAACAGTGTGCTAATCCTGTACCTGGCTGTTTATAACCGATGCTCTGATAAGGAACACACGCAAAGAACAGCACGTCCCTACTCACATGCAAAAGAGGACGGATATTGTATCTGCCTTGGTCATTTTCTCACCCTGGAGACCTTCATGGTTTCCCTGGCAAGGTAATGGGCACGTGTGGCCTCGTGGGACAGAAGTCAGACCCCTGACCTGATAGCTGGTTTACAGTGGTGGGAGCACTTGGATGTGGGCAGAGTCAGGTTCTGCTTCAGGTTTTGGAATGCTCATCCATCCAGGTCTGAGCTGAGCTCCTGGTCACCAGAGAGAACAAGGGCGATGTAGTGTTGGCCATGGTGTTTCTTGCCACTCAAATGCCATGCGTTTTCCTGGTGTCCTCACCAGTTTGGCATCCCCTTGGGTGGAATTGAATTAAAGCCTCTCTTAGAGTTTCACCAAGTTTAGAATACAGTCCTCAGATTTCTCCCACAGGCACACCAGGTGTGATTTTAGATAGCCTGTCTCACCTTCATTAAATACACCCCTGATTTTCCTCAACTTTGAATCCCTGCCAGATCTTCAGTAGTCAGGAGCAAGTAAAGCCTTTGTCCTTCTTGAGCTTTCTTCAGATTCTTGTTCCAAAGCAAGTCCGGAAGGGGAGGAAGGGGTGGACCTGAGAATTAAATGCAAGGGACTGTGGGAAATTCCAGGAGCAAGAGCAAGGAAGAGCTGTCTGTGTAGAATTGATGATCACCCCTGGGGGAAGAGCTGGAGGGAGCTGAAATGCTTGAGGTTGGAGATCGGATGAGCCACTGTGAAAGCACAGGCTGTACGGGATCCTAAGAGGGTAGAGATGCCCTTCCTCTCCTCCGTGCTTTTACCTTGACGCTCAGGCACGGGGCTGGTGATGTGACATCTCTTCCACGGGAGGCAGGGTTTAGGAGTTTTATGAATAGGGGAAATGGAATACCTGGAATTACCGCAGTCTTTTATTGAAGAAAATAGGAGCTAAATTATCTCATTTCCCACCCAGCATTTTTCCTCCTAGTACGTTTTGCTTTCTGTTCAGCTGCCATTCAAAGAACAGTTCATGAAATGGGAAGGGCCTCTGCGTAGCTGGTCTTCACGAACAGGAACTGCTCATTCTCTTCAGATTTAATTGGAACTTCCCTTTGAATGCTACTTGGACTGCGGACAGGTTGGAAGTTTAAGGAGGCTGATCCCTAGGAGTCAACTTTTACATAAAGATTGGGCTTGACTTTTTTTTTTTTTTTTTGGCTACCAGGGATTGAACCCAGGGATGCTTAAGCACTGAGCCACATCCCAAGCCCTTTTTAAAATATTTTATTTAGAGACAGCATCTCCCTGAAGTGCTTAGGGCCTCTGTAAGTTGCTGAGGCTGGCTTTGAACTACTTGCGATCCTCCTGCCTCAGCCTCCTGAGCCATTGCAGGCTTGCACCACTGCACACCTGCAAAATTGATTAGCTAACAATATGAAAGCTCTCCACATGATAGTTTTTTTTTAACCTGTAACCATCCATGCTCATATGATCACTAGGCATGGTTTTGTGAAGATCTGGCCTCTGTTTCTCCTGGTCTGTTGGTTGGTTGGTTTTTCTTTCCACCTTTTTTTTGTTGGTGCGTTATCATTGTGCTTGCTTCTGTAGCTCTGGGGATTGAAGTCTGGCCTCACCCATCTAGACCTCTGAGCTCTTCCCCAGCCCTCCCTGGTCCAGGAGATCTGATGCAAACCTTTAGAGAGGACGTGTGTATTTTATTATCAGTAGTTGCAACATATGGCACCCAAGGAGCCTCTTTAGCCCTGATTGTATTTCTTCTAGATATTGTAGCCTTATGGCTAAACCAGTTACAGTACTTTGAGCCACATATTTTTGTCAAGAAATGAGGAGGTTAAAGCCGATACATCTTGCAGTAAACAAGCCCAGTGTCTTAGCCCAGAATCCATGATGAAAATCGGATTTGTTTTTCTCTACAGCCCAGAGAACAGCATGCTTTGTGATCATGTCTTCCTGTCTGGCCTGCCCCTCTATCTGTCTGCCAATCACTTGGGATTTATCTGCACTCTGCATTCCCTGGAGAAGGTGGACTCCCAAATGTTGTGTTGTATTTATGTGTGTGTTTGCAAAAGTGCCCACCAGAGCCAAGCTGGTGGAAAACGCCCACTCGGAGAATGGGCAGTGATCTCCTCTTGGCCTTTTCCCTCGCTTACTTTCAGCAACCACTGGAAAGGAAAGACAGCCAGAATAGCTCTCAGCACAGCGTTTCCAGCCACCGGAGCCTGCACACCGCCTCCCCAGGCCACAGCACACAGGTGCTGCCCGAGCACCCACCCGCAGAGGCTCCCGCTCCAGATCAGACCGACAGCTCTGGGCAGAAGAAACCAGATCCTTTTAAAATCTGGGCCCAGTCCAGGAGCATGTATGAAAACCGACGTGAGTAGCACCCCGGCTCCGCCATCCCCACCCCTCCCCAGGGCCTGGGCTTTCTCTCTCGGCTCATTGAAGACAGCAAAGGCTCAGTGTGCAAACTGGACCACGCTCAATCAGGACGAGGGCCGAGAGCTTCCCAGAAAGCAGGATCTGCTGGGTATTCGTGTGGAGGCTCCATGATGTCTCCACTTTGGGAAATGGGGTAGAAACGGATGGTTGTCCAGTAAACAGCCTGGATAAAAATCCATTTATTTTTCTCTTTAGTTAAAAGAAGTGGCAGATTCGAGTTGCTGTCTGGTTCATTCTTCCCTGAGCTCATGGCTTGCAAAACCAGCTCTGATAGATAATAAAATGTAAATATGTATGGGTAGTAAGAAGAAAATAGGATTGAGAGGTAATGAGAAATTCAGTGCTTACTTTGGGGGTCTCTTGATTTTAAAAAATACTGGTATTTTTTTTTTAATCATTGTCATTTTTTCTAAACATACCCTCAAAAAAAAAAAAAGAAGAGTGAATTGGGCTTTTATTATTTATCTAGTGGGCAAGTGTTTTCTTTGGTTACACCTTTTCTATAAAAATAAGTTGGCGATGGCGTACTTTGTAACTTCTTGGCATTGAGAAACCTGTCATCCCCTCCATGGTTCACTTCCTTCTCTTTATTATGAAGTGATTTTCAAAAGCTGCTCATCATAAATGATATTTATCTCAACCATGAAAGTTCGGACAGAGTTTGAATTTAGATGGTGCCCCTTGAGCCTGTTGTGGGGCGCGGCCCCTTCTGCCGCTCGCTCCTGAGTGTGGCTGATGGGGGACCCACCCGTGACCTCCTGCTTTCCCTTTCTGGCACACAGTGGAAAAGACTAGGTCGGGAGAGGGGACGCGGGGTGGAAGGGCCTGAGAGACTGGGAGAGACAAGAGCATCGCTGGCACGTTCCTTGGCCCCTGCCACCCCTGTCTCAGGTTTCCTTTCAGTCACAGCTGTGGTCACCTCTCAGCCAGGGCCCCATGGAGGTCACGGTGCAGGGGTTGGTGAGCGGTTGGCCCCGGTTAGCTCCTCTGCTGGCTGGCGGGGTTCAGCGGGGAGACTTCAGTTGCTTTGTGACCCAAACAGGAGGGGAGCCAGCAGCCCTGCCAGAGAAGGAAGGTTGGCGACACTCCTGGGTGGAACACAGCCGTTAGGGGGCTCAGGGAGCCCCCTGCTCAGGGACCCCTTCAACCTTTTCCTCCTCTCGGCAGAGACATCATATCCATCTTACCACGCGTGCCTGCCATTAGGTAGGCCGTGATGGCTGGCGGCTTCCTACGCTGATTTGAAAAAGATTTATTTATTCCCCGGACCAGAAGGACACCACGGAAGTACCCCCAAGATCAGGCTGAGGGAATGGAGTTCTATTTGGAAAATCCCTCCCTTCCACACGGTAGATGCTAGCATAGGCCAAGTATTCCTGATCAAAGTATTTTGGATTTTGGAATTCTTCACCTTTTGCAGTGTTTGCATGTACACAATGAGGTATCCCGGGGCTGGAACCCAAGTCCAAACATAAAATTCATTTGCGTTCCATATGTGCCTTGCACGCCTACCCTGAAGGTCATCTTAGACAACATTTTTAATCATTTCGTACATGAAACTAAGTTTGGTGGAGTGGAATAGTGCCGTGTCTATGTTTAAAAAGTTTCAGATTCTGGAGCACGTCAGATTTTTAGATTAGGGACGCTCAACTAGTATGAGCCTGGGGTCCATCCTCGCTGATCTCCTCCCTCATTATAATCCACTTACATAAGAAAAGAATCACTGAAGAATGTTTTCCACAGGGGAATATGTCCATATTCCCTACCCATTCCTTTCGAACCATGTGGCTCCTCCAGTCAATGCCCAGCTTCAGGGGATTCTGGGGAATTGCCTTACTGACCGCGCTCTGCTTTCCTCAGTGCGGTGCACGCTTAGGATCGAGCTTTCCACGTCCGAATCTTCCTGTGATAAAATAAACCACACGTGGAAGTGCCGGCAGGGCCTCCTCAATTGGCAAGACCATTCTCACACCTGTTCAATAGGAGGCTCCAACTCATTTTCACCCGGATGGAAATAGCATTTCTTGGGATTTGGGTATTTCGTCCAATTTTTATGAAAGTTTGCACCAGAATAAAAATAATATCTAATGTGACCATAACCAGCTGCTGTCAGCATTGAAATGGCTCAAATGGCAGCTGGAATGAAGCATGTGGGACGGCTTCAGTTCTGCCCCTTCACTTTCTTTAACATCTAAAGAATCAAATGGAAGAGCACGAATGAGAATCCATTCCATTGTGGGGGTTGGAGGCTCCGTCATCCAGTCATAGCAGCCGCCTAATTGATGCTAAGATTCCCATGGATTTCCTCCGTGCCGCTGAGTGACAATGATGATGAGCCTTCCTCCACCGGGGTCATTATTCTGTAGCTGTCACAGTTTCTGCTTTTCCCAGTATGAATGAATGACCCCCGAGTCAGTCTTGCCCTGGAATCGATATTTGACTGGATCCAGATCAGTTTCTGCCATTGCCCTGGGTTGTTTTGTATCTTGTCTTTTAAGAATAATAACAGAAATCCAGGACATGGCCTGGGTAGGTGTGATTCCCTGCCCCTCTTTCCACAGTGAAATGAGCAAAGTACTTCAGCAGAAATATCAAAGTTGAAGCAGCTCCTTAATGGTACCAGATGATCCCCTCCGGGCTGGAAATATCTTATCTCTAATTTTATTGTTAAGGGCAATGTGAAGATGAACCCAGGGGTGCTTAAGCACTGAGCCACATCCCCAGCCCATTTTTGTATTTTATTTAGAGACAGGGTCTCACTGAGTTGCTTAGGGCCTTGCTGAGTTGCTGAAGCTAGATTTGAACACACGATCCTCCTGCCTCAGCCTCCCAGGCCACTGAGATTAAAGGCATGTGCCACCACGCCCGGCTGAACATGCTTTTTGATTATGTTCCTTCACATGGTCTTAAAAGTTTTATAAAATACCATCATCTCCATATGGCCATTTGCCAAAATAGCAGTGTCAAAATGAATCGATCCGAATTACAGATGTGTTCATGAATCCCTTTGAAGGGTTTCAATGTTTAATTAAAAACAAAGATAAGCATTGAAGCCCTTTAAAAGCCATGTTGTATTTTCTCCAGATAACATACCAATTGTGCACATGTCTTTAAAAATGACATTGACACAATCTTATTAGTAAATGTTCAAGGAAATTGGCTAGCATTCAGAAGCATTTATTTCAGATGAATTTTTAAAGCTTGTAATTGAATTTTTGCCTGATGGCAATATAGTTTAGAAAGGAAAAATAAAGCTCAAAGCTGTTATATCAACCAACATTGTCAACCTGTCCCGCTTTGGAGTGACTTGCTTACAAGTTTGGGATTGGTGACTGACGCTCCCTCATCATGGTGTCTGAGGAGCTCAGGAGTATTTCTAGATTTTAGGAACTGCTACAATTCCTATTGTAGGTGTTTGTTCAGATCTTGGGCAGATTTAACAATTTGTGTGTCTAAGCATGAAACTGTTCTGCTTTGAACCACCTAAGATTCCCTTGGACGGGCTTTCCTACAGCAGGGATCCACCAGGAGCCCAGTGCTCTCCTAAATCAATGCTGGAGTTCACGGTGCCACAGATGCACCTGGATTTTTTTCAAAAGGCAATGAGGGTTTCCACAAACCTTCTGTAGATTGTGACATAATTGAAACCTCATTGGAAAATGTGTACTTTCAAGTCTAATTAAATTTGAAGAGCTTATGGGTGGTAATGGGAGTCATAGGGAGCTCTCCATGCTACAGTTAGAAATTCTAGCTTTTTGACAAGTAAGGCATCATGAAAAAAATGAGCAAAAATACACGAAAAACCCTATCAAACTGTAGTCCTCTAAAATCCACAGCAGCCATGACCTACCGCACTGAGCTGTACCTTCCTTGTCAAGCACAACTAAATTAAAATGAACTAACAAAGAATGTACATTAAGCTGTGCAAAATTGTGAAATTAATTCCAGCTATGTCACCTTCGCCTGCCTCGGGATTGAGCAAGGGGGAAAGAGAGAGAGAAATCAGTTCCACGAATTTTGGAGAATGTCAGAGTAAGGACCTGCTGTAAACTTGTGCTTCTCCATTATCGCCCATCCTGTTCCATGTTCCCATCGTCTGGGGGCCTGGGGAGGGTCACGAGGGGGAGGGAAGCAACGTGTCAGGAAGGGAAGTGAGCGGGCACTCTCGTTGGCTGAGCGTCACCCGTTAGAGGAGATGAGAGTGGCACTCACGTCTTTGCGGTCCTGTGTGTGTGCATGGGGACACCAGGAGGGGCCTCAGTCACCTGGTCACTCCGCTGTTTCTCGTCATCAGAGGAAGTCTTTTGAGTCCTTTATTGAATTGTCACTGGCCTTACGCAGAGGAGAGTAACTGCTCAGATGGTTTCCCAGGCAAGACTTAGAAACGAAGACGGCTGGACATGTGTCTTGGTTCGATGTGATTAGCCTCACTAAATCAAAAATAAAGTGCTATTCTTATAAGAATGGCTCTAGGGCTGGGGATCTAGCTCAGTGGGTAGAGTGCCTGCCTTGCAAGCACAAGGCCCTGGGTCCAATCCCCGGCACCCCTAAAAAAAGAAAAAAAAGAAAAACGGCTCTACTCTGCTGCATTGGAAAAATTAAATTTCCATAGCATCTGCCTAAAGCAGAGAATAAACCTTTTTGGGGGGGAGGGGAGCCGTTTAGAAAGCCCGATACCTCTGTGACGTGGCCTCAGAGGAGAGAGATTTTAAAATCCCATAATAAGTTTCAGCACCAGTTCATCACCAAAGGCATACATTTGGGTAAGTGACATGTCATCAGTGGAAAAGTCAAGTTGATAAGATGCTAAGACTGAAGTACCAAAAGACTTCCTTTGTCCTGCGTCCATCTGTCCGTGTTTGTGTCTGCGTTTCCTGGCTCATTGGTGGTGTCTTGAACATCCCAAGTGTCATCGGGTGGCTTTCTTTTAGATAGAAAACTCTCTAAATAAATCTCCCCTTTCCCTCCCTGCTCTGATGGCTGACACCTGAGCCGCACCAGACGGCAGGAATGTGCTCCATTTGGTGTCCCCGTGGGACGGGCAAATGTTCCCGTGTTGAATGATGCTAAGGAAATCGCGGCCAGGCTGAGGTCTCTGCAGTGGGCCTTCCACTGTCCACAGAGAGGCCGCCTGGTCCTTGGCAGACTTCAGACAGGCCCGCCAGTCACCCCGGGAGGCTCCACCAGGGCAATAACCCTCCCTTGATTTAATTTGTTGTTTCGATGAGGCTGTCGCAGCAGATTCCCTTTGCCCAGCGACTTCAACAGGGGAAAAGAAATCTAAAAAAAATACACATATATACATAGAGAGAGAGTTGCCTTAGTGTGCTCAAGAAAATATTACTCTGCAGTTGCTTTTATGGGCATCCTATGATGTGGTGGGCTTGTTTAGCCACAGCAATTAAAAGAGGATTGGATTAAAAGCACCTGAATAAGGCCCAGCACGCAGGGTAACAGGTTCAAAGTCCTCTGGCTCGTCCCTGCCTGCCCTTCCCTCCCTCTTGGCGTCTTCAGTCGTACACCTCAAGCTCCTGGGTGCGTCGCTGAGAAGGGGTGCTCTCACCAGCCAGGAACCTCAACAGCCATGCTCTTCTTTTCTGTCTACTGTACAAACTTGGGAAAAGAATGCAATTTTCAAATCTACTCACTCCTTCAACCCCAAATCCCCTGGATTGAACAAGCCAGAAAGTATGCAGAACAGCATTTTAAAATCTCCTCGAAGATTCACAGCAACTCAATTGTTTATGTTCTCGTTCAATAAAAGTGATGTCACTTTATAGGCCGTAAAACACCCTATGTATACCTTCAAATATATTTAAAATTTAAATGAAAATACCCCTTTTTATTACCTTAGTGAAGTAACAGAGTGGCATGTAGGATTATTTCATGTATAGTAAGCATTTTTGTCTGGATATTTATTTTAAAAATATTTTTAAATATCACTTTAGAAATGATATTTATGTTAAAGCTCTTAACCATTACTGAGTGTTAAACATAAGATATCAAGTTATTGGCTAATAAATGAGTACTTGTAGTGTTGAAATATAGGCAGATTCTGGAGTAGTCATTTTAACGATGAGATGTGATTGATTAATCTGGATGCTTTTATACTGGGGATTGAACCTAAGGATGCTTAACCACCCAACCATGCTCGGAGACCTTTTCTGTATTTTATTTAGAGACAGGGTCTCACTGAGTTGCTTAGGGCCTCCCTAAGTTGCTGAGGCTGGCTTTGAACTCACGATCCTCCTGCCTTGGCCTCCCAGTCTGCTGGGGTTACAGGCATGTGCCATGGTGCCCAGTGTGGATTTTTTTTGTCATGGAAGGTTGGCTATTTTTTGGCGATAGTATTAAAATCATGTAAACTTTGTATTTGGAAGTACTAGGGGTTTTTTTGTTTTGTTTTGTTTTGCTTTGCTTTGCTTTGCTTTGCAGAATCCAGGAGCAAAACCAGGGCCTGGCAAATAAGAAAGCACTCTACCACTGAACTGTACCCCCAAACCTTGAGAGTAAATTTCTGGGTAAAAATGATCTCACAGATCAAATTATTAGTTTGACTCATCTTGATTATCTTAAGGAAGAAGAAAGCGACTTCCACATAAATTAGAACGAGGCACGGTGATGCACGTCTATCATCCCAACAGCACGGGAGCCTGAGGCAGGAGGATTGCAAGTTTGAAGCCAGCCTGGGTCAATTAGCAAGACCCTGTCTCAAAATTTAAAACAAAAAGGGGGGGTTGGGATGTAGCTCAGTGGTAGAGCACCCCTGGGTTCAACCCCTAGTACACAAAAAGCAAAAAAATAAAAATAAATCAATCAGAAACTTTTTTTAGCCCAAGTCACTTTCTTCCATCCCCGAGTTGATAAAACTTTGTAATTTATCCCCTTACAACAATTTTGAGGAAGGAAAGCAGTCGGTGCTGGCTCCTGGCTTAGGTGCCCTAATGGTGTGGACTGGGTTAGGGATCATCAAACAGTGATCGTCCTTTGAGGCACTTAGGGCTCAGGGACCAGTCTGTTCGCTCGTCCCACCTGTGTCGTCTGTCACCTGCCTGTCTGGATGCTCTTGTTTGCCTGTGTGGAAACGCTTTCATGTGCTCCCGCCTCAGCAGTCTGAGTCCTGTAACCGTGCGTCTTAGGGACAGGCTTCCTGCTGTCAGCAGAATGATCTGCCTTCCTTCTCCCCTCCCGCAGTTCCAGACTACCAGGAACAGGACATCTTCCTCTGGAGAAAAGAGACCGGATTCGGATTTAGGATTCTAGGTGGAAACGAGCCTGGGGAACCTGTGAGTCTTTTCTCTGCTTCTCTCCTCAAGTGCAAATTGGCGGCAGTGACAGACCACCAAGACAGGAGTCCTGAGCGGCCTGGGAGTCCCTGGGTTTCGCACAGCTTTTTCTTTCTTTTTTTTTTTTTTTTTTTTTTGCGGTGCTGGGGATGGAACCCAGGGCCTTGTGCTTATGAGGCAGGCTCTCTACCAACTGAGCTATGTCCCCAGCCCAGGATCCATATTTTCAGCCACTGTTTTGTCAAAGTTCCTTGTAAACTCCAGACGTCACGTTAGGTAACTGCAGCTTACTGCGAAAGCGGAGCACACGCAGATATTCCTGCTCAAGTTTCATGAATGGCAAATGTAACAGGAAGGCCTTGATATGAAGGTTGCTCTGCTTTCAGGCACTTGAAGGAAACCCACAGAAAGGGGGATCTCAGGCCAGAATTTGCTTCACTCATTCACGTGACAGAATTTGTTGTGTCTGCCCTATTACTAGGCATAGTGCTGGAGCCTTAAGAAGAAGTAATATTATAATCGAAATTAGCAGGATTTTATGAAAGGAGTTTTCTTAGGTAGAAAGGAAAGGAAAAAAGATTTTATAAATGAGGGGGTAAAGGAATTTATTTCTCCAACAGGGAAAAAGAGTACCGTTAGCAGATCACAGATAAGCGTCAAGGAGCAAAGCAAGAAGTAGTTATTCTCTTCCCAACCTAAAAATCGTTGCAGCACCTAGCAGATGCCTTATAACGCAGTGGGTGCTCAATAAATGCTGATGGCATGCATGTGGACCCAAATGAATGAACTGAATCATTCCCAGAATTGGGGGGGTCATCGGTATCATAGTAAATCAAGAGGGCAGCGTTTCACCCATCATCCAATTACCCAACAGATTTATATTGGTCACATCGTACCACTGGGTGCTGCTGATTCGGACGGCCGGCTGAGGTCTGGCGATGAATTAATCTGTGTGGATGGGACGCCGGTCATTGGGAAATCACACCAGCTTGTGGTCCAGCTTATGCAACAAGCTGCCAAGCAAGGCCACGTCAATCTCACAGTGCGGCGCAAAGTGGTGTTTGCTGGTATGTGTGCCATTCATTCCTTCAGTGCTCTGTCATTTTTGTGTCTGCCTCCTCGAGCTTCTGTTTTAGCAAATGTTTGCCAATGTGATCGAGCTCAGAATTTCCAGATGGTTTGCTTCTCTCCAACCCTGCAAAATGACTGTCATTCAAAAGTACTTTAATGTGCCATTTGCATATGTTCAGCAAAGGCTTCTAGAAGAGGTCCTGTTGAATATAGATTACCTGCCTGCCCTCCCCTCTCCAACCAGAACTCAGCCAGCCTCTTTATTAGATCATAATCCTCAACAAAAGAAGTCATTAGGAATATCTGAAAAATTGTAGCTTCAAATTAAGAGAATAAAACTTAGCTTTATACTGCAGAAAAAGGAAAAAGAAAAAGAAAAAATCTGTAGAAAGTTTAATTGTACCCTATGGTTGCTTGTCATATTTATTAAACCAAAAAAATTTTTTTTGTACTGGGGATTGAACTGAGGGGCACTCAACCACTGAGCCACATCCCCAGGCCTTTTTAATATTTTATTTAGAGACAGGGTCTCACTGAGTTGCTTAGGGCCTTGCTTTTGCTGAGGCCGGTTTTGAACTTTCCATCCTCCTGCCTCAGCCTCCTGAGCCGCTGGGATTACAGGGCACCCAGCTATTTCCCTGTTTAAAAAAAAAGAAAAGAAAAGAACAAACTGTGGAGCTGACTAGTTCTAAGTCATCTCTGATTCTTTCCTCATCAAGCTTCAAATTCTAGTTCTCAAAATATATCCCTTCATGCTCAGCTCAAAAATAACCTTCTCGCTACAAAATTCCCTCCTCCTTCCACCTATTTTCAAATTTGAGCATTTCCTGTTTGCCATTCTTGTGACTCAAGGCTTACTTCTGTATCGGAATCTGCCATTTTAAAAATTTGTTCTTTTTAGATATACGTGACAGCCGAGCGTATTGTGACTTTTTCACACATACGTGGAGTACAGCTTCCCGTAGAGTCTGCCATCTGAAATAGCTAATTATGTAAAAGCTTGACCTTTCCATTGGCTAAGCAGCTTCCTGGAAGCATATACCCTGATTGTTCATCTTTGTATGCAGTTCCCCACCCCAAAGCCCAGAATGTAGAAGAGGAAGAGTGGGTGTCGTGTCAGTTGAATTACTAAAGCAATATGACATCAAACAGTAAGAGTTCTCAATAGTTAATATTAGTATAACAAATATCTATCAGATAAAATTGATCAGTTTTTTAAAAATGAGTATAACTAACTTTAACTGATATGTAATTAATTACAGAATTAAGATATTAAATTCCAGTGTGAGAGTCCTACCCGCTGTGGCCATGGAAAGCAGTGCTGATCAGCCATAGATATGTCCCTAGAGGTCATTTACGGCCCCACAATCCTTCTTAACATAGTATTCTCTGCAGGCACTGGTAGTTAGGTAAAAATGTTTTTTGAGAAGAGTCAGGGGAAAAAAGTGTTTTAGTCAGCTTTTTCACTCTGTGACTAAGGGATCCAACAACACAACTGTAGAGGAGGAAAAGTTTATTTTCGGGCTCACAGCTTCAGAGGTCTTAGTCTGCAGACAGCAGGCTCCATTCCTTGGGGCTGGAGGTGAGGCTGAGCATCATGGTGGAAGAGTGTGGTGGAGGGAAGCAGCTCACATGGTGATCAGGAAGCAGAGAGACTCCACTCTCCAGATACATAATATACACCCCAAAGCCACACCCCAATGCCACCTCCTCCAGCCTCACCCACCTGCCTCCAGTCACCACTCAGCTAATCCCATCAGGGGATTAAGTCACTGATTAGGTTAAGGTTATGGCCCAGTCATTTCTCCTCTGAACCTTTTGCATTGTCTCGCACATGAGCTTTTGGGGGACACCTCACATCCAAAGGAAAAGGATTATCCTTCCCTGGCTCAAATAAAGTAGTAAGGCATGTGGGCTCCTTGTTTAGGTTTATTTTTAAAATGTTTAATATTTTGGATATTTAACTCTAGATAAAAGGCATGTTAAACCTGTGAAGAGGCATTATGTTGAGAGAAAGGAGCTAGAAAAATTATTTTGTGATTCGGCTTTCATGAGGTTTCTAGAGTGGTGGAATTCATAGAGACAAACCAGTAGAATGAGGGTTACTGGGGGGCTGGTAGGAGAGGGAAATGGGGAGTTATAATTTAAGGGCAACGGAATTTCTGCTGGGAAGACGTCAAAGTTCTGGAGATGAACACTGACAGTGGCTGTCCAACAGCCATAATGTATTTACACCACTGAATTGTGCCCTTAAGAATGTTCATAAAGTTCAAATTTATGTTATGCATGTTTTTCACAATTATAAAAATCCTATAAAGGGAGAGGCTTTGGGAGATAAATGCAGCCTTATCCACTACCTGGACTCAACACACATTTTGATTTTGGCATGGTTGGTCCCAGCTACTCTGTTGGCTTTTACTTTGTCAGCTGACAAAGACACAGAATTGGAATGATGACTAAATTTGGAAGGAGGTTAATGCTTCTAGTTGTGTGGGTAGGGCAGATACTGACATCTGGAAACTAGGAAGAAAGACTGTGGGAATTGTCACCAATCCAACATCTGGAAACCTTAGAGGTGCAATCCACTTACAGTCTCCTACCCAGGGAGAAAAGCAAAACCTGGGCATAAATGTGACTTGGAGATATTGACGAGATGATTGTGTGGCTCGGGCTGTGTCTGTGAGGCCAAGATGGTAGCCGTCTTGGGTGCAGCTCCCGTCAGTACTTGGTATCCATTGCCCTTTGTGCAACAGGGAACTATTTCAGAGTGGGCTGGCCCTGCTGCCTACTTGAATTTGGGTGTGGCTCTCCATAGTATGTGGTAATAGAACACGATTTGGGATTCCTCTTTGGCTCAGTGTCCCCGGCTACCACATGGTTAGTGTTCCTTAAGAGAGACTGCTTTCCGTCCCTGTTTCCAGTTCTGTGAGGCCAGATGCTACTGTCTCACCTCCACCTGAGGATTTCAGGTTTTGGAGGTAGGGAAAGGTGGAAGAGGTGGCAGGGTGCATTTTTGGTAAGGGCAAGATTTAGACCCAAGCCTGGCTTGGTGGTGCATGCCTTGAATCCTGGCAGCTCGGGAGGCTGAGGCAGGAGGATCTCTAATTCAAAGCCAGCCTCAGCAACTTAGCGAGGCCCTAAGCAACTCATTGAGACCCTGTCTCTACATAAAATATAAAAAGGGCTGGGGATGTGGCTCAGTGGTTAAGCGCCCCTGGGTTCAATCCCTGGTTAACCACCCCCCAAAAAAAGATTCAGACGTGAATCTCTGTTGCAGTCCCCAAAACAGAGAACGAGGTGCCCTCGCCAGCCTCGTCTCATCACAGTAGCAACCAGCCGGCCTCGCTGACGGAGGAGAAGCGCACCCCGCAGGGCAGCCAGAACTCGCTCAACACCGTGAGCTCGGGCAGCGGCAGCACCAGCGGCATTGGCAGCGGCGGCGGCGGGGGCAGCGGCGTGGTCAGCACCGTGGCCAGCACCGTGGTGCAGCCCTACGACGTGGAGATCCGGCGCGGGGAGAACGAGGGTTTCGGCTTCGTCATCGTGTCCTCGGTGAGCAGGCCCGAGGCGGGCACGACCTTCGGTGAGTGCGGAACCGGGTCGTCCTGGGCTTCCCTACCGTGCCAGGGAAAGTCGGTGAGATCTCATTAACAGAAATGCTTTAATGCTTTTCGCTTTGGGTGATTAAAGCCTTAATTGGGGATGGAGTTTCTTTGGGAGCTGTTTCCCTCCTGAAGTCTGGAAAACAAATTTTAACCCTTTTAGCTTTTCATTCTAAACGTGTGATAGCGCAGACTTCGACCTAGGTGAGATTTGTGACCCGAGGGCATCGAGTATCTGAAATGCTTGCCAGAGACAGACTTTGGAAACATCCCGAGTGGAATTTCCTTAATAGCAGTGCCCTTAAAAAGCCTTCCAGGCTTATAAAAGGAGCATCAGGATCTGAAAATGCTTAGGAAAAAAAAAAAAATAGAGGTGTAAGGAGTAAAAAACGACATGAGATGCTCTTCCCAACTCATCTGTCTCCTTTCTCTATCCCTGTCTAAGTGTTAAAATTTTTGAAATAAAATCTTCCTGTTTCTTGACTTAGGAATCTGGTTAAAATCTGGGTTCAGAGTCATTTGATTTTAGGTTACATTCAAATGTGGGGGGTTTCAGCAAAGTGTGGAGAAACACCAGTGTGTTCACCGCTCCAAATCTTAACTCCATTGGGTGCTCGAGCAGACGACAGGAATCCCTATGATTCTGTCAGCGGTGGCTGTTTCTCATTCCAGTGGATTATAGATAATACACTCCAAAAAGATCCACCCTCCTGATGAGAGTTAGAAAGTCCTTTGTCATCTCCCAGGCACACTTGTTAGTAAATGTGGACTGTGACGGGAGATGGGGAAGGGCCCTGAAGGCTCTGACGTTTACCCCAGATGACCTGATCACACGAAGCCTGGTGACCAGTGGCCTTGGTCACTCACTGGCTAGGATCAGCAAGGTGCTCCATCTCCTTAACGTTCTGATCCAGCAGAACACACTTTGCCTCCATTTAGTCTGCTAAAGCTGTCTCGCCCCCGAGTTTTACATTCAGAAGGGGACGCTCAGCCAGGTCTATGCATGTTTGGCTGCAGTAACAAACACCCGTTACTAACAGTGCTTTTTGTGAGCTACATTAATAAAGTTATCACAGCATGTCCTTGAATGGATAACCTGACAACAGAGCAAGGGGTTTTTTTAATGTGTGTTGTTTTGCTTTTTAATTAATCTTGGAGACTTTTCTGCTCACTTTAAAAAGAAAGGAAGAGGAGAAAAGAAACCCCAAGTTTTTTTCCTTCAGATCTATGAATTGACATGCACCATATGATCCCCTCAGCTACTTCAGAATTCTCACACTCAGCTTCTAGAAAGGACAGATTCGTCAGGTGCAGGCTATGTGTTGTATGATGAATATTGAATGTTTTTACTTACAATTTGGTCTTTGATTGTTTTCCTTTGGTTCTTACAATCAAATTAAAGTTTCCCTAATACCTTGCATGAGACTTCTGAGCTATGCACAGCTTTCCTCGAACCCGCTGTTTGATCCCTTTGCCATGTGAGTTCTCCTTGGAGATGAGCTCAACTCAATCAAGACCTTGAATTTGAGTCTGGATGCTTTCCACTACACCTGTTTGTTGGCTTCCAGTAGAGAGCTTACCTTCTTCTCAGACTCAGGCAAATCTGCTGAAATTAGAGCAATAAAGTGCATTTTCCCCCACCTTGACCCTTCAGGTCTAAATTATGATGGAAGCTCCAGGTCAGGTAGTTTGGTAGTCTGCCATGTTAATTTTGCACCCTTCCCAAAAGGTGGCTACAGGTCTTTATTGTTCCCCAAAAGACTAATTCTCAAAATAGGTGCAGATGAAATAAGAAACATTGGAACTTGATATATGATTACCTGGAAACCCCATGTCGGACCTCAAAGTCGATTTCCGCCTCTCTCTGGAAGCCAGTAGTGACGTGCATTATATCTCCAAGCACGCTTCTCCTGCTGTTTCAGATTGCGGATGTACACTAACTGTTGATGGGAGAGGAAATGAGGAAAGGAAAAGGTTTGAGGAATGACTTGAACCACCTAGCTCTGGATCAGTGTCCTCCGTCTGAATAAATACTAGGTTTTCATATTCCTTTGAGAGGATTTTCGTAAGGCGGGAGGATGATTGTGGCACTAACGAGCCCGAGGCCCTACCTGGAAAGCACGTGAGGTGGGCTGACTGAGCCGAGGTCCCATAATGAAAGGCAAGTGTCAGGGTCGGTGCTTTCTTGGCTCATCTCTTGTAATTATGCCCCTTTTCTAAGGCTTTCATCATTCTGAATAGAAGGCAGAAATGTTAGTCCATTAGTGATTGCAGATTGAATTTTTTGTGTTGTAGACTCTTAGGCCTCACCAGAAAGCCAGCGATGATTTTTCTAAATGGCCAAAGAACAAAACATTGGCAGAAGCGTGCACAGCAGCTGCCCAAACGAAGTCACACAAACAGAGACTCAGTAAAGGCATCCTTCCCCGCTCTGGGCTTCACATTTGTGGTCCCTAAATAAACCAAACAGCAAGTTATTTTTGGGTTCTTGAGACTCTGAGGTTGCCAGAGAGCCCAGATCCTGCCATTGTTTCAAGGAGGGAGGCGAGGGTTCCCCCTCGGAGGTAGAGAGAGGCTGCCGCCCGAACTCTGGCGGGGGCAGTGGCCGCGTGGGCAGGCACCCTGGTATTGCCAGTGTTTGACCGTGGGCACAGAGCTCTCCTTTAATAACATTTGCTTAATGCTTTAATTAATTAACACTTAACCTTCTCTTTCCCTTTTCAACCCTTTTTCTCCTCCCTTCACTATATTCCCACGTAACTTAAAAAAAAAAAACTTAAAACTCAATATCAAAGCAGGAAATGCATGTGTGGCTATGCCTCACAAAATAGGTCGGATTATTGAGGGGAGCCCTGCTGACCGCTGTGGCAAGCTGAAAGTAGGAGACCGGATCTTGGCAGTAAATGGATGTTCCATCACCAACAAATCCCATTCAGACATTGTCAACCTAATCAAGGAAGCGGGAAACACAGTTACCCTCCGCATCATTCCTGGGGATGGTAAAGTATACCTCTTATCTCTCCCTCTCTCCCCCTCTCTCTGATATTGTCTCTCTCTCTCTCTCCCTCTCTCATGTGTTCACGTAATTGAAGAGTTTCGATACAGAGGCAGCCTGTCCGTCCCTAACTGCACACACCCATCAGACCCACACAGCCGTTGTCACTAACCCATACCTCACCCTCATCTAATCCATCCTGTAGCCCTGTGACCCTGTCCTGCTTCGGATGTGAAAATTCCAGAAAGCCTTCAGCTTTCCCCAGTCTGTCACGGTTTGGGTATCCTTGTCTTCAAAGCTATAGGAAAGTTTTAATGCAAGTAGTAAAGATGGCCTGGTCTATGTTCTACCTGGAACTCATGAATGACTGTTTTAAATAATCACTGAAATTTAATAGTAGAATATGGTAGTGACACAAAACCTACCCAAGGGCAGTGCAGAGCCAGCACTGTGATTTCCCAGAATAAGTGAATATGTCAGAGTTTTTATTTAATGAGAAAATCTTAGAGCTTATGCTTAGTTGGTTTGTCCCAATTTTTTGGTGGTAGTGGGGTTTACTGGAGATTGAACTCAGAGGCACTTGGCCCCTGAGCCACATCCCCAGCCTATTTTGTATTTTATTTAGAGACAGGGTTTCACTGAGTTGCTTAGCACCTCGCTTTTGCTGAGGCTGGCTTAGAACTCAAGATCCTCCTGCCTCAGCCTCCCAAGCCACTGGGATTATAGGCATGTGCCACCACACCCAGCCCAGACTTTTAGGTGTAGAAAAAATTAAATATCTTCATTTTTCATAGATTTTATCTATATTAAATTAAACCTATTCTTGTATGCCTATTTGCTTGACTCATTAAGGTTGAATCTTTGGTTATCCTCCCACCCCACCCCTACCATGTCACCAGGATATTTGTCAGTGTCTGCAGTGGGTACTAAATAGCCCCCAGTGGGTGCAGACCAGGGATGCTCAAGCACCCTGCAGTACACAGAGGAGCCCCACAAGAGGTACCTGGTGCAAAGGATAGGGTTCATCTTTTTATTCATATTTTGTAAACATGTAGTTGATAACACTAATATCAGTGAGTATAGATTGCTTTGGGACTTAAATCCTGAGTAATGGAGTTCATTCTTCACCAGCCTAGCCCCTGGGAGGAAAGTTATAACTTGTTGCAAAATATTTAACTGCTTTTTTTTTTTCATTCTTTCCATACATGTTATAAAATAACAGACACATTCTAAAAGTCATTATTTCTCAAGAGAGAAAGGTAGTTCATACAGATAGTGTGGTAAAAAACATTCTGTGCCATCGATCCCTAAAGCAAGGAAATCAAACATTTTATCTGGAAGTCATTCACCAAGTGAATATTTTTATATACTAATTATGAGAAAGTGAGTTTTTTTGGTTCAAATTTTGATTGATGTAGCCAGTTATTTCCAGAAGAAGTAAATGTGAAACCAAACAAAAAAATATTTGAACATTTTTCATTCTAAGAACAGAAAACGTTCTCTGTGCCAAAAATATCCCAGACCAATTGTAGAGAAAGAAAATAGCTCCTTGAATCATGGTCTTCCTCACCCTCTTTCCGATCACGGTTAGTAATTTACCATCTGGTCTGAAGTCCATTCTACCAATTTACCACTCTGGGAAGCTATTACAATTTACCAAAGTGATCACAAGATGATAGAATCTAGAAACATAGATACTTAATGGAAAGGATAAATGAAACTGGAAAAATGAAAGGAGAAATGGTTCAGAGACCCAAATGTAATATATAATTTTTGACATGTTTGCCTACATGGACAAACTGAAAAAAAAAAAAAAGAAAAAAAGGAAAAGAAATGCAAAAGAACAGGACACAGGAATTGACTTGCTGGTTCTGTACTAGTCCATCTTAATATGGGAATAAGAATGTCCCAGAAAGGAAGGAAAGGAAGCACTCCTTGAAGGAAGGGCATAGAAAAAGAGTTTGAAATCAGAAAAGACGTATGTATGCAAAAGCAACTTATACCCCAGTGCGCGCACTGGGTGTGGAGTTGGTGAGGTACAGTCACAATATTTTTGAAAACCTGAACACCAGAGAATATAACGCATGGTGGATTGTCCCCTGACAGTTGGCAATAAAAAGGAATTCTTCAAACTCCAATGCTTACATTTAAAATTCAGGCAGATCTCTTGTGCCACTTAGAACATTATGAACATGAAGTCCTGAAGGATTGGTTATTTTTTAAGACGGCCCATGATCTGCAGAGGGTGATCTCATCCAAAACGGTTCAGCAGATCGTTGCCATGACAATACAACTTTTTGCCATTGTCTTTGTTAAGTATCAGGATCTAAGTGAAGGGAATCCCTTCCTTCCAGAGGTGAAGGGTAATGCTCATCGTTAAGGGGCTAAATGTGGCCATCTCGGGAATTAGAGCTGAGGCAGGGGAGTTAGATTTCCAGACAATGAAGCAATCCAGGAGAATTTTGCAAACACCTACAAGACATGACAGTCTGGTGAAGAAAAGATCTTGCTTGATCTGCTTCCTCTCTGTGTGAAAGTGAGTTAGACATGGCTGGCTGAGGAGCTGTAGGGAGGTGCTCTCTGGGTTGGGGCCCTCTTGTCTTCCTCAGATCTTTCATTCTGATATTTACTTCCTCAAGCAGCCAAGGACCAGTTGTTCCATGGCATCTGCAAGGAGGCTGAAGTTCTCAGCCAGCATGGTTCTGAGCTCCTAGAGATCCATCATGTCTGGGGTACAATTTTCACAAACCCTAGGAGGCACTTCGAGAAGATTCCCCCTCATTTGGACAGTACTTGGAACTCCTCTGAATCCACTTTTTTTTTTTTTTTTTTTTTTTTTTTTTTTTTAACCCAGGGGCCCTCAACCACTGAGCCACATCCCCAGCCCTGTTTTGCATTTATTTAGAGACAGGGTCTCGGTGAGTTGCTTAGTGCCTCACTTTTGCTGAGACTGGCTTTGAACTCCTGTGATCCTCCTGCCTCAGCCTCCCCCTTGAGCTGCTGGGGTTAAAGGTGTGCACCACCGTGCCCAGCTGAATCCACTTCGTTAACTCATGCTACCTAGGTCTGTTCTCTTGTCATCAAATTCCTCTTCCTTTCTCTCATTTCCCTCGTCTCAGTCTTCAGTTTCCCTCCCTCGCTTCTCCCATTTCTCTTACCTTTCTAACAAAACTCCAAAATATGACTTCCTTTTATTTGGCATGTCCTTGCTGTTAGAAGGTTTACCTTCACAGATCTTGGACAGGCTATGGTCAAGGGAGTCTGTACTTCTCTGTTGTTTATGAATCTGGGACCAGGGTGGGAGGCGGGTGCAGGCAGAGCCTTTTCTCCTGAGAGATACGGGCAAGGGATAGTCAATGCACCGTGGCAGCACAGAAAAGCCTAAGCAGCTGAGCAGAGTGAATCCATGGGCTCCAGCAAGTCTCCCACACTTGGATTGCACCAAAGTGCCCGTGCAGTCTCACCCTGAGTGGGAATAAGAGTAGTCAGAGAAGAACGTGAGCCAGGCTAATGCAAAATCAAGTTCAAGATAATGAAAGTATCTAAGAGCTTAAAAATTTATTATTTAGGTTGTGGTCTTGAATTTCTTCTTCAGTTCACTCTAATTCAGAGTGTTTGCTTTTAGAGGAGATGGATCTTGCAATACAGATATTGCTATTTCCTTGGCAAAAGCATAAGATAGTAAAAAGTCTCCCCAGACTTTTCTCATATTTGTGGGTTTCAAATTTTCCAATATCGCCTTCAGTATTTATGATATGTATGTTTACACTCTCAAATATTTGTGAAAGAAATGATCGTATTCTTTGTTGCTTTGCTTGGCTTTTCATGTGGATTCCAGAAGGCAGGGTAAGAACATTAACATAGGAACAAGGTTAGAATTATAATCGCTTGTCAGAGGAAGGTTGGAACCCAAGATAGAACTGTTAGAAGAGAAAGGGTCCTGATTTCCAGCAGCCTCATGGCAGGGCTTAAGAGCTGGAGTTTGGAGGCCGGGGCTGTGGCTCAGTGGCAGAGCGCTTACCTAGCACGTGTGAGATACTGGGTTCAATTCTCAGCACCACATATAAATAAATGAATAAAATAAAGGTCTATCCACATCTAAAAATTAAAAAAAAAAAACATAGCTGGAGTTTGCTTTGTTGATACATGTTTGCTATGGAAAGTATATTAAGATCCATTTTCATTCCTCTTGGACACTAATGTAGATGTAAACACTGCTTAATAAAGAATGTGTGAGGTACTTTCTGGAATTATCCATAAAAATATCCAATAGGTAGACTTCTAAAAGTCACATGTGTTGACGCTCCTGTATAACGTTGCTGTTGGAGGGTGAGGAGACTGGACTCTTTTTTTTAAACCTTTTTTTTTTTTTCTGTTATACAGGGCAAATTTTGCTTTGGGGATAGAGCTATCAATATTTGATAAGGGACTTCATCTCTGTGTTTTAAAAAGTTGGAGAGCATTTCAGCCGATACAGTTTTTGGTTTAATTCCAAATGAAGATTTGAAAGTTTATGAAAACAAGTATAAGTTTATTGATATTATAAAAGCATCCTGGAAACCAAGGCCGTGCTGAAATTTTTTTGGTGCTCTGAAAATGACCCATGACCTCCAGTAGTCCAGCAGGGCATTCTGTGTTTTAGTTAATCTGTGATTAGAGAAGCTGGTGGTGTTTATCAGTAAAACAAAAACACTGCTCAAATGAAAGGGGGTGTCCAGTAGGTATGACTTTCCTGGATACCAGCACAAATTCCCATGTAAACAGAGTAAGACTGAAAGCCGACTCTCAGGCGAGCCTGACTTGGATTCCCAGTGCCTCTGCTTGCCTCTGGGTGATCGTGGGCACGCTTCCCACCCTTGCTATGCCTCAGTGTCCTTGTTTTACGAAGTGGTAAGAATCAAATGAAGTAGTGCAGATGGTAACGGACCCAGCACGGAGCCTGCCTGGCACTCTGCAAATGGTTTTGTAAATGGTGGTTGTTCACAGATTTTTTTTTAAAAAAACCACACACACACAAACTAAGGAAAAGTCCATGAGCTCAAATAGACATTTGCATATTAAACATTGATTTTTTAAAATGCTCAAAGTTAAGCTGCAACCTCCCAAAATTTGCATGTAAATATAATTGAGAAAAACAGCACATGAAGGATAAGAGTAAAATTAATAAAGGCGTTCTGTTTGTATGCGTATTGAGTGATTCCCTCTTATATTTCATCATATCACGAAAGCGGCAGAAATGTGAAAACCCGTTTGAGAGTCGGGTTTGATCTTCCTGGAGTATTCCAGCTTCCAAGAACACACAGTAACTCCAAACGGGAACCTCTTCACAGTTCAGTAATTCTAATCACTTTAATTACAAAGAGACATTCTTTTTGGGACCCTGATTGTGATTTCCCTGTGGCCTACATGATCTTATGATTTCCCAGAGAATCCCTATAAAATGAATTACAATGAGCTGTAGGAGTTCGGCTAAAGGACCAAGGCATGTGCCTACAGGAGTTGTGGTGAGTCACACACACAGGCTGTACAGTTTGTCCTGTGTATTGACACCGTGGATGATTTGTATGAAATATCACTGAGATTCATTGCTAGTTCACTGCCCTCAAATGGGAGTGAAATGAAGGCACTTATGTCCAAATGCTCCAAAAAAATTATTTACAATAATAATCCTAAAAGTGCCCCAATAATAAGTTTTTAATAATATGAAAATAAATACTTCAAGTATGGTAATCTTTTCTGAGCAATATTTATTTGTCTGGCACTATCGCTACCACTTCCTCTCAGATCATCCTTATACCACTTTCCTTAGGCGCTTCTGTTATTCTCCTGTGCAGATGAGGAAACAGACTCTGAAAGTTGAAGTGGTTTTGCTCAAGTCCTGTCTAGTAAATTGCAAGGCCTGACTCCAGAATCTGACCTTGTAACTATTTGGCTGACCTGCCTCCCAGTAAGCTTGAGGCACAGCCTTTCCCGACTTGGGGGGCATCAAGCCACATTGACCCAGTCAGTGCTCTGAAGAATCCATAGGAAGCCAGGCATGGTGGTGCATGCTTGTAATCCCAGCAGCTCAGGAAGCTGAGGCAGGAGGATGGCGAGTTCAAAGCCAGCCTCGGCAACTTAGTGAGGCCCTAAGCAACTCATTGAGACCCTGTCTCTAAATAAAATAGAAAATAGTGCAAGAGTCCATAGGAACAGCGAACCAGACATCTCTGCAAATGTTCCCCTTTGTTCCCCCCTTAGTTCCCAAACTTAGTGGACCACAGGTTCTTTAACTTCAGAATCTGTGGAAACATTTGGTAGAAAACATTCTGGGAAGCATTGTCCTAAAACATAAATAAGATTCATAAAACCATGCTCTTCTTCTAGTTATGTTTTCTTATTAATCTTGGGCCTTGGAAAAAAGAATGATGGTCTTTTATGACTGGCACATAAACTTAAAATCCTACTTAACTTTGTCTTATTGCAGAGAGTTTAAATAACTTAAAAGAAGTTCCCATAGTCATAAAAAAAATCACAGTCCAGGAAGGGCCATAGCTGCAGTTGAGGGCTGACTGTATGTCTAGCTCTGTGCCACACGGTTCACATCCTTCATCCCTGAGAAGGGAATGATTGGCACCATTCCCTAGTACCAGGCGGGCGAGAAGAGTGAGGCACACCACTAATGGGTGGGGAAGAGAGATTGGAATCCAAGTCTGAATCTCAAACACACGCTTTTAACCACTGTGTATAATGGAAATAAAATAAGAGGAAGCCAGACCAAAACTGAGCAGTGTTCTCAGGAGATTAAAATGGAAGAGAGACCACCAGCCGTTATGACGCGTAGGAGGTCTCTCATCCCAGGACAGTAGTAGAGAGAGAGATTCCAGGCTTCTCAGATTGAAATACTTAAAATATTTTCCCATAGAAATCTCCTTATGCCTGATGGGTAGATATAAATGGTCAACAAATACTGAAGTTGTAGGAAGCTAGAACTCATGGAATCTTCTAGACCTCATAGTTCACTATGAATTAAATGGGCACTTGGAGGCTGATCTTAGAACCTAAAGACCACAGTATTTTCTTGATGAGAAAATAAAAGCCAAATTCCTGAGAGTCAATTTAAGAAATATTAAAAGCACGGTTTGCTCCTAGTTGGTTGCTACTTGCCTTGATTTTAATGGAGAAATAATTAGTAAAAAAGCATACAGTCATTACTATATGAATGATTAAATTTTAAGACATACACGTGGGTGTGTTATTTATAGTTCTAGTTTTCATGATTTTTTTTCCGGATTCTGAGTCTCCAAACTGGTAGAGATTAATGGAGTTGCTTGTGAATGTGATTAGTGGAGAAGAAAGTCAATTTCTATAGGAATATAATTCTATTCCTATGGATTCCTAAGGTAGCTTCATGATTGATACAACTTACGTTTACAAACACTGGTTGTTCCCATGCAGGTTTTAAGATGAATCTTTCATGAGTGATACTGGATTGAGATCTGCCAAGAGTCCACATTTTCACCTGTGCTTTATGAGAAGCAATGAGGAAGAAAGTAGATGTTATTTGTGTGTGTTTAATAATATGTCAGCTCACTTCTGAATTTCATGTTCACATGAGGAAGTCAGGCATACCCACTAAATGCTGCCGATAGGTTGCAGAAAATGTTAGCAGAGACATTTATTAGCAGCCTTTAAAATTCTGTGGAATAGCTCCAGGGTGGCGTCGTGTCCCTCAGGGGCAGGGCAGGAGTCAGACACACCCATGCTGGCGGTAATTTTAGAGCAGCTTTTTCCTTAGCAAATTGTTTCATTTGTGGGAATGTCTGGTTGGAGGGGGGTCACGGTGGGGGGACATACATGACCTATAGCAGAGAAGATCTTGGAATGGTTCATTGAACCCCTGAGTGTTTAGTAATTTGAGTCCAACTATTTGAAACGGGGACAGGGAAGTCAGATTTGTCAGTTAGATCCAGGGTTTCTGCCCACCTCCCTGTTGGATGACGTCTTCTCTCAGGCCTTCATTTCTTGATGCTCTGTCCCACAGAGTCCTCCAACGCCACCTTGCTGACCAATGCAGAGAAGATCGCCACCATTACCACCACACACACCCCTTCCCAGCAAGGGGCCCAGGAGACAAGGTCAGCTCTGGTTCCTTTTGATAGTTTAAAGGGGGAAGAGGTGGCTCCCGGCAGCATGGTGCGTGTTTTCAAT
Organism: Glaucomys volans; assembly: GCA_020662805.1. Lineage (NCBI taxonomy): Eukaryota > Metazoa > Chordata > Mammalia > Rodentia > Sciuridae > Glaucomys > Glaucomys volans. The sequence goes on along the minus strand of JAJEJO010003574.1, from coordinate 392,997 downwards.
TCCTTCTCAGCTTCCCCTGTGTTGCTGTTGTATTTATTTCTCTCGCTTTGGCAGGAACACCACCAAACCAAAGCCGGAATCTCAGTTCGAGTTCAAAGCTCCCCAGACCACCCAGGTGAGGGTCCTTTCTCCTTTTTTTTTTTTTTTCTTTCTATACTCTGCTCATTTCCTTCCAACTTTCTGAAGCGGTTATTACAAGATATTTTTTGAAGGGCATCCTTAATTTAAAATAAATAGCCTTTGTGCAGTGATTTACCAAATATGTACTCACATTTACTTGACATTTTATTTCACTACCTTTGAAAATATTCCTTTTGGAGCTGGTGGGGGGGAGAGCAAAATAACGAAGAGCTGTCACAAGGATCAGTGGTCGAAGGAAAAGCAAAGGAGCTAATACCTCTCTCTTTGTAGTTTTCAAAATCATATTTTTTGCAAGAAAATATCTTCTTAAGATGTTTTTAGGGGCCCTGTGAATTTCAGGTGGAGCCATGATGCCTGTCTCTCGAGATGTTAGCAAGTGAATTGGGAACGATGGGTGATGCAGAGCTAAATAGGTGTCTTTTGTGGACCCTTCAGCAGTCCCTTGGTGATCATGCCCACACAGGATGGGAACCGTTCCCCAGACTGAAGAGGCTGGTGTCCTAGTGGTAGATACTGGCACTTCTCAGGCCAAGGTCAGGGAGCTGAACATCCAGCAACAAACGGGTGCGCTCATGTGAAGAAGGATCTTCCTGCCCCAAATGCAAATGTCAGCCTTCCTGATTGAACTTTAATACGGGCCTGTGTATAAGCATGATTATAAATGTTTCAGATTCTGGATTTTCAGATTCTGATATGAGTGAAGATCAATGAGGATGATTAATAAGCACGTAAGAGTCACCAAGAGGGGAATAGAGACTGTGCCTTTCGGCCAAAGTCACATGATACGGAATGTTTGGGAAGAGACACAGAGAAACGTGTGTGGATGTAAGTTCACCCTGAGTGACTGCATTTGACTTCTTCATATAGGAGCAAGATTTTTACACTGTGGAACTGGAAAGAGGAGCCAAGGGATTTGGCTTTAGCCTTCGAGGAGGTCGAGAATATAACATGGACCTCTATGTTCTGCGCTTAGCAGAGGATGGTCCTGCAGAAAGGTGTGGAAAGATGAGGGTGAGTAGGGAAAGGGGGCTGGAATAGATGTAAGTAACCATCTGCAGTGACTTCTTTGTTGTTGTTGTTGTTAGATATCCATGACAGGAGGGTGTATTTTGACGTATTTTACATACATGGAGTGCAACCCATTATCATTTTGATCCCATTCTTGTGGTTGTACATGATGTAGAGTTACACTTGTCATCTATTCATATAGAAGGACAGGAAAGTAATGTCCGCTACATTCCACTGTCTTTCCTATCCCCATGCCCCCACTTCCCTTCATTCCCCTTTGTCTAATCCAATGAACTTCTGTTTTTCCCTCCCTACCCTTCCTTCTTATGGTTCTCCACATATCAGAGAGAACATTCAGCCTTTGTTTTTTGGGGATTGGCTTATTTCACTTAGCATGACTCTCCAGTTCCATCTGTTTATCAGCAAATGCCATAATTTCATTCGTCTTTATGGCTGAGTAATATTCAATGTGTATATGTACCACATTTTCTTTATCCATTCACCTGTTGAAGGGCACCTAGATTGGGTCCATAGCTTGGCTATTGTGAGTTGAGCTGCTGTGACTTCTTGACTTATGTGGTCAAAAGGTTCATGTTGATGGGAATTACGTTTCCATTTACAGGACCTTTTAAATGCATGACTCCCAACCTACCCTCCCATGTATTTCTTCCTAATGCATTAGCTATTTGCAACTGCTAAGTGAATATTTGGGGTTGAGTTTAGGATCAAAATCACTTACAAATTTATTAAAGTAAATATTTTCTGAATGCCATTTCCATAGTTCTTGTGCTTAATCCCATGAGGCAGGCACACCACTCACCAAGAATTCCTGGACACTGTCTGATGCTTAGAGAGCAGGAAAGCCACATGGCCCCTGCAGATTCTGGGTGATGAGCTCAGAAGACCAATGAGTGGAGCTGTCTTACCTCGCCTCAGAGATTGAGAGTTAACCCTCTGCCTCAGCAAAGGGCCAGTGACTCCTCGGCGTTGATACTTGGGGTTGCCCTGTAGTAATCAAAGATGCAACTCTGAAATACACAATTGCCAAAAGTTCACTCTGCTCTGTTTAGCTGTCTAATATCTATTACTAGGGGGGACGATGTCACTCTCCTGGGCAGATTGTATGATTAAGAAAAGACAGATCATCCACTCATAGGTAAGTCAGATTGCAGTGTGTGCACTTCCTGAGAGAAGAGAGCGTGCCTGTGGTTTCAGAAAGTTAAATAATGAAAAGTGACTCATACGTGTAAAAATACAGTATCCAGAATCAAACAGTGCACTAGCTTCTTGTATATCTCTCCTTTTTGTGCATGTATAATTTAGGTATATAAAAGGGAAAACATTCCGTGGTATTTACATTCATTTTCTTGAATTTCAAACACATAGGGTATGCTTTCCTTCTCTTTAATCATTTTTAAAATTTCCTGATTGAATGAAATATCATTGTCACGATACTTCATATAATGGCGTAGCTCACAAAACAGATTTATCCAGTGTGATCCTTGCAGCTCGACAGGTGTGGTATTGTCTTTAGGATGAGGAGGGTGGACTCAAGGAAGTTGTGAGCAAGATCAGTTGGCTAACAAGAGATGAGACTCTTAATTCCCAGCTTTAGACTCCAGAGTCAGTGCTTTGCCCTTCCTTTCCTCATGAACATAAGCCCTACAGGAGCAGCAGTCTGGCCCGTTTTGTAAACAAAACTCCCTTCTGTCCCAGGCCTCGAAGAACAGTGACTGACAGTAAATGCTAGTAGTCGATGCATCAGCCAGGGTCATGGTTTCATCTGGAGGTTCAGCTGGGGAAGGGCTCACAGCTCTCACACGTCTCCAGGATCTAGTGCCCCTGGCTGTCACTGGGGCACCATGGAACTCCACAGGGCAGTGTGGTACTGAGCTTTCTGCTACTGGGACAAACTACCTGAGAAAATGTATGTGAAAGGAGAAAAAGGTTATTTAGGTTCGCAGTTTCAGAGCCCTATGTCTCCCATTCAGTTTTGGGCCTGTGGCAAGGCAGAAGGTCATGGTGGGGAGTGCATGCTGGGAAGCAAAGCTGCTCAGCTCATGGCAGCCAGGAGGCAAAAGAGAAAGAGAGGAAGGGGCCAGGATCCCAGCATCCCCTCCAAGGAATACCCCAAATGCCCTAACTTCCTTTCTCTAGGCCCCAACTCCCAAAGGTCCCACCACCACCTTCCTTCCAATAGTGCCACCAGCTGCTGACCACACCTTGAACACATGGGCCTCTGGGGACACTTTCAAACCCTCGCAGGCATCTCACAACCACGCACCAGAGTGAGCAAGGGGAAGAACCTAGGAGGGCGAGTGAGAGAGAAGCCACGGTCGTACTGCACCCTCTTCTTTGAGCAGACGCCACATTGCCACGTTCTGTTGGTTAGATGCAAGTCAGAGAAAGGCGATCAACACAGATGGGGCTGCGGGGGAGCAGGAATCTCTGGGATCCATACTGGAAGTGATCCACAACACCCTCCTTCCCTGCATAACCCATATTCCCCTGTCCTGTCCTTTTCCTTCAGCTCTTAACATGAGTTAGCATGCATGTATTTTTAGGATTTCTTGTCTTTCCCTCATTAGAATCTGATCTCCACAAGGCAGGATTTCTGTTTTTATTTTTCACTACTGCATCCTAAGCAACAGAGAATTTTCTGGAACAAGCTCATTAAATATTTGATGAATCAATTAGTGAAAGAATTTAAATTGAAGGAATGAAAATTTTCAGTAGCTGACTGAAATATTTTTCTTTTCATTATTTTTTTTATTTTCAGTTATACATGACAGAAGTATAACTTCTATTTAGGTTCCCACTTTTGTGGTTGTACATGATATGGAGTTACCCTGGTTGTGTATTCAAAGCAAGGCTAGGCACGTGATGTCTGATTCATTCTACTGTCTTTTCTATTTTCACCTCCCCCCATTCCCTTTATTTCCCCTTGTCTAATCCAATGGACTTCTATTCTTCCCCTCCCTACCCTCCCTTGTTTGGAGTTAGCATCTGCATATCAGGGCCTTTGGTTTTTTGGGGCATTGGCTTATTTCATTTAGTGGGATAGTCTCCAGATCCATTCATTTACCAGCAAATGCCATAATTTCATTCTTCTTTAAGACTGAGTATTATTCCATTGTGTGTATAGACCACATTTTCTTTATCCATTCATCTGTTGAAGGGCACCTAGGTTGGTTCCATAGCTTATCTATTATGAGTTAAGCTGCTAATGAATTGATGTGGCTGTGTCACTGTAGTATGCTGATTTTAAGTCCTTTGGGTATATGCCAAGGAGTGGATTACCTGGGTCAAATTGTGGTTCCATTCCAAGTTTTCTGAGGAATCTCCACACTGCTTTCCAGAGTGGCTGCACCAATTTGCAGTCCCACCACAATGTCTGAGTGCACCTTTCTCCTCACATCCTCGCCAACATTTCCTGTTGCTTGTATTTTTTGATCATTGCCATTCTGGCTAGAGTGAGATGGAATCTCAGTGTAATTTTCATTTGCATTTCTAACTGCTAGAGATGGTGAGCAGCTTTTCATATATTTTTGACCATTCATATTTCTTCTTTTCGTGACCCTGTGTTCTCTCCTTCCGAGGCAGATTGGTGATGAAATTCTAGAGATCAATGGCGAGACCACCAAAAACATGAAGCATTCTCGGGCCATCGAACTGATTAAGAATGGTGGCCGCAGAGTTCGTCTGTTTCTGAGGCGGGGAGACGGCTCGGTCCCAGAATATGGTGGGTCAAACTATGAAAACCTTCCTTCCTTCCCTGGCATGACTCCATGAAACCTGTCTCCAGACGGCAGCAGGAAAGTCCTTTCTGTTTCCCTCTTCACCAGTGTCTCACCAGCCTCTCGCACCATGTGATTATTTGCCTCGCTTGTTCTGAAATCTCTCCACATTTCATCCTTCCGCTTGCTTCTGTGGACTGGGGCCCCCTTTCTGATAATCAGAGAGAACGTTCTGTCTAGCCCGACCAAGAGCGAAGGAATGTGTGTCTGAACTGTGCCAGACTTTCTCAGATCCAGTTGTCAGCACAAAATGACTCTCTGCTCCTTTTAAGAAACAGGAAAGCAGGTTTCCTGAGTAATATGTTGAGGCACAATATATATATATATATTTTTTTTTTTTCTTTTTTGGTTACTCAATGTCTTTATTTAAGAGGCGTGAGATTTCAAGACGATTTGGGGGCTTTGCTCACCTCCTAGATGCTCTGCATCCAAAAATTCTCCATCCCTCCCAAATCAGACCACCTGAGCCCACTACTGTCAAACGAACAAAAACTGTCGATATATTAGCCATATGTTTTTAAGTGATGAGGATGAAATAGGTTCCCAGTGCTCATCATGAGGGAAACACGTGCTATACCTTTCCTGTGAGGAAAGCCAGGTTATACCTAGAGTTCCTTTGTCATATCTTTAGACATGATTTGAGTAGACGGCAATGGTCTTTACCTAGCTTAGTGTTCTGATGGCAAAATATTGTATATTGTAATAATTCTGTCCTATTTGAGATTCTTGGTTAAGATTCAAAAAGAAAAAAGAAAAAGCTATGCCCTAGATGTAGGGCTTTTTTTTTCCCAACCAAAGGTCTACAAAAGTTTCTATAGAAACTGTAATCGAATGATCCCCATATACATTGGTCCCCTTTATTAGGGATTTATCTGTTATCAGCCTTTTTTTCTGCACAATACCCAGTTGCATTTTGGACTTGATGAGATCCCTTGTTCAGATGTAGCGCAAGGAGGAGCGTAGCTCCTTGGCAGGGCAGCCTTCCCGGGGTTGGACCTTGGTACAGGTGCACAATGAGGGATCCAAGGTAAGCGGGGAGGGTGGGTTTCAGATGAGGCCCCGCTAGGCCGGCCGACCACAGGGAAAGGTCACGACAACCTTGAGACGACTCGGCTGTGCACTGTACTGAACTTCTGACTGTTAGGTGTACTGATGCCACTGAAGCTGTGTAACATCGTCTCCCTTTTCTGTCTTCCCTATGCTTCTGTCGGATGTGATATTTTCATTTGAGAGTCATCGTCAGTAACCTGTGTACCTTCTCCAAACCTGTGTCTGTTGCACTGAGGATGAAAATCCAACACTAACAAATGTTCTTTGGGCTAAGAAATAAAGATCATTTAAATATAGTTTTCCCAAAAAGGGTTGAACATTGCCAGGGTTGTGCTGCTGTAAGGTGTCCATGCGTCATTTGGACTAAATCTCTCTAATTCTATTGATTAGAGTCACAAATGGGTTATAATATGTTAAGTTCCAATATTTTTCTGACTTGATTGGAACCTGCTTCTCTGTGAGGCTATTTTTGTAATGAGTTTTTGTACTTAATTTAACTGCCGCGGTCTGGGGGGTGGGGAGGGCCAGGGAGGGTCTTTGTTCTTTTGTTGTTTATTGTTAATGCTCTCCTATGCCAGCCTGTCATTGTTCCAGTTGTTTGAAAAAAAAAAAAACAAACACAAAACACAAGGATGCATTCATTGTCTGGGTTCTCGAGTCACCCTATGGCTGTCTAAAGACGTACGTCATGTTCCAACTGCGGTCTCTGCAGCCTTATTTGAGTGTTGCCTTAGACTGTCTGACTGGACAAATAAACTCTTTGCCCTATGTTAACAAATGCAGATTTTTTTTGTCTTTCCTCCTTGTTATAGGGAATCTAAATGTTCAACTTTTTCTCTTTCTCTTTCTCTTTCTCTGTGACTGTTCTTGGTGCTGGGCCCTCCCTTCTACAGCGATGATACCTCCTAATATCGCTGCATGTATGAGAAATGAAAAGCTCGGGGAGGCTTGCTTCTACCTTATGGGCCATAATCAAACTACGGTTTGTAGCTCAATCAATACTAGGTGTTTCTGTGCTGTGGCCTAATTTCCTCATTGCTTCTGCTTAGCTCTATTTTGATATGTTTGGCAATTCATTCTGAGCACCCTGCGTTCTTTGAATTGTAAGTACACCGCTGACCCTACTGAAGTGTTGCTTTCCCTTGTCTTAAAAGTAAGCATAAGATTTTAAGGTTAGATTTAGAATAGTGATCTGAGTACCTTCCCTTGCCCAAATGCCAGATGACTTTTATCTTCATTCTAACAGCCCACCCAGCATTGAGAAAGAATGGATCTGATGCCATAGAGCTCTGCCCCAGATAGACAGGGCTTTGCCAGACAGGAAGGGATTTCCTGGTCCTTCAGGTATCTCTGGCACACTGCAGCCTATGGGCCAAATCCTGACCATAGCCTGTTTCTGTAAGTAAGGTTGTATTGATGCCTAGCCACACCCATTTGTTTTGTGTTGCCTATGCTTTTGCACCACAATGGCTGGTCTGAATGGTTGTAACAGACTGTGGTCCAAAATATTTACTATCTGGCCCTTTAGAAAAACTTTGCTAAACCCTGCTTTAGGTTATATACCTGCTTTTGCTAAAAGCCATGCTGGTTTTTGGAAGACCTTTCATGAAACACATTAATTGTTTGATATAGACCTGGCTGCCTCATGAAAGATCTTTTAAGAGCCCCAGTGGTTCCTTCCTCTCTGTTACACTGGTCTGCCCTCCATACTGCAACACAACATTTTAGGCTCCTGGCATTTGTTGCATTTAATTGCAACAAAGCATCCCTGGGCTCTCATATATTCACGATGCTGCCCTGCTTGTAAATCTATAGATATCTTGGTGGTATAAGAAGCAGTCTATAATAGTGGAATCCAGTATGCTATAATCATACATGCACATAATTTGGTCACTCTCCTTCCTCAGTTATTTATAATTATCAATTTACATTTAAAATGTACCAATTTAAAAAGAAAAAAAACCCAGCAGTCCAGTGGCTCCACTGTTCCTAGATATTGTTATGACTGCTTCATATATCATACAGAAAAACTGCCTTTAAACGTAAGGATTTTATGAGCCCTAATTTCAAATATGTAATTAAGAACCTCTTTCCCCTTTTTATCTATCAGAAAGCTCTGCATTTAAAAATAGCCCCTTATTTTTGAATGTACACAGAAGTAGACAAAAGAGTTGAGTAGCACACACCAAAGTGCAGTTCAGTGGCCCTCAAGTCACATTCGCCAGCCAACGCCTGGCCACTGTGCTGCCGCCACAACCCCCTGTGCCCAACAGCCTGGGTTACTTTTTCAAGTAGAATCATGCTTCGCACATGGTAAAAGTGTATGAATGCCGAGCGCAGGCGCAGGGCGTTCCCACCTCTGTGTGCACGTTTAGATCCCCACGCGGATAAGCCGCAGGCCTCTGTCCGCCAGGCGGCTTCCCGTCCTGCCCTCCAGGTCACCTCCTGGATCATTTTTAAGACATCAAAAGAGGTGTTCTTCGGAGGGCGTGTTCCTTCGTGGGGGCGGCGTACGGAGGGGAGAGGGGAAGGGTGGTCTGGGGAGCGGGAGCTGGCGAGGGGCGCCCTCGGCACCTGCGCACAGACTCCGGGGTGATCCCAGCATGGAAGTCAGCTAGGGCGCTAGTTTCCGCCCCTAACCAGTCGCGGGTTAGGTGGCCGCGGTCGGGTTGGCTGCCCTCCGACTGCTGTAACAGTTGTTCGTTTGTCGTGACTAACGGGTCGGCACGGGCGGGCGTGGGCCGCACCGAGGTCCCCGGCTAACGGCTGCTCTCCTCTCTCCTCCGCGCAGACCCCAGCAGCGACCGGAACGGCCCCTCCGCCGGTGCACAAGGCTTTCCGGAAGTGAGGGCCGGGCCGGAAGTGAGGGCCGGGCCGTCCGGCCGCCAGCACCCATCTTTGGAGTCCAGTTACCCACCCGACGTTCACAAATCATCTCGACATGGGGAGAAGCGGGCACACGTGAGAGACCCGAAGGGCAGCAGAGAGCACGGCAGGCAACCCAACGAACACCACACCTGGAACGGAACTTCCCGGAGGCCCGACGGCGGCGCCCGCCGGCCCAAGGACCGGGCGCCCGAGGGCCGCGGGGACGCGCAGCCGGAGCGCGCGGCGGCCGACGGGCCCAAGCGGAGGCCCCCGGAGAAGCGCCGCGACGGCACCCGCAGCGCCGACGCCACGCTGGAGAGGCGGGAGAGGCACGAGAGGAGGCGGGAGCCGTCCCCCGAGCGCCGGCGGGAGCGCTCGCCCGCCCGGCGGCGGCGCTCCCTCGAGCGACTCCTGGACGCCAGGAGGTCCCCGGAGCGGAGGCGAGCGGCCTCGCCCGAGCGGAGGGCCAAGTCCTCGGAGCGCAGGCGGGAGCGCTCGCTGGACCGGAGGAGCGGGGAGGCCCGAGGCGGCGCCCGCGAGCGCCCGGAGGCCAGCCCGCAGCAGGAAGCCGGCAGAAGTTCCAGACACGCCCCGGAGCCGCGGAGGCGACCCCACAAGGAATGTAGCACCGACCTCAGTATCTGAGCCTGGCCCGCTTTCCCACCTTCACCGCGTCAGAGGCTCCAGGAGGGAGGTCACAGACCTGGAGTCTGTAGTGTCTTACCTTGTGACGCGTCTCTGACACCTGACGATCCTACGAATCGCTGCGGACATTTTATGCATTTGAAATCTTATAAGAAAAAAATATATATATGAAAAGTCTTGTGCCTGATGTATAAATATTAAAGAAAGTATTTTTAAATGCATACTTTTTTTGGAAATTATTTGCCAAATACTGGCCCAAAGGGATATGAATTTTGTTTCTAAAAGCTTTCTACGTAAAGCGTAGAATTATCGAGAATTGTTCCCCCTTTTTTGGGCAATCTTTTTCTCTCCTGTTTAAATGGGGCGGTTGGTCATGTTTCTCTTAAGTACGGGAAATTGTTGAGTTTAATTAATGAGACTGTTATATAGTGAGGTAGCGCTAGACTGTAGACAGGAGTTTTCCTTCAAAGCAAAAAGGCAGACTTCTAGTTGTAAAATCTGAGGACCTTTTGGGATGGATTAGGATTGCCAGTGATCCTAAAATTAAGCAAACTATATGACAAGACTACTATTGCAAATGAAGGATATTTATAGCTTTTTAAACTGCGGCAGCACAAAGAAATTTTTTTTGTCCTTGGGTTATAATTGATTCTAAACAGTTTGTACTCTCCCTGGCCCAGAAGACACAGAGACAAGAAGGTTGGCCGCCATCACCCAAATACAGCCTAAGCACAGATTGTCAGGTTCATTAGCATCTCCCCCACGGAATAAGATCTCCCTTAAGGCAGTGCCATGGCAGCCTTGCTCAGCTACTGGAAGGAACTGACAACAATCACATGCGTTGTCCGATCTGTGGTCTGATTGGAAGCTGAACAGTTGATGGAATGTAGGACTATGTGCCCAGCATGAGGGAGACATATATCCCCAATATGAAAAGTATGCCCCCCTTTTTTGCATAAGCCCATTAATGCCCTTTGCCAAATTGGGGAGGAAGGACTGAAGTTTGGTGGATGAAATTCTCTTTTGATGTTTAAAGTTGGGACTGCTCATTCATCAGAATGCCAATTGCACTTTGAAATCGTCAAGTTTTTAGGTTGGTCAAAGGGAAAGCAAGGAAGTGATCCCACTGGTTCTGGTTCTGTTTGGGAAAGCTCTGCCGTCATGACCTTGTCCTTTAGTCTTTGGACAGCAGAACAAAACAATGATTTTTCTATTAAAAAGACCCATTCTTGTTGAACCCTCAGGTGGTGTGGTTGGGTCGCTGTAGCCCCAGGATGTGGTTTAATGGATTACTGCCTAGCTGAGCCAAAACGTTTGCTTGTACCTACTGGACCACTACAGCAAGCTGCTGCTTACATGCATTGTGTACTTCTGTAGTACTGTTTTGCATTATCCGTACAGACACAAAACTGCAAGTCAATCACTGTTGTTCCCATGGTACTGTATTGAAAAAAAAAAAAGAGAGAAAAAGAAAAAGACAAAAAAAAAAAAAAAAAGAGAAAACCAGCCAATCATTGTGTGTACAGAGTTAAAAATTGTAATTAATAGAGCCTGTTGAAAAAAAAATGTTGCCTTTTTTTCTTGTATAAAAGAGAATTTATGACAAAAATTTAGCTGTGAGGAATGTGATATGTGTTTATATTTCTGAATATGAACAAATTGATTCATGGGGATATATTTTAATGTAAACTAAATCAGGTATGTAAAGTTGTTTTAAAATGGGAGACTATATAAGTAATTCACTAAAGCTGTAGTTGGTTTGGGATATCATCATTTCCTCCATGGTGAGCCTGCTTGTGAATTATTAAGCACTTGTTTGCATCTCTGTTCTTCACCCATTTCTTTCTGACAGTGTGCTATGGACTTAATGCTCCTTCTGTATTGATGAAAAGCAGTATGTGGGCCAATCTTTTTATAAAACACTATGCATATATAAATATTACATTGTTCATAGCTTTATTTGACTTATGGGTTTATACATAACATTAGAATGAATTGCTATAGTAGTGCGGACATTTATAAAACAAGTTCCTTTCCTGGAACAGAAACAATGTACATTCTGTAGCTAAAAAGGAGGAAGAAAAGTCTGGATGCTATTTTTGTTATCCAAGTTTTCCATGCAAAGCTTCCATTGAGCTGTAGGAGGAAGAGTACAACTGAATAATGATGTTTTTTCCATCAATTTCCTAAGAGCCAACTTGGAGATTTTATTCCTAAGGCTGCAGTGCTAGGATTTTTCTCACTAGTTCCAGCACAATCTGAGATGTTAAATGACCGATACTCTCATTTGTGGTCCAGGGTTTTAAATAATTGAAATCAAGGTGCATTTTTGGAGTGCATCGTTAACATTTTGATTGTCTTTGTTGTTGTAAGAGACATTCGACCTTTTGAAATCTGTGCTACCGCCCTAGCTTGTCTCAGTTCATGAGAACTTTTGGTGTGGTGATCTCACCTGAGTTCCACACATCAGATTTGCTTTGAAATACTGTACTGTACAGGGCCTATGCATTAAGCAGAAAGATATAGTTTTCTTTGAACTACTGTAACCTTAAATTGGAAACTGATTCTTGTGAGCCTACTTTCCCTAACCCCCACTTCATGTAAATGTGCTGATGAGAGATGATGGATGAGAATTTTGTATGAATTAAACCATTTAGGAATTCCCCTCCCCGTATTACACAGTCAATGCCTGAAAGAATGTTGGGGAAGAAGAGTCAACACCCTACTTGTATTTTTTAAGTTTCTTTTGTGAAAGATTTTTTAATGCATTTTTACTGTAAAAATACATGGAAATGTATGCATTCCATAACCACTATTGTTTCTGGATTGATATCTTCCTTGTCTCCTCATTGTTTCAAATATATCAGGGTCAAAGAATGAGCGGAGGGTGCCTGATTCAAACTCACTGAAATGCCTTTCTGTTGGGGAAGGAGTTATGTCTTTGAGGTAGAAAAGTGCCTTGCTTACTCCGAGTGTCTGTGGATCAGTTTCCTCATCGTCCCCGGGGAGTTTGTTAGAAATGCAGAATCTCAGGCTGGGGATGCAGCTCAGTTGGTAGAGTGCTTGCCTTGTAAGCACAAGGCCCTGGGTTCAATCCCCAGCACCGCAAAAACAAAACAAAACAACAACAACCAAAAGAAACAAATGCAGAATCTCTGACCCCACTCCAGACCTGTAGAGTCAAAATGTGCTTTTAGCAAGATCCTCCGCTAACTCGTATGTGCATTAAAATTTGAGCAACATTGTGTAGCATAGAACCTTGGATGTAATGCAGATTGTGCCGAGCCAGGAGCTTCTTCACTTCCTGTGTGACGCCAGGGTAGATTCCTAAGCCACTTTTAGCCTCCTTTCCTCATCCTTAGAGTGGCAAACCTCAGGAAGCTGGCAAGGGGAAGTGCAGAATGTTCAGCACAGCTCTGGTGGTCGGATCCTCTGTGAACACTCAAACAATTTTCCTGTGGGTTTTCCGCCCAGCGACAACTCTCCTACTCTTCTTTTTCCTGGGTTGTCAATCAAAATGAAGAAATATATTTTGTCTATTAAAACGAGGAAGAAAGCCTTTTATTTTAATTATAAAATTAACAAATAGTGGGATTCATACTACTTAACAGGTATAATCATGCTTGCCATTGTTTTGAAATACCAAACCAAAATAGTCTCAGAGCATAATTTTGGAGGTAGATATATATGTAGAGTTAGACCAACCCCCGCATCACACTAGATGAAAAGAAGCAGCTATCCCATTAGTGTATGATTTACCTCCCATCCAGGTCGACTGTGTTGTTGGAAGTAACTCAATTTCCTTCGTGGCTCTGGGTTGTTCTCTTGTATGGCGTAGTGGTTGGGGTGTTCCTAAGCTGGTGGACACTCAGAGGGTATTGTGTTTTAATGGTAGGCCTTCCTGCAGCCCATCTCTTTTTCTTTTTATTTTGTCACTGACATGGTAATTACAGACACTGCTCACTTCCTGAGAATCTCCTTTGTTAAAGACGGCATCTAGAAATGGTCCCCGGCTTAGCCAACAATTGAAAGTATTTCTAAAGCCCTTTCGTGTACAAATCCCTCGCCTGCCACAAATAGCCATAGTAAAATGAGTGTGCTGAGCGAGGCTCAATTATAGCTGTCAGGGTTTTTCTGCTGGTGGGCAAGCTGAGACCACCTTTGATGATCTGCATTAATCCTGAGAGGAAGAGTCTTTTACATTGCGCCAGGCGATTTGTGTTTTGTTTTGTTTTTATTCTGAGGCAACAAGTTCAGCGTTGTGGGTATTGAGCCCAGTGAGACTGGAGTACTTCCGGAATGCACAGAACAAGCTTGCAAGAAGGGCATTGACCAGGATCCGTCCTTTCCAGCACAGTGATTTGGGGTGTGTTTTACAGGGTGGGCCTTGTGTGGAAAACTGTGACTGGTTCCCCCCAGTGATGCCTCTGTGCATGCTGGGTGGAGGTCATTGTCAGGGGCTATGGGGACAGAAGGGGTGTACACATCATTACACACATTAAATTTGCTGAATCCAAAGCAAAAGACCTCTTTAAAAGCATATGTATTTCAGCAAAGTGATTTTACCTTTCACACTACTCAGGTACTACAGGTGACTGCCTTTCCCTTGCCGTGACCCTGGAGGAAATAACAAAGTCACCTTCACACAACCTGCCGCTCCAAACACCTCCCCAAGAAGCGCTGATCGAAGTGGATCCTTCAGGGAGTAAACTCTTTCAGTCTCCTAGGATCATAAATTTGAAGGGAAGAGAGAAAGACTGCTGATTCCTCCCTGGGTGGTTGGACTCATTCCTCAACTTTGTCAACACGTGTTTACTGAAGACCAGCTCCACTCCAGGTCCAAGGAGGTGCGAGGAACACTGTTCCCACTCTGGAGAGTTTGCTGTAGACGGGAGAAGAAAACACACGAATCCAAGCACAGGCCCAGGGCACAGGGGCCTGTGGCCTCATTAATAGGGGTGTAGATAGATAGAGGGAAATCGGAGTTCAGCTGAGACCAGAAGGAAGAGAAGGAGTTAGGGAGCCTGAGGGAGAAGCAGAGGTGAGGCTGGGTGGTCCAGATGGAAGCAGCAGGCCATGGTGGGCCAGGCCAGCCTCGTCATGAATTTCAGGCTTCAGAAGAGGAGACCACTGCAGGGGTCTACAGCGCCTGTGTCGAGGGACGTGTGTGTTGGGGTGGGGTGGGGGTGACCAGGCCAGGGTTGTGAGAAAGAGGGCCTCAGACTGAGGAGGGGGTGCGAGACTAGGGAGGCCCAGGCCTACGTTGGCCATCTTTTAAAAATGATTCATTTCTTTCCTACGTAAGCTTCTCTTCTCTGTACCTTCACGAACACCTGCAGAACCTTTCTGCTTCACTCGGTTTCCCCTGTTAGGAAAGGTCATTTGTGGTTCTCTCTGGTCTGTTTCCTCCAGACTCACAGACATTTTTTTTTTTTTTGGACATCTCAAATCTTGTAATCTTGTTTTACCCTTTTGTTTCTTTCCTTTGAGGCTGGCCACCACTTTCTCCAGCTTCGGAAGGCTGTTTAGTCTTACCCCACCCTTGCCAGACATGCCTGCATTTGAGTATTGAGAGGAACCACCCCTATGATACCCCATGTTAAAACAGGATTTCTTTTTTTTTTTTTAATTTACAAAACTAATGCATACTCATAATAAAATATCCAAGCATCTCAGGAGAATATAAACTAAAATGTAGCATCCTCCCTCACCACCTGTGACTCTGATTCACACAGGTAAATGTCATGAACAGCTGGGTTCATGACACTTCTGATCCTTCTGCATGTATATAAGTGTGTGCGTGCGCACGCGTGTGTGTCTGAAGCCTAGTTATTATTTTTTAAATGGGCCATTAAACAGTTACTATTCTATGAACTCCTTCTGTGTCTTGTATATTGTGGACATTTTTCCATGTTAGGAGCATGCATGTGGATACATATGTACACATACATTCAAATACATGCACATGCACATTAAAGTATAATCTCATGTAATTTCTCATTTATTGCCAATCACTGTCCTTCTCTGTCTGCCTCTCGCGTTCTCGCGTTCTCAGCCTTATTCTGCTCCTGGCCTTTCCTCTTGCACACCTACTGGTTCTCCTCCCTGTAGAAGCCTGAGTGATTCTTTTAAAATACCAAATGAGGTTCCTGATGCTCCAGCCCCTTCTGTCCTCTCTGACCCTCACCAGTCCCACTCTGGCCACTCTGCTCACTCCCAGCCTTGGGGGCTTTGACCAAACTGGCCCACCCCCCGCTGTGCTCTTTCCCTGTTATCACGCTGGCTCTCTGTTCAGTCAAGGCTTTGCTCAAATCTCCTTCCAATGTGTCCCACCCTGAGCACCCTGCAGTTTGATTCTTGTCTTCTCTGCTCAGGAGCACTAGGTCACAGAGTCACATCCACAGCCCCATTTTGTATTTTATTTAAAGACAGGGTCTCACTGAGTCACTTAGGCCTCACTAAGTTGCTGAGGCTGGCTTTGAACTTGCAATCCTCCTGCCTCAGCCTCCTGAGCCGCTGGGGTGACCGGCCTGTGCTACCTTCCTGGGGCACTTCCCACCTTCTAATCTGCTGTAATTGATAGACTTTTCTGTTGTCTCTACTGCTGATCACCTATCCCCATTCTCTAGAAGGAAGATCAGCTTTCTGCACAGGGCAACCTCTGCGGCCGAGATAGCCCTGCACTTAGAAGGGTCCCCAGCCTGGTTTAATTCTATGCTCTCACCATCTTGAATTCTTAAGTAAATTTTTTTTTTTTTTTTTTTTTTTTTTTTTTTGGTACCAGGGATGGAACCCAGGGGCACTCCACCACTGAGCCACATCCCCAGCCCTATTTTGTATTTTATTTAGAGACAGGGTCTCACTGAGTTGCTTAGGGCCTCGCTAAGTTGCTGAGGCTGGCTTTGAACTCGAGATCCTCCTGCCTCAGCCTCCCAAGTGCTGGGATTACAGGCGTGCGCCACTGCGCCCGACTTTAAGTCATTTTTGAACAAGGAGCCCCACAATTTCAATCTACACTGGCAATGCAGTTTGTTGCTGACTTTGTCTAGAAGGTAAGCTTTAGAAGGGCAGGAATCTCACTGTAAGCCTCAGAGGGCAAAGATCTTCCTTCTAATCTCTGGTGGACTCCAAGTTCCTGGAGCAATGCCTGCCACATAGTTGGTGCTGAGCACGTCTAAGTGCGCTGCTTCTCTCGACGGCTGCGCACTCTGCCGTCGAGCTGATTTGTTCAACTCTTCCCTTATGGACATGCAGTTGTTATTACAAAAATATGCTGCAGGGACCAACCTTCTACTTATAACTTGGTATTCTTGAATGGTTTGGTTTAAATACTTTTGAACAGATAAACCGTGACTCCTGGTTTGTTTTTATTTCGGGTGACACTTATATTATGGAGGATTTGCATGCTTTCATTGGGAACAGCTGTTGGGAGCAAAGTACTTACAGGCTCTAGGACTATGTCCCATCCAATGGGAGGTTCCAAGCACAGCTCAACTGCCCAACCAATGGTGCTGGCTCAGGCACACACTGGGATCACCTGGGGAAACGTGGGAAGCCCTGATTTCCTGGGCCCACTCCCAGAGGTTCTATGTGACTGTTCTGTCTGTGGCTGGATTTACAAAGGGTCCCAGTGGTTTAATAGGCAGCCTTTACACTCTCCATCTTTAACCTCATGGCCTTAGAGGAACTGAATGGACCTGCCTTGCTGCTCATTTCTCCGCAGGGCATCTGCTCTTGCCTCTGTGAACTTTCTATAGTTCGGTAAAAGGGAAGATGGTTTCAGAATATTTTCTCAAACTTCTCACTTGTATGAGGTTCTTAGCCAAATATAAACCTAATGGCCATGTAACAGGTGTGAATTCTGTCTCATATTCCTGTCACCGCTGAATTTATTCAGTATTAAAGATAATCAAGAGGCCCATCCATTCTCAAGGGGCCAGAACGTTGTACCGACTTGGTAGAGTACTTCCTTCCCTTTAATTCTCTTGGGAGGTATTTCAAGGCTCCTATTTAAATGGTACATGTGGTATGTTAAAACTTAAGGAGGATAATGAGCAATTAGCAGCCACAAGGAAGAAGGGTATTTTCTGGCGGATTCCAAACTATTTCTGATGCTTCTCTCCTCCCAGCCTCCACCTGCACCTACTTTTAGCAGGCAACTTTGGGCTGAAAAATGTGTTATGACTGAACGAGTGGAGTGTGCCATTCCTTTGACCAAAATAACATTCAAGCTTTAAAATTTGAGGAGAGAATTATTCTTGGAAAAGTGCCGCTGGTAATAAGGAACTTACCCGGAAGCTGTAGCGTTGACCTAGGAGATTCTCACACTGGTCCAGGCCAGTGGCCCAGCTGCATCGCTGATATGACTGGCCCTAACTCAGAATCAAAACCGAGCTCTCGAACACATTCAAATCAGTCCTGAGATCTGGAACTAGAGAGCACCCCTTTCCTCTGGCTGCTGAATGTGGCAGAACTGGTGAAAATCTCATCTCTCTTCCCAACTTAGGAATTTGACAGTCCTCCCTAGAGCCTCCTCTTCCAGATGGAAGACGTTACGAGGCAGAATCTCACTGATCCGGGGAAATCACAGCTTAGGTGATGTAGCTGTTTCCTCTGTCTCCTGAAAACATGGCTCAGCCCCGTGCAGCGTGTTAGCAAACACGTGCTGAGCATCCGCTATTTTGTAGGCGCGGTGCTGGGCACTGGTGTCAAACAGCAGGGACGCCCCCGCCGTCCTGAAGTTGAGTTTCGAAGAAAAACCAGACATTGCGTAATTGACTTAACTTGTGATAAGCGGGGGTGTAGGTGGTGTCCTTGACTGTCTACCAGTGGGGGGCTTCATCTGGATGGTGCAAAGAAGAGAGGTAAAGGGAAGAAGAGCTTTCCAAGAGGAAAGCAAGAGTTGGGTAAAAGCCTCATCACAAAG
The DNA here is from genome assembly GCA_020662805.1 of Glaucomys volans. Lineage (NCBI taxonomy): Eukaryota > Metazoa > Chordata > Mammalia > Rodentia > Sciuridae > Glaucomys > Glaucomys volans. The sequence continues at coordinate 374,562 of JAJEJO010003574.1, read as the reverse complement.
GGAGGGTGGCTTATTCCTGGAGTGAAGGGAAGGCTCCTGCTACTAAGACCCTGCATGCCCAGGAGGAAATCAGAAGCAAGGCTGACATGTGTCTGAGAGCTTTAGGGAGGAAGACCCACTGCCTCTTTCCATCAGGGAGGAAAAGAGAAACCAATGGAGTAAATGGCAGGGGGATCAAATGACTCCCGCTGCCCCCATACCAAAACAACTCCCACGGAGGAGCCGGGCGCTATGGGCCACACCTGTCATCCGAGCAGCTCGGGAGGCTGAGACAGGAGGATCACGAGTTCAAAGTCAGCCTCAGCAACTTAGCGAGGCCCTAAGCAACTCAGTGAGACCCTGTCTCTAAATAAAATACAAAAGGGGCTGGGGATGTGGCTCAGTGCTGGAGTGCCCCTGGGTTCAATCCTGGTATCAAAAAAAAAATAAAAATAATTTCCAGAGCCCAAAGCAGAAACGATAGCTCATGTTCAACATCTGGAAAATCTAAATCTATGAGAATAACCATGAATATGTGAAGAAAGATCCTGGATTGGTTTCCTTTTCCCAGAGGAACAGATATTTTCATTACTCTTCCTACAGGAACCAATCCTGGGGTTCCGGAAAGCATGCTCAGGTCGGGGGCACCTTTGGTGCCACTGGCTGATCTTGCAAGAGGGGAGCATTTCCTGCAGTCAGGCACAATTATGGAATGCTGTCAGGAGCCCAGGAAGGCACTGCGCTTGTCTGGTGATTTTCCCCCCACTCAACCTATTTTGGTTTTATTTTAGAAATCTATTTGATTTTATCTTAGAAATGTATCTTTGGCATGTTTTGTCTGGATTACTTCTTGTTACATTCTTCATTTTTGTTCCTGGATTCCATTGAAAGTAAATGAGAAATCCCCCAAGGCACATGCCTAGGTCATGAAAATATCTTTATTTTCCTTCCTATTAATGAAATTTAATTTGGATTTTGAGAAAGCATTCTGCCTCGGTGCTACTGTCACCGATGGTTATACTCAAATGTTGGAAAATGGTTCCATTTACACTGTCTAGAGCAAGAAAAATGACGCATTCCCCATGACTTCGTAGTACTTTGGTGGGGGGAAAGGGCTGGACGTGAGCATTGAAGAGAATGTTATTCAAACTTTGAGAAAACTGAGAAGAGTAGTTGAGGCAAAGGAAACGAAAAAGAAAAACCCTAATGTTTTGTTTTAAAATACAAGTAATACATATCACATTAGCTACATTTTTAAAAAAGACAATATGACATGAAAATTGTTGTCCACCCCCCACCTGAATCTTACTGTTCTCCCATAGTTAATTGGGGCTCCTCTTCCAGACACGTCACTGCAATCACACCGACCCCCCAAATCCTTCTATGTGTTTGTGTGTATGTGGTTTTGCCCTTGAGGTCCTAACATGACAGTGATACTGTGCCTCTCATTTGACAGTGTTGTTTTTCTCCCACTTGATGCCTCTTGCCAATCTTACAAGGTCAGTGAGAATTCTCGTGCTTGTAGCTCTTTTTTACTCCTGCATAGTATTCTTCAGTGTATTCATTTGCCATAAGGGACAAGCACAGATTAGAAGACTTAACCAAGAGACATTTATTTTCTCACAGTTATGGAGGCCAAGATAAAGACGCCAGGGTTGGTTTCTGGTGAGGGCTCTCTTCCTTGCTTGCAAATGGCCACCTGGCCTTTTCTCTGTGTGTGCATTACTGGTGTCTCTTTCTCTTAAATACATTAGTCCTATCAGATTAGGACCCCACCCTGACAACCTCATTTAACCTTCCTTCCTTCCTTAAAGGCATCTCTCCAAACACATACACACGGGGGTTTAGGGACTAAATAAATGAATTTGGAGGATACACAGTTCAGTTCCATAGCATGTAGAATCATGTCCTCTACTAACATTTTTAATGTTCTCTGCTGAGATAGACCCCCGCCCCCAGCTTACTTTTTGCTCTTAAGCTCCAACTCAGCACGATTCCTCCTGTTCTTGCACTAAAGGCAGCCTGGATTTCCTTCCTACCTGTGGGGAAATAGGAGGAGGCCAGAGAGAGGGAACAGAGATGGGGACAGAGGAGTGAGTGAGAGATTGCTTTTAAAAGGCTGATACCCAATGATTCATCCTCACTAGCCCACGGGGTTTTCAGCTTCTCTCCCAGTTAAGCTACCAAGTGGGAGAACCTGGCATTTGAGCATGCCAAGTGGAGGAGGCAGGCAAGGCCAGAAATGTCCTGTGTGGGCTGCAAGTTTTCCCTGAAAATTAGCATTCCCAGTGGGAAACCTGGGAGGACTCGAACAGCTTCAGGCCACCCCGTGTGGGGCAGACGCCCCCAGCTCTGGTTCTAGCCACCACCCACCCAGATGGAGTTGTCCAGAGAGCTGCAGCCAATACCCAGAATGTACTCTCCTCTATCCTGTGCATCTTTCTAGAAGCCTCATGTGCATGCTCTCAAGCATTCCCCTACACCAGGAGAAGACCTGGAATTCTCTGTATATTTGGATCAAAGAATAATGACTCAGGGAAGACCACCCCTCTTTTTGTTTTCCTGGTAAATCTGCAAGGGCTCTCTGGATGTTTGCAAGGCTAGAGAGGAATACTTAGACACCTAGTCTAAGCCAGTGGTGGTGCTCAGAGGACAGGTGGCCATGCCTGGAGACATTCTGAGTGTCTCATGGTGGGAGGGGGCTCACAAGTGCAGGAGGCGCAAAGCGACCCGAGGGGCTGCTAACGTCCTGTGATACACAGGACTAGCCTCTGCAAGGAGGAAACCTCCAGCCCCAAATGCAACAGTGCTGAGGTTGAAGCTGTGTCTGCCGCACAGAGTGGAGGCTCTCGGGGACCTGGCAACGGAGAAGATGCTTTCAGAGAATACTGGCATCCTCATTTTGCAGAAGGGGCAATGTCGGGTAACCCTGCCTTCCTCCCACATGGCTGATTTGAGTGTTTCTTTGAAACACTGGGCATCTCAGCCATCAATTTCCTTTTATATTCGTCAGATGGCTGCTGGAGCCGTCTGTTCCATTTCTCAGCCACAGATGCTTGGAGAGCAGCTCGCGACCTCCCCAGCCATCCTCAGCGTGGTCGCATACTTCAGTTGGGTGGCTTCTCACTATCAAGTGGCTTTTAGGGATTTCAGCTCCCCACTGAAGACGCACCTTGAGCTCTATCCTGACTACGCCTCACAAGGTGTGACCAGGATTAATTAGCTAATGTTGCTAAGGTGCTTTGAAGATAACAAGTCCACTTAGAGTTCCAACTATAATAATTAGGCAAAATAGGCACTTTTTAGCCATTACCAGCAGCTTTGATCCTGCCTGTCCTCGCAGTTCCCTGAGCAGTTGTGCTGGGAGGAAGGAGGTTGGAACGAGCCTCAGGGCCAGCAGCGGGAACACAGCCCCACTGGTGATGGCTGTTTTCAGATTCTCTTTTAATGGTGAGATGAGGAGAGAAAACATCCCAAGGGAAATTAAAATCCCTTAGTAGTGATGGAAGACATCAAGTTATTACTCTGGAAACACCAATAAGTAAATTGGAAAAATGGCGTGTTCTCTCATTTATATTCATTCATTCTGTCTCTTCCTCCCTCTCCCACCCCCTGCGCAGAGGAAAGCATAGTCATGAGATTTTGCTCGAACTCTCTCAAGGAAACCACAATCCACAGGGCAGAAGTCTCTCTTTTCCTTGCAGACTTTTTAAATTCCTTTGGAGTTGGCTTCCTTCTTCACCTACAACCATCCCCATTGTCAAGGTGGCCATTTTGTATTTGCATAGATTTGGGGGGTGGAATGGAACCAAAAAGCACCTACTATGTCCAGACACTAGGCTGGGACCCGATCTAATCCTCCAATGCCTGTTGAAATAGGTTCAGTCACCTCCCGTTTGCAGATGCCAACACCAAGTTTCCCAGAAGCTGTTCTCATGATTATGGTCACAAAGTTGGGTCTATTTCCCAGTGTGCTGGGCTCTTTCCAGAGCTCCAAGCTAAAAATATTTTAAAAAGTATCTTCACCCTTTTTCCATCTGGCTTTTGTCTCCCAGGTGTTCGGTAGGAAAGGTGGCATTTTCTTGATTTTTCAAAGACAGGGGTTCAAGGATTTGCTCAGAAATACCAGCAAGAAAGTTGGAGAGTCACCTTGACCCTGAGCCCACCAGGACCACCTCTCCTTACAGGTACAGGACTGCTCTCCCTTTGTCCCTTTCTGCGTCCCTTGATAACAGCCAGCCACACATTCCTTGATTCTCCCCCTTTGGCTTTTGGGGTTCCTCGCTCACTCTCCAACCAGTACTTTCCAGCCCCCCTTCTTGTTCCCTCGTTCCTGTGTACCTAGGAAAAACCAGCCACTCCCCAGGGACTCATCCTTAGGTGTTCTTTTCCATTCTGGTGATTTCTTCTATTTCCTGGCTTAGATAGATGGTGCCTAAAATTTGCTGTCTATCAGAATCACCTGGAGGAGCTTTATAAATGTACCAGTCTGCACTATGGATTACTTAGCTCAGAATCTCTGATAATTAGTATTTTTTATTTGCTCTCTGGGTGAGTCCCTAGTGCAGTCAGTTTGGAGAACCAGGGGCCATGTGTTGTCTCCCTGTGCACTTCTCATGTGGTTTTCGCTGTGACCCTCAATACGAGACCCACATCTCTACCTGATCCCTGTTTCCCATCCACACTTCAAACTCAGCATGTCCAAAGGGCAGGGATGCCAAATTTAGCAAGTGAAAATATAGAAAGTCCTGTGTCCCTTGAATTTCCCACAGGAGATTCCCTAAACGCTTCTTCATGATTTATCTGAAGTGCTCCTGGGCCCAGGCACTGCCTGGCATTTCTACCAGGGAGGAAACCACCTCTTCCAATCATGGTCTGCCAGTGCCCCTGAGCTCAGGGAAGAGCTTCCCAGCCCTCCTGTGACCCCAGGGTGAACCTCAGGGCCATCTCCAACATGTTTCTTTCTCTTCCACCCCCACTTCCACCGCTGTTTGACTTGCCCTCTGCCAGCCTGAAATGTCCCTCCAATCTTCCCTCCTTGCTCCTTTGCTCATGATGTGCCCTGAGTCCACACTCATCTCCATCTTTCAGGATTGGATTAGCTTTGTCACTGGAACCCTTTGTGTCTACACTCCCAACTTGTTTCTCTGATCATCCAGTTTCCATGCTCCACCACATTATAGAACACAAATCTGATCATGACACCTTTCCCTCCAGAAGCTTCCATGGCCATTCACAGCCAAAGAACAAGGCAGCCTCTGCCCCTCAGGACCAGCCCTTGACTTGACTTCCCAGCAGGTCTCCCCGAGCAGACACCAGGCATCCCGTCATAGATGAACACATGTCCTGGCGCTCCTCTGCATCCAACTGCAAGGCTTTCCCCTTCCTGACAAAAGGAACATCCAAGGCCAAACCAAACCAACCAAATTAAAAAAAAAAAAAGTCCCCCTTAGAGTCCCCTTGTCACTGTCTAATCTCTTAGCATGTTCCACAGGTCTTTCTTTGTAACATTTTGCAGGTGTCCACCAGGTCCCCCATCCTTACATGCTCTTTTGAGACACCAGTATCTTGAACCTGCACTGATGTCAAGCTTTCTACTCAGTCTCACACAATTACTTCCTGTTCTGGTTTGGATGTGAGGTGTCCCACAAAAGCTCACGTGTGAGACAATGCAAGAAGGTTCAGAGGAGAAATGACTGGGCTGTGAGAGCCTAAACCCAATCAGTGAATGAATCCCTGATGGGATTAGCTGAGTGGTACCTGGAGGCAGGTGGGTGAGGCTGGAGGAGGTGGCATTGGGACGTGGCTTTAGGGTATATATTTGTATCTGGAGAGTGGAGTCTCTCTGCTCCCTGATCACCATGTGAGCTGCTTCCCTCCACCACACTCTTCCACCATGATGCTCAGCCTCACCTCCAGCCCTGAGGAATGGAGCCTGCTGTCTATGGACTGAGACCTCTGAAACTGTGAGCCCCCAAATAAACTTTTCCTCCTCTACAGTTGTTCTGGTTGGGTCTTTTAGTCACAGTAGTGAAAAGGCTGACTACAACGCTTCCACAATTGCCCCTTCCTCCTCCAGCTGTGTGGCCCCTTCCCTTATAATCCCTCCCATTCCCCTTGCTGGGCACAGCCCGCCACTGTTTGAGGACACACGAGCTGAACTTCCACAGTCTAGAACCTGGATTTCAGTGCCTGTGAGCTTTCTGAGGCCAGAGGAGCAAGTTCTTCCCATGTGGGCAGCAGGCAGTTCTGTGGAGCAAGACACCCAACCCCGCAGCCTCATCAGTGATTGGCAGGCACAGGGTGTGTGGTCTACACATACTTCTTCCGTAGGATTAGGTGCAATTGCCCACACTGGTAATTTGCTTCACTCTCTATAATGGCCTCATTCTATCTAAATCCCTCATCCTTTTTCCATTGATAAAATAATAATCACCCAAATAAGTTATGTGCCCTGAGATCCTTCACTCAGGGTCTGCTACTGGGCGTCTCCCAAGCCAAGACACTGGTAAAGTTTTGGGAATCTCTTTGTGGTGTGTTAGATCGTGAGCACAAGCGTGCCTGATGGATGGGACGTCATACAGGTCTGAAAGTCTGACAGAACCACAAGAGTTTTAATGAATTCCTTTTCGAGAGATTGTAAGACTGACCCTCTCTTTTTCATCTTGTTGAATCCTATTCCTATAACTGGGGAGAATTTTCATCATAAGCTCTTTTGGGATACATTTATACAATTCCCTGTGACCCCTGAAGTGTCCCCTTCACCCATAAAGGGAGGCTCTCGGAACTATGTTTCTGATCTCTGACCCCAGCCATAAATGATTGGATAGGGTGGCCATCTGACCCACATGGGATCAGTAAAATCTATGCTCTCAGAGGTGGGACTTGGACAGTCCAGTTCTGTCCCAGCTGGAGGAAAATAGAACAATGGGACCACCATTTTCCACCACAAAAATTTCCACTACATGGAATAAGTCATGAAAAAGCTCGTCTGTAAAAAGAGAATAATAAACTAGGAGAGCGCCATTGTGGTCCCTGGCTGCGTTTCAGTCCCTTGCTGAAGCTCAGCCCTCTCTCTCTCTCTTTGGCTTCTAAGAGGAACCTGGGTCCTTCTAACACTAGACATGCCTCTAAGTGCCTGCGTAGCTCGAGTTGGTTTCTGTTGCTTACAGCCAAAGGGTTCTAATGAATACCGTTTCCATGGAGCTAGCTAGCAAAGGAGAGGAACACCTTTGATGTGCTTTCCAGGGGCATATTTTGTCCAAACCACTCAGGGGGCCAAAAAATAAGTATCTAGTGCCCACAGGGGGACTGCTGGGTCCAGATGGGGAGCTCAGTCTTTTGTTTTTATTGTCTGACAGACTTCCACTTTTTGCTGTTTTGTTTTTTTTTTTTTCCTTACCATACAACTGGAATATTTTGGTACCATTTTGCTTCTTGTCTCTGTTCAGTCTTAATTTCAGGGCTTAAGTAGATCCTTTGGCAACTGCCTTTGAAATTTTAAGTACCTCTCTTCAGCAGGATGAAATAGAGGAAAACAATCAATGCCACCTTTCAGCTATTCTAAAAATTTGATAGGTTGGAACATATGGTTTCAAAGGATCTGAGTCGGTTGATTTTTTTTCTACTCTCCTCCAACCCAGAGAAAGTGTGCCAGTCATGAACCAGCATTGGAGTGGAAATGGTGGAAGACTGATGCAATGGTGATCCCAATTAGTGGGGTCTCTGTGTTCATTCCTTTTGTCCTGAACCTTTATGGTCCTGTTTCAGTATGGTTCTGGCTAGTCTTATGACTTGGGTTGGCCAAAAGAATGCAGTAGAATGATGGCCTGAGAGTTGTGAACCTGTCTCCAGAGGCCTTTAACCATTCACTTGCTCCCTTTCACTGTTGCTTTGTTCACACTTGGACTCCAGCTAGACAGCAAGAGCTAGCCTTGGCTGGTGTGATGGAGGATGAGAGGCAGTGTAAAACCAAGTCCTTTTATTTGAGGTCATCTGAGACCAGCCAGCCCCAGCTAGTGGTCTTTAGACGCATGAGCAAGGCCAGCCAAGATCAGCAAACCACCAGCAGAACCATCCAGGTGCCCATAGACTTTGGATCAATAAGTGGTGATTATTTAAAGCTGCAACATTTTAGTGGGATTTGTTACATGCCCTCATTGCAGTATAGTCTTTCTTCAATTGAAGTTCCTAATATGAAACTTGAAAGGGTACTAGTTCCGTCCACATGTGTTATCATAGATTTTCAACAGATTTGAAGGCTATCTTCCAAATGATTGATTGAATTGGCTATATTATGTACGTGGAATTCACAGAGATTTGGGTATCATCGGGGAGAGAGAGATCCTCCAGAGCAGAGAATTTACCCATGGGGCAAATTCCAACCCATTACCAGTTTGTGCAAATAAAGTTTTACTGGAAGGGAGTCACCCGTTGGCTTACATATTACCTGTGGTTGCTTTTGCACTGACTGCATCAGCAGAAGTGTGAAGTTGTGGCAGTGTGGCCTTCAAAGTCTGTATAACAGACTTTCTTACTGGCCCTTTATATATATATATATAAAAATTGCCAACTCCCACTACAGAGAAACTAAAACTAAGATTCTAAGTGCTAACAATTGGAAGAGAAGTGCCATATGGATTAAGACTGCCAGGGCAGAGGAGACAAGTCTTTCAAATTAGAAGCAAAACCCTGCCATTGCAGAGATAGATGCTCCAAACAGCAGCCGCCCACTTGGATTGGAGGTGCTTTGCACGGGGACACATGCATGCCGCATCCTCCCGGGGGAGCAGCAGGGGGCTCTTTAATTAATGACCAATAACAATTCTTCTACTCAACAGCAGGGAGCTGAGCTCATTCTAAATATAAATGTCACCCTTAAACTCCTTAAAAATCACTTTTCGTGTAGTCTACATCTCAGAGTCTGTGATCTTTCTCTCTGGAGTGCAACTTTTCTTTTTTCTTTTTCTTTTTTTTTTTTTGAATGTAAGAAACCATAGAGAAAATATTGCAAAGAGATCGGTTCCAATTAACTCTGTCACTGATTTACTGTCTAATAAATAAACAGAGGGAGAGTCACGAAGATTAACCAAGCTTCTCCTGGATGATGGATCCCAGAAACTCAAATAGTTCCTCCTGTCAGCTCTCTCATTTGAGCATGAAAATGTCGGAGGCGAAAAGGTATGGGTGAATGACATGGATAAAATTTTCTTTCTAAATTTGTCTTAATTGAAATGTATGAGGGAAATACATAATTGAAAGGAACAGGTCATATGCCTTTGTAATGTAAATAACCTGATGCTATGATTTTCCGGATGTCTCCCCCACCCTTCCCCAGCCATCCATCCCTCCCCATCCATCCATCCCTCCCCATCCA
>JAJEJO010003574.1:299898-360207 GCA_020662805.1 Glaucomys volans | reverse complement strand
GAACCTCTGATCCCATGAGTCCCCAAGTTTTTGCCTCTTCCGCCTCTAAAATTCTTCTTATCAGGTCTTTTGGTCATAGTGGCAAAAAACAAAACAAAAAAACTGAATAAAACCCTCCAAACCTTCCCAACAGCTTTTCCCTCCCCCCAGTGCCAATCCTCCAGTGGCCTACAGCATCTCCAAGACCCCCTAGGATCGCCTGCTGGCCGCTTTCCCTGACTTCGCCACTGAAGGTTTTGCTCTTCCCCAACTTTGCAGTCTAGCTGCTGCAGTCCCCTTCCCAGCCTTCCAGACGCCCTGGCTCATTCCCACTGAAACCCCTGAGCAGGAGCCCTCCTTCCTACAGGGAAGACACCTCCTTACACAGCTCATGACCGGCTCCCTATTCCACTCGAGGGCCCTCTCCTTACTCTACTCAGCAGGGATGATTTTTGCCCCACCAGGATCTTAAACCATGTCTGGAGACATTTTTGATGATTGGATTTGGGGTCAGGAGAGTATTTTGAGCATCTAGAGGGCAGAGACCAGGGATGCTACCCATCTCCTACATTATACAGGACAATCCCCCAAACTAAGAATTTTCTGGCCCCGTTTTAGTAGTGTTGAACGTGAGAACCCTGCCCTACTGAGTTCTCTCCTCAAATGTCTCCTAAGACAAAAACATTTCAAACTTTCTCTTTGCAAAAGAGCTTCCCCCTCTCCTTCCCCTCTCCCCTTCGCCATATGCAGCTTAACACCACCTGGGAGAGAAGGCGTGGTTCTGCCTCTCACCTCCCACTTGAACGTGAGCTCCCGGCAGCCAGGACGTTCTCTGATTCCCCCTGGTGCTTCATGCCTCGGGCAGTGCCTGGCACATGGGAGCCCCTCAGTAGCTCTCTGAGACGTGGGGCAGTCGCATAACTCGCCCTGGTCATCCCAGGTTAATAGGAAGAAAGCCCTGCGTCTGTCTGTCCAACCCTTTAGGCCGCTGCACACAGGCATGCCAGCCGAGGAGCAGCTGTGCTCGGTATGGAAATGCCACTTTAAGACACTTTTCTTAACTGTCTCCTTCCAATTTTCCACGGTCTCCCCATGCCTCCCATGTAGAAATTCTAGATCCATTAAAACCCAGGTTGTCTGACCTCCTTCAACAAATGCTCGTGTCCTCTGCTCCCTGACTTCTCTTTCTCATCCAAAAATGGCTGATACAAGTGAAGAGGAAACGCGGGGCACCAGCGGCCCGTCCTGCCGAGCTGTCAGTCTATCGGCAAACTCCACTGTCAATAGTGGATTAATTGCTTGCTTAACCTCGAGTTCTCTGTAGCTTTTCCCTCCCAGACAAAATCACCATTCTCCGCAGCACCAACTTGGCAATGACAGAGGAAGCCTTGAAACGATTATCCTCATTTAAAGACAGCATGAATTCCTGGCTTTTCCCCCCATGAACATAAAATTGTGAGAGTCCTTTGTTCTTGCAAAAGGCATGAGCTTAAAAAAAAAAAAGTCATTTATTTTGCCTCTTTCCCTCTTCTGTGAAAGTGACTTTAAATTTAATTTTTCAAATCTAGTATTTTAATGTTGGACATTTTGACTTTGGGCTTTGGCCATTTCCACGGACTTGACTCTTCTTAACCCTGCTCCCCGTCGCACCCCCTCCTCAGCACATGTGTGCACACTGACTACTTATGGGTCGTGCTTAGTTAATAGCCGTTATCACCCCGGAAGTATTGACAGGAGACTGCTGGTTGTCAGAGGGAGACTCCTGCAGACCCCTGAGCTTGCAGCATGGGTGCTGCCAACCCCTCCTTGGAGGAAGGTTCTGGGCTTTGGACTGTGTCCTGTTTTCCTGCCCCTATCAGAAGCGGCATGCTTTTCCACTGCTCTGAAGCCTGCTCTTCAGGCTGAGCACTGCAGTCCCTCATCTGGGATTTCCTGTCAACCTTGACCTCCCGTGGCTCTGGCTGGGAAGGTAGCCGGCGGACTCGCCCTACTCCAGCCTTGCTTTATCAGAATCACCTCTTCCTTAGGAGGCTTTGTTCCCTCTCCGCAATCCCTCTGAGGTCTTCAACCTGAGAGAAGTCCTGAGGCTCTCTGAGTTATATTCAAGCCCTAGTTGTGTTGGCTGAAAAATTTAAATTAGCAAAGCCCAGGAGAAAGTGACTAAGACAATTAATGTTTTAAGGAATTGTGCATTTTAAGGAATTATGCATTGAACATGAAGCAGGAGATTATGGAGTGGAAAGAATTCAAACTTTGGCATTGGTTCAAATTCTGTTCTACTTTATATATGCTGTGTGACCCATGGTAAATCACTGAATCTCTCTGGGCTTCAACTCTGCACCCCCTCCCCATGGAATTTATAATATCTACCATTTCAGAATTCAGGGAAGGGTTAAGAAAAGAGTATATAGTGCCTGATAAAGGGTCTGACATATATTAGGGGCTATTTTTATTTGTACTGAAAAATCGTAGCTATGGCATATTTGTGCTTTCTGAAAACCCCAGCCCTATACCTGTTTCCATATAAAACCCTTCACAACTGAGTTCTAATGAGGCTTCCTCTGTCGTCTACCTGTGAGACCTTGGGTCATACGTTTCTCCTGCCTGAGTCTCTGAAATGCCACTCATTAAGGACTTCAGGAGGTCTTTTTAGTATGTGCACTCATGGGTCTTATCAACCTGTGCCCTTGTTTGTGGCATATTATTTGAGTGATCGACCAAGTTTCAGCCCAGTTCTCTGGTCCTGCAGGTTGCTGTGCTTTAGATGTGGATTGTGCCATCAAAACTCAGGTGGAAATTGGATTCCCCACCTAAGGGTGTTGAGAGGTGGTGAAGCCTTTAGGAGATATTAGCACATGGGGCTCCATCCTTGCAAACGGACTAATGCTTCTTGAGAGTTTGGTTTAGGCCTCTTGGGAGTGAGTTGGGTATCCTGGGACAGGCTTAGTCACAGTGAGAGTGGTTCGTAATAAAGCAAATTTACCCCTGGTGCATTGCTGCTTCTGCACGCACCTGCTCACCCCACTCACCTGTGCTCCCACCTTGTGATGCTGTCCAACATGACACCCCCGCTAGAAGCCAAGCAGGGTTTGGTACCCTGCTGTTGAACCTCCCTCCGAGATAAACCTTTTTCCTTTGTAAATCACTCAGTCTCAGGTGTTTTGTTATAGCAACAGAAAATGGGCTAAGACATAAGTTGTTGAGTTGCCTGAGCCCAGGCCCTTCTCCTGAGCACTTGATGAACAGTGATTACAACTGACTTTGAAAAATGGCAGCTCTTTCATTTGTATTGAGTTTTAAAGCCTTGCAAAGTCATACAACACCAAAATGTCTCACTTGTAATTCACTGGAATCCTAGGAGATATATGTGGTAAATCTGTGCCCATTTTATAAAAACAATGAAATTGAGGCCGACAGGAAGTTTGCCCAAGGTTGGTCAGGGGGTCGAGACCAGGTTCCCTATCCTCACTGGCTTCCCCACTGTCGTGGGCATGTGGTGGTTTGCATTTGCAGGCTCCTGAGTCTCAGAACAGCCCAATGCCACACCGACAGCCTCCCCTGAGGCGTGTCTGCGGTGTGTGGACCACGTCACCAGGCCGTCGCTGCGGTCTGGGTGGGTTTTCTCGCTTGCTTCCATTACAGTTAGTAATGGCTTTTCAACGGAGGACCCAGATGCCTTTTGACAGAGTGTGAGTGGATAATAAGGATGATGATGGTGGGAGTGACAGCAGCTGGTATTTATTCAGGGCTGTCAACGGCGCTGGGGCGGGTGCCTCCAGAGCTGAGCTCACCTCCCATTTAATGAGTCTCTAATGAAGGAGAGCTTCTGTGTAGAAGTTGACCCGCCTCTCCCATGGGGCAGAAGAGGAACCTGAACCCAAGAGGCAGGTGGGCTTGCTCAGTGTCACACAGCAGTGTGCTGGTGTGGCTGTGAGGGGTCTCCAAATGCGCTGCGTTCACGCAGGAAAATTCAGAGGTAAACGAGTGGATTGTGGGAGCTGAAACCTAATCAGTCCATCCTCGTTTGAATGGACTGACTGGGTGGTAATGGTGGGTAGGTGGGGTGTGGCTGGAGGAGGTGGGTCACTAGGGCCGGCCCCGGGGGTGCCTCTCCTCCCCCGCTCCCTGCCCCCACTCCCTGGCTGCCATGGACGAAGGCGCCATGATGCTCTGTCTCATCTGGGGCCCTGAGCAACGGACTTGGCTGACCATGGGCTGAACTTCTGGAACCAGGAGCCCCAAATCAACTTTTCCTCCTCTAAGTTGTTCTTGTCAGGTATTTCGGTCACAGTGAGGAACAACTGACTACCACCGCAGGAATGTGGGAAGGACAGGATTGGGACGTGGATGCCAGAGCTTCTGTCCTTAATGATTGTACGCAGCCCTTGCCGTGGTAGCCTAAATGGACAAATCAATGGAACAGAGCTTCCTGTGTGCCTCCTGGGCGTCCAGGACTCTATTGGAGGCTGGAGAGGAAACTCCATTGCCTGTGGAAGTTGGAAGTCATGGGCAGACAGACCAAGAATCAGGTCCTTCTAACCCTACAAGCCACATCTTGTAGTGGAGAGGTACACAGATCACTGTGAGAACGTCAGAGAACAAAAGCCCTTCCCAAGAGTGTCGGGGATGGTGTCCAGAGGGACATGGATAAGGATTTGTGAGGAGAAGAAAGCAAGCATGCTTCAAGGACGTACAAGAGTTCCTTTAAAAGGCATGACCAAAGCATGGCACATTGTTGGAAGGTGATCATGTTTAAGTTCTAATGGGGCTGAAAGAAAAGGAGTTGGGAAGAGAAAGGAAAGGAAAATAAAACAGAGGAAATCCATGGTATGCCAATCAAGGAAGTTGGACTGGTCACTAAAAGAAATAGGCGAATGCAATATTTTAAGCAGAAAAGTGTGAGACTCAGTTTTGGGGAGATCATTCTGCTGACGGGCAGAAGGTCAGCAAAGGGGAGCAGTGAGTGGTAGGAGACCAAGCTGCTGTCAAAGTCCAACGAAGAAAAAAATGATGCAGGAAAAATCTAAGAGTGGAAATCAGGAAGCAAAGGAAGGAGGAGACGCCTGGGACAGAATATGTTGTATTGGAAGTCAGGTGGGGAAGACAGAGATGCGAGGGGACAGATAGAAGGGGTAGATGGTTTTGTTTTGTTTTGTTTGGGGTAATGGAGATTGAGCCACATCCCCAGCCCTATTTTGTGTTTTATCTAGAGACAGGGTCTCACTGAGTTGTTTAGGGCCTTGTTGCTGCTGAGGCTGGCTTTGAACTTGTGATCCTCCTGCTTCAGCCTCCCTAGCTGCTGGGATTACAGGCCTGCACCACCACACCCAGCTGAGTAGATAGACAGCTTTGTATTCTGGAGATAGTGAAAATGAGGGAAGGAACAGGCTCAAGAGAAAATCCTGCATTTGTTTTTGGTTTTATGAGAGCCAGATGGAGGTGCCCAAAGGCATCTGAGGGTACAGCTGAAGTTCAAGGAGAAAACTTTTCACTAGATACAAACTGGGATGGCTGCCCAGTCAATTAACCCCACAGCCAGTGGCCACATCAGTGCTATCTACTCTCAGCTGATTCATCTCAGGCAATGGTTCTCAGTCGGCGGGATGTTTGACAAGACCTGAAGTGGGTGCTATTGGCACGCAGTGGGTGGAGGCCGAGGATGCTGCGGAGCGACACACAAGGCACAGGGATGCATCGCACAACAAAGAATCACACTGACCAAGGTGTTAGTGGTGCTGAGGGGGAGCAGCCCTGTCTAAGGGGAGAGAGGTCTTGGTCTAGTAGGGCCAAGCAGAGTTTCGTCTTCACGCAATCAGAAAAGCCCAGCGGTTCTTCAAGCTGGAAGACCGCAGGAGTGAAGTCAGATTTTGACAGCATCCCAGAAGGATGAACGTGCACCTGCCGCCCCCCTAGCTTCTCTGGTTTTTTCTTTGTGTCTGTGCATTATCTTAAGACCAAAAAATTTATCTTATGTTTGCTATTATTTGGACCCCCTAGCACCCTGTTACCTGCCCAGAACTATTACAAAAGCAAGAAATAAACCTTTAACATTTGAGTGCTGTTTGTTTCAGCAGCTAGACTATACCAGACAGAAGTTACTTGCTGATTTCTCTCTACCATTCTCATTCTGTTAGATGGGTTTTTAAAAGATGACAGATATCACTTCCTTCTCTTGGTGCAAAGTAGAAGAATTTGGACTCCAGGGCGATCCTATTTTGAGACAGATATCACACTGTTCCTCTCTCCTTTGCATTTCCATTGTGATTTTATTTGCTCTGATTACAAAGACAACTGAGGACAAATGACATCATTTCTTCAAGATCTTTAGCAAGACTACAGTGAAATTTAAATTAGAAGCAGAGAATGATGAATCGTTTTTGTAGGAAGCTTTAAAACTCATCACAATAGCTTTTCTCTTGAATTTAACATGGCCCTTGGTCCTGTTCCCAAGGCCACTTCCCTTCAGGGTTGTGAGCGTGCTGTCTATTCTTAGAAGACTGCATTTCCCTGCTCCCTCTGTGGTTCAAAGAAAGACTCCAAATGAGTCTTTGATGTTGAAAGGGGAGAAGGAATTGCTTCTGCAATCCTTAGCTGAAGGGAGCTTGCCACCCAGCAAGGAGTGGCAGGAGGCCGTGGCCGTGGGAGTGACGGAAGCATATGTAGCAGCCACACAGCCTGGGTCATCGTTCCTGCCTCTTCCCGTTGAGCTCCCACTCGCCCTGTGTCCATCTGCGTGTGGTGGCCATTGTGTCGTTTTCTCACCATGATGCCTTAGGTCAGGTGTTACCACCCTTTTTTACTGGCAAGAAAACAAGCTCATGGAGGTGAAGTAGTGTCACCTATCTCCTAGTGTCACCAAAGACGAGCTGGACAGATCTGGTGCTCAGAATTGGTCTCATGGACTTCCCTCTGCTCTGGTGCTGGAGAAGGCCAGCGACTGACTTCGTTCCTAGGTTGGTGTTTGTGTTTGAAGAACATGCAGGAGGGGGATGCTTCTCAGGGAGAAGGAAAACAGATGATGTTTTATGGGATGGCAGAATTGGGGGTACTTGTAGGAGAGAGGTGCCATGCTGTGTCTGGGACTGTTCACCCGAGGTAGTGACTGCCATTGGCTGAAGGTCCACCCAGAGGTTTGCATGGGCGTTTGAACTTGAGGTTCTCTGGTTCGGGTAGCTCCCAGGGACTAGGTGGCCTCTTTGCTTTGGCTCTTTCTGGTGCACAGATTTATCTATACTCTCCTGTCAACTGATTTGTTTCATACTCACCTTTTCCTGTGACTTTATTCCACTTCTTTCCTCTTCCAGAATCTCATTGGCGGGTATCTTTGGTTGTGTTTCCCTGCTCCCCTGAACAGGCCAGGTGTCCGACAATTGAGTGCAAGTAGTTTATTTGGAGGGCGATGCCATGAAGCACTGGCTGGGTGATGGGGTCATGAAAGAAGAGAAGGAAGCCAACATGAGCTTATTTGTGAGCAAGCCACCTCTGGGTACCACTGGGGCTCAGTCCCATGGAGGAAATCCCTGGGAGGCTGTGTGGAACACAACACAACCCTGACGTGAAGCAGAGTCCATTAGCTGGGTGGCGAATGCTGAAAGATAGTGGTTAAGGGCTCTGAAGGCATCTGCAGGAAGGGGACATGGTGAAGAAGACAGCGTCTAAGGAGGACAGCGGTCCTCGTCAGGCATCAGTGCAGTGTCAGGGAAGGAGCTCCAGGCCAGGCGTTACGGTTTAGATGTGGTGTCCCCCAAAAGCTCAGGTGTAAGACAATACAAGGTTTGGAGGAGAAATGATTGGGTTATATCCTTAACCTGATCAGTATATCAATCCCTGATGGGACTAACTGAGTGGTACCTGGAGGCAGGTGGGTGAGGCTGGAGGAGGTGGCATTGGGGACATGGCTTTGGGGTGTATATTTGTATCTGGAGAGTGGAGTCTCTGCTTCCTGATCACCATGTAAGCTGCTTCCCTCCACCACACTCTTCCACCATGATGCTCAGCCTCACCTCCAGCCCTGAGGAATGGAGCCAGCTGTCCATGGACTGAGACCTCTGAAACTGTGAGCCCTCTGACAAACGTCTCCTCCTCCATGGTTGTTTTGGCCGGGCCTTCAAGTCACAGTGGCAAAGTAGCTGACTAAAACACCAGGAGAGGAGGAGAACTGAATCCCTAGGCTTCAGTTTTCTCATCTGTAAAGAAAGAAGCCTGGGGTGAACAATTTGGAAGGCCCCTTCCAGCTCAGAGTGTTTAGGGCTCTTTGAATCAAAGTTCTGTGATGGTGGACTCAAAGAAATAGGCCAATGTGCTCCCTCAGCGTCTTAACCAAGGGAATACATTTTGACAGCTTCCCTCTACTGAGCAGTTCCTCAGCGCCACACCAAAAAAGTTTAATACGGTATTTGATTTCATCCTACAGCAGCACTGTGAAAACAGGCACTACCTTTATCCCTAATTTGTAGAACAGCAAACAAAACCAGGTTGACTAATTTGTCCACACTGCATAGATAAGAGGGGATCCAGCTGGGGTCTGAGCTTACGCCACTCTGAGTCATGAGCACTGTATTCTGCTACCTCCCCCTTCCATGGTGATGGCCCAGAACATCTGTGATATGGAATCATCTCACAGGAGGTGAGTGTGTGGACATGCAGAGGAACCCCATGCTCTGTAATTATAATGAAGCATATGGACTATCGGAACGATCCAGATCCGTCTGACCCATATGACAAGCTGTGTCCTAGAATGGGAGTCTGTAACTGAAAGACAGTTTTCCCCGAGATCGTCATCATTGTCATGATCATTATACTAACAGTCGCTTTTTTCCTTTAGGGAGACCTCGCTATGCTGCCCAGGCTGGGCTGCAACTCTCCACCTTTCTGCCTTGGCCTCCTGAGTAGCTGGGTCGCAGGTGTTTGGCCAACATAAATGCTGTTTGGTAATGTACTACATGCCTGGCACTATTCTTAGTCCTTTGCATTTATCAACTTGCTCAATCTGTACAAAACCTCCATGCAGTAAGTATAATGATGATTCCCATTTTGCATATGAGAAACCTGAAGCACAGAAGATTTGGCTGGGCCACATGGCTAGAAAGTGGCAGAGCCAAGAGTCTGGCTTCAGAGACCCTTCTTGTTCCCCTTCCTCTAGCCTACCTTTTCCAGAGATGTAGAATTAGCCCCTGGACCTGTGTATATTTGCATGGTGGTCTGCTAAATTGAAGCTTGGACTCTATCTTGCTGTGCCACCTCGAACCGACAGAGAGGGGATTGAGAGCCACTCCACTTCACTGCTAATACGTGCTGAGAAGGGAGCACTCCTGAATCTCCTCATTGTAAGTGCTCTTTGTCTGAAAGTCGGGTAGAGTCCAAAGAGATTTTAAAAAATCCATTCAGGGACATAACATCTGCCAGGATCCTTGTGATTGTTTGTAAGCTGTGTTGCATCTCAGGGTTCTAATAGTATCTATCCTTCATCAGCTGCCAGTGACTCCTGAGCCAGGGCAAGCAGGGTTGTTCTGCACAGTAATGAATTCCTATTGGTAAGTGGCTCCTGACTCTGGGATCTGAGAGCATTCTCCAGGTGAAGACACGAAGGCCAAGACCAGCATCCATAGCACCTGTGATCACCTCTTTACCTGGGCACTCTGACACTCATTCATCAACTCATTCATTCATTCACTCATTCAAAAATGATGCACCAATTCATTCACTGTTGGATCCATACAGAACACAAAAAAAGATGAAAAAGACTTCTTCAGAATCCTCAAAGATCTACTGGCTAGCTGACTGAAATACAGAATTGGTGCATAAATAAGGAAAGAACCTATTAATCATGGAATGGAATTAGTAGAGAGTTGTGTTGTGCATCAAGCAAACACAAAATAGTGAAAAGCCACCATGTTACATATGGACTCTGGAAAACAAATAAGAGCATTTAAATTGCAAAATAACAAAAGCCTATCTTGAACTGGAAGGAAGAGGATGGTAAAACATGGCATGTTTCCAAAATAAGTAATGAGTTAATTGTGAATTAAAGAATGTGTGACTATTTTGTCGCTGCTGTTGTAGGAGAAATGTACTTTCTGTTTTTATTTAATGGGGTTAAAATTAGGTCATATTTTACTAGTGGCTCATTCCTATTTAACCTCTGATATTAGCCTTGAGCCGCTGAAGACCTGTTGTCTATCAGGACATATTTACAGCTCCTTAGATGGGTCTGACGGCACTTTGTAATTAAGGAAGGAGAGGGAGAGAAGGCCAGTGTGCTCCTGAAGGTGACAGTTACGTGAGGAAGCAAGGACTCTTCAGCAGTGGCAGACCCGTCAGTCCTCTGGGAACAAGAGACCTGGAGCCACCTGACCTCTGCAGGGGGTCATTATGTAAAGGGTGCTAGAGGATACACACACACACACACACACACGCGCACACACAGAGCTATGGGAGGTGTCAGGGATAAAGTAGGATGTGGCTTACTGAAATGAAAATTGGTAATGAGCATTCAAATTCACATACGTGTATGTGTATGTGTATGTGTGTGTGTGTGTGTGTGTATGAATTGCCAACAATACTTATGATGGTTAGGATGTGAGGTGTCCCCCAAAAGCTCTGGTGTGAGACATGCAAGAAGGTTCAGAGGAGAAATGATTGGGTGGTAAGAGCCTTAACCCAATCAGTGAATTAACCCCTGATGGATTAGCTGAGTGGTACCTGGAGGCAGGTGGGTGAGGCTAGAGGAGGTGGCATTGGGGGCCTGGCTTTGGGGTGTATATTTGTATCTGGAGAGTGGAGTCTCTCTCTGCTTCCTGATCACCATGTGAGCTGCTTCCCTCCACCACGCTCTTCCACCATGATGCTCAGCCTCATCTTGAACCCTAGGGAGTGGAGCTGGCCTTCTGTGGATTAAGATCTCTGAAACCGTGAGCCCCCAAATAAACTTTCCTCCTGTCCAGTTGTTCTGGTCGAGTCCTTTAGTCACAGCAGCGAAAAAGCCGACTAGACAATCCTCAAGCTGTAAATGATTAGCAGGCATCACATTTCCCTTATTGGTTAACCCCACAACGAGTGTGCTGACTCCTGTTGAAGCTTAAAATTCTGTCCCCTGATCTTTATAAGTGGTCCACTTCCTCTCATCCTATCCACTCCTCTGATCCCCAGCCTCAGAGAGAATCATTCCTCACTCTAATTTTGTGTATTTCTGACAGCTGTGCTATGTGTCCCCTGTGTCCTAAGACTGGCCAGATAGAGTTCTGAGTGAAGGAGGCAATTCCACGTGGTGATGGTGATACTCTGGTAATTCGTCAGTGGCCGTCGATACAGCAAGCTGATCACTGTGGAACATCAGTGAAGAGCCAAACCTAGACAAAGAAAAGTCCCCGCAGGAGAGAGGATGGGCCAGGAAACCCAGGCGCAAAATCTCGTGGGACAGTTCTTCCGGTCTTCACTGATACTCAGTTTGCTCTTGTCTTCTGTGGCTTTAATAAACTAGTTGGTCGCTCCAAGCAGCTGACTAGGTATAGTGGTTGCTTTAAGGCAGTCAGAGTGGATTTCCTCGACCAGGGCTGGCCGACCAAACTTCCTGCAGTGATTTGAATGTCATAAATCCCATGTGGCTGCGCCCAGCACAAGTGGATTTTGAGCACTTGAAATGCAGCTAGTGTGAAGTTTTCATTTTGCGTATTTTTAATTAGCTTAAATTTTAAATAAACATAGGTGACTAGTGGCTCTCGTAGTGGAGAGTGCTGTTCTAGACTGACACATCCATCATAGAGAAGTGACCAAAGCTCTATTCTGTGAGGTCGTTCAGTGCAAGAGACAAAGAAGCTAGTAAAACACCACCCACTCTTAAATATTATCTACACACAATCTTTACCATTCATTTATTTACCCACTATTTGATTTGCTTTGATAAATATTTATTAAGTACCTACCAGATGCCTGCATGGTGTAGTTGCTGGGGATGCCCAAGTGGACGGAATGGATGGAAATCCTTGCTCTCACATGCTTACTAGAAAGATGCTTCTACCAAACAAATAAATCACGAAATTATTTCAGATGTCAGCTGATCACAAGTGATATGGACAAGTCAGGGGGAAGGGGTTGGGAAAAGGGAAGGATGCAGGGGCCTCAGTTGTGACTGGGAAAGCCTCATGAAGAAGACGAAGGAAGTGAGGGGTCAGGACTGAGATTAGCTGGGGAGGGAGTGTCCCAGTTAGAGGGACCTGTGAATGAAGATGCCCTGGGTGGGTTGGGCTCCTGGTAGGTCCAGGAAACTGCAGTGGGAGGAGGAAGGAAAGTAGTAGGAGAAGACAGCATGAGATGGGGACTCATGGAAATCATCATGAGTCTTGGTTAACTTGAATATTTTTGAATTAGAAAAGGACCTGGGGCTGGGGTTGTGGCTCAGTGGTAGAGCACGTGCCTAACATGTGGGGCACTGAGTTTGATCCTCAGCACTGCATAAAAATTAATAAATAAAGGTATTGTTGTCCATCAACAATAAAAATATGTTTTTTGGTTTTTTTTTAAAGAAAGAACCTGCTTGTAAGGTGACCTCAATACATTAAATAACACTGTGTGGTAGGTACCAGAGATCTAGTAGTACCAACCATGAGAAGAACAGTATGGGTAACATCAAATTGTCATGAAGCTGTATTTATTGAGAGCCTACTATATTTTACAAATTGGACACAGAGAGTGGCCTGAGGTTCAATTCTTGCTGTCAAGTAGCTCAGAGTTTAATGGGGATGCTTCTTCATGATAGCGTAATTGTTTCATTGAGTATCACATGAGTATTACACAAGATCTGGGTCAGAGATTGCAGAAAATCATATTGTTCCATTCCTGTCCTTGGGCATGATGCTGTTCCCACTTTCTAGATAAATAACTGAGAGCTAAACAGGAATAGTAACTTCCAGAAGGTACAGACCTGAGCATTTGTGGAAATTGTTCTCGCTGGGGTAGTTTGGCTTTCCAAGGGACATTTTGCAATGTCTGGAGATATTTTTGGCTCTTGAAGCCGGGACAGTCCTCCTGGCACACAGTGAATAGAGGCCAGGCCTGGTGCTAAACACCTGCAGTGCTCAGGACAGCCCCTGCCACGAAGAATCATCTACTGTGATGGTTTGGATGTGAGGTGTCCCCCAAAAGTTCACATGTGAGACAATGCAAGAGGGTTCAGAGAAGAAATGATTAGGTTATGAGAGTGTCAACCTGGTCAGCAAATTAATCCCTGATGGGATTAGCTGAGTGGTACCTGGAGGCAGGTGGGTGAGGCTGGAGGAGGTGGCATTGGGCCTGGCTTTGGGGTGTATATTTGTACCTGGAGAGTGGAGTCTCTGCTTCCTGATCACCATGTGAGCTGCTTCCCTCCACCACACTCTTCCACCATGATGCTCAGCCTCACCTCCAGCCCTGAGGAATGGAGCCTGCTGTCTGTGGACTGAGACCTCTGACACTGTGAGCCTCCAAATAAACCTTTCCTCCTCTCTGATTGTTCTAGTTGGGTCCTTCTGTCACAGGGGCAAAAAAGCCGACTAAAACATCCACCCACGCCAGTAGCTCCAGGTTGAAGATCCAGCTTCCTGCTTAACCTGAGAAGCAACCAACTGTGGATGCAGTGACTGCAGATGTGCAAGGGAGGGTGAAGCAAGGCTTGTTGTAGAGACGTGTGTGTTGACCCTTCGCCTCTGTACGCCTTGAACACCCCCTGCCTGGGCAGCCTGGAAGTGTGCTTTGATGGATTGGCTTTGTTTTGTTCTTTATAGGCTTTGGTCTTGGTTTTGGTTGGTGGTGGTGCGTTCTTAGACAAACTAGATGGTGTTTGTTAAGAGAAAAATCAGGAGGTTTGCTTAGAAAAAGAAAAAAGGGAAAAATTCTTTGCCTTTTTGTTGGCAACTTGCTGTTGAGCTCATAAATGAAGTCAATGGGAGAAAATAGGCAATGGCTTTGGTGCAGGGGGACTCCTCCAGGGTGGTGGACCCCGCTATGCAGGTGCATCATGAGCTGATGATTTGTCAACTCTCAGGCCTTTGAATCTGATCAAAGGAAAAGGGTGCAAGTCGGGACAATGGTAAGGGTCAGAGAGAGGCTCGAAATACTTTGGTTTCTCATTCCATGTTTGGGTCTTGGAAAGCAATCCTTTAACCCTCAAACAGCTTCCCGAAACTCTTAACATACACCACCACAGCCCTTCCCACGGTCTGCAAGGCCCTGCCAACTCTCTGACCTCGTCTCTCTGTAACTTCCCTCACATCTCAACGGCTTCCTGGCTGTCCCCTGAGCACTCAGATGTGACCCCACCTGGGGGACTTTGCATTGTGTTATTTTCTGTTTGAAACACTCTACCTGACAGTCCCACACAGCTAGGTCCCTTGCTTCCTTAGTGTTTCCAAGCAGAGAACCCTTCTCACAACTTCACCTCCTCCAACATCTTTCTTTCTTCACTTAACCTGGTTTTCATCTGCTCTTACTTATGATTCTTGGTTTGGTTGGTTGCTGTCCGCTCATGAGAACAGAGACGCGTCTGTTTGGGTCAGTGTTTTAGTCAGTTGTTTTGCTGCTGTGACTAAATGATCTCACCAGAACAATTGTAGAGGAGGAAAGGTTTCTTTGAGGGCTCACAGTCAGTCCATAGAAGGCCGGCTCCATTCCTCAGGGCTGGAGGTGAGGCTGAGCATCATGGTGGAAGAGTGTGGTGGAGGGAAGCAGCTCACATGGTGATCAGGAAGCAGAGACTCCACTCTCCAGATACAAATATACACCCCAAAGCCACGTCCCAATGCCACCTCCTCCAGCCTCACCCGCCTGCCTCCAGGTACCACTCAGCTGATCCATCAGGGATTAATTCACTGATTGGGTTCAGGTTGTCACAGCCCAGTCATTTCTTCTCTGAACCTCCTTACACTGTTGCACACGTGAGCTTTTGGGGGACACTTCATAACCAACCATAACAGTCATGCTGCCCCTAATGTCCTAAGATATTGGCACATTGTAGACATTTGATGCATATTTTTTGAAAGAATGCATATGGCAAGATATTTTAGCTCATACACACAGGCAGATACAATATGCTGCGTAGCAGAGTGGGACATATTGAAACTGTCATGCCTATCTGTGCCCTGTCTCCGAGCAGCTGGGCAGCCTTGTTTAGTAGGGAGTGTCTAAAACCGCTCCTGGTGACCCCTGTCTCCTGAGGTCCATATCTTTGTGTGGCCTCCTCCTGTTTAGTGAGGGCTGGACCTGTTGGCTTGCTTTAATGAAATGAATGTGACAAAAGTGATGGAATAGCACTCTCGAGAGCAGATCTTAAAAGACTATGGCTTGTGCATCCCCAGCAATCAGGGAAATGCAAACCGGAACCACACTGAGATTTCCTCTCACTCCAGTGAGAAAGTCAAGAATACAAACAATAATCATCCAGAATACAAATATTAATGAGTGCTGGTGAGAATATGGGGGGAGGTATACTCACACATTTTAGTGAGACCACAGATTAGCACAACCACTTTGGATAGCAGTGTGGAGATTCTTCAAAAGCCTAGGAATGGAACCACTGTGTGACTGGCTCACCCTCTTCTTGATATTTATCCAAAACATCTGCAGGCAGCATTCCACAGGGATGCAGCCATGCCAACGTTCATAGTAACACTATGCACAACAGCCAAGCCACAGAACTAGCCCAGGAGCCTGTCAACAGATGAATGAATAAAGAAAATGTGGTGTGCATGCACATTGCTCAGCCATAAAAAAGAATGAAATCATGTCATTTGTTGGTAAGTGAATGGGACATCACGTTAAGGGAAACAAACCAGACTCAGAAAGTCAAGGGTCAAATATTTTCCCTCATAGGTGAAAGGTAGGGAGAAATAAGGAATTTGAAAAAGGGAGAGATCCCATGAAAATGCACGGGAGAACAGAACAGTGGAGTAGAAGAAGGGGATTGAGGTGGGAGAAGGGATGGGAAAGGGAAGAAACGGTGGAGGTAAACATCCTACATTCTGCTATGTGCATATATGAATATATCATGATGAATTCCACTTTTATACACATACAATATATATATATGTGTTCTTTTTAAAATTGGTACATTACAGATATACATATATATATATATATATTACAGATATATATAGTGAGGAGGAAAGGGAGTAAGAGGAGGAAGGAGGGAAGGGGAAGTGAAGTGTTAGGATTGAAATAGAGCAAATTATATTACATGCATGTTTGAATATGTCAAAATGAACCCCAGTATTATGTACAAGTATAATGCAGCACTAAAAACACTTTTAATTTTAATTTTTTATTTGTTCATTTTAGTTACACATGATAGTAGAATATTTTGGCAAATTACACATACATAGAGTATAACTTATTCTACTCAGGATCCCACTCCTGTGGTTGTACATAATGTGGAGTTACCCTGGTCATGTATTCAAAGACAAGGCCAGGAAAGTCATGTCCCATTCATTCTACTGTTTTTCCTCTTCCCCTCCCTCTCCCTTCCCTTCATTTCCTTTGTATAATCCAATGGATTTCTATTCTTCCCCTTCCTACCCTCCCTTGTTTTGGGTTAGCATCTACGTATCAGAGAGAACATTCAGCCTTTGGTTTTTTTGAGACTGGCTTATTTTATTCAGCATGATAGTCTCCAGTTCCATTCATTTACTGGCAAATGCCATATTTTCATTCTTCTTTATGGCTGAGTAATGTTCCATTGTGTATATAAATCACATTTTCTTTATCCATTCATCCATTGAAGGACATCTAGGTTGTTTTCATAGCTATTGTGAGTTGAGTTGCTATAAACATTGATGTGGCTGCGTCACTGTAGTGTGCTGATTTTAAGTACTTTGGGTATAAACCGAGGAGTGGGATAGCTGGGTCAAATGGTGGTTCCATTCCACGTTTTCTGAGGAGTCTCCATACTGCTTTCCAGAGTGGTTGCACCAATTTGTAGTCCCACCAGTAATGTATGTAGTGTACCTTTTTCCCTACATCGTCACCACATGTTACTTGTGTTCTTGATAACTGCCATTCTGACTGGAGTGAAATGGAATCTCATTGTAGTTTTAATTTGCATTTCTCTAATTGCTAGAGATGTTGAACATTTTTTTCATCTAATTTTTTTTTTTTTTTTTTTTTTTTGTGGTGCTGGGGATTGAACCTAGGGCCTTGTGCTTACATGGCAAGCACTCTACCAACTGAGCTATATCCCCAGCCCTCATATAATTTTTGACCATTCATATTTCTTCTTCTGTGAAATGTTTGTTTGGTTCCTTTGCCCATTTATTGATTGGGTTATTTATTTTTCTGGTGTTAAGTTTTTTTAGTTCTTTGTGTAGGAAATTATGCCTTATGTTATGGTTTGGGTGTGAGGTGTCCCCCAAAGCTCAGGTGTGAGACATGCAAGAAGGTTTAGAGGAGAAATGATTGGGTGGTGAGAGCCTGAACCCAACCAGTGAATCAATCCCCTGATGGGATCAGCTGAGTGGTGCCTGGAGGCAGGTGGGTGAGGCTGGAGGAGGTGGCATTGGGGCCTGGCTTTGGGGTGTATATTTGTATCTGGAGAGTGGAGTCTCTGCTTCCTGATCACCATGTGAGCTGCTTCCCTCCATCACACTCTTCCACCATGATGCTCAGCCTCACCTCCAGCCCTGAGGAATAGAGCCTGCTGTCTATGGACTGGGACCTCTGAAACCGTGAGCCCCCAAATGAACTTTTCTTCCTCTACCATTGTGTTGGATCTTTTAGTCACAGCAGCAAAAAAGCTGACTAAAACACTTTATTTGAGGTACAGGGGAAAATATATTTTAAAAAAGGACTCTGTCTTCTGCATTGCTTGCACTTCTGCCTTCTGACCTGGTTGGGCTCTTTTTCTCATGAAACCAGTGTCCTGCAGCGGGCCACCCCATGGGGAGGCCACCTGGAGAGGAACTGAGCATGATTCCTATCCAAACATCACTGAGGAACTAAGGGCTGCTGTCCAACAGCCTAGAAGGAACCTCACCTGCTGACGACCATGCGAGTGAGTCTAGGAGCAGATTCTTCCCTAGTCAGGTTTTGAGATGAGATTGGGGCCCTGGTGACCTGGTCACCTCATGTTCTATCCCTGGGAGACCAAAGGAACCAGAGATTCATTCACCTCCAGATGTCTGAGCCAGAAAAACTGTGAACAAGAAATATTGTTTCCAGCTGCTAGTTTTGGAAGTAATTCTTGAGGCAGCAGTAGCTTACTGTTCTATCTTATGTGGCGATTCAGTGAGGATTCAATGAGGTAAAGGTAAGAAATGGCCTTTCCCACCCAAGGGGGTGCCGTGCAGGGGCAGGTCTGACATTCCCGCTGAGCCTACGCATGGCAACGTGATGGAAAGCCCATTCCAAGCAGGACGAGGCATGGCCAAGGCTGGGAAGGGGAGAGCACAGCACATCTTCAGAGGTACAGGAGGGTTTTGAAGGGCAAGCAGGTCAGGCTGGGGTCAGACCAAGGCCGAGCATGTCCTGAGTAGGAGCCTGGGAGATCTTCCCGTGGGTATTGGGTGCACTGAATCATTCTGAGCACGGGAACAGTCTGGAAAGGGTTGTCCTGAAAGGGATGTTAAGTTGGGGGCCAATGGCATACACTCACATTGCTTTATGTTGCATGTGTCATATGTGTATTCGTATTGCAAATAATTAACACAAATAAAAGTCACACTTTAATCCTTTCAGTCCCCACTTCCCCTCCTGAGAGGCAGTGTAGCTCTGATCTGTTGAGGAGCACACGGCGACGGAGTGCACGTCTGTGCTGGAGGGGGCTGTACGCCTGGTGTGCAGTGGCCCTGGGTGATTAGATTGCACCTGAGCCTCTCTGAGCACACTGCTCCCCGCCCTCAACAATCACTGGCTTATAAGGACCCACTGGCTGTGCACACCCTTTAAGACCCTTTTATGCTCAAGTACATGCAGACACTCATTCCAGACCGATAGCTCCAAGCAGGCCGTTTGATGGTTTGGAACATGAACCCTGAAGGCACATGGCTTGAGTCCCTCACTCTCAGGAGCTGAAGGACCTTGCTGAAGGCATCTAGCCCTGAGATCCCAGTGTCCCCTCTGCAGAATGCAGATGATGACAGTGCCCACCTCATACATTTATCATGAGGACCATGAGGAATATGTGCGGAGGGGTGGAGCCCTGCCTGCACACAGCCGGGCAGGCCCTGTGAATGTCGGCTAATACGAACGTAAGTGAGGCCTTCCTGCATATGACGTTCTACGACTTACTTTTTCAAACACACCTCGGAGAACTTAGAGACATGATTCCTTTTGTATTTAAACTTTTTATTTTGAGATGATTAGAAATTGAGATGCACTTGTAAGAAAATACACAGAGAATCCCATGTGCCCTTCCAAAAGCAGCATGCAAAGGCAGCATCTTGTAAAACCAAATTTTCCTAACCAGATACTGACATTGATAGAGTCAAGACAGAGAACAGCTCCATCTCAAGGACTCTCCTGTTGCCCTTTAGGAGCCATGCTTATTTCCCTCCTCCCCGACTCTCTCCTTAGGCCCGGGTAACTGCTAACAGGTTATCTATGTCTATAATCTTTAGATTTCAAAAACGTTACATACATGACATATTACAGTTGGTAATCTTTGGAATTGAGTGTTCTCACTCAGCCTAATTCTCTGGGCATTCATTTGAATTGTTGCATGAATCAACAGTTAGTTCTTTATATTGCTGAGTAGTATTCCACAGTCTGGATATACCACAGTCTGTTTAACCTTTCCACCCACTGAAGGACATCTTGTTTTCAGCTCTGGATCTTTAGGAATGTCATGAATATTTGTGTTAAGTTTGGTTCGTTGGTTTCCTCAGTTCCAAATTTTGGGTATATAAAGCAAAAAAGAAAACCCTGGATGTGCACCACCCTGTCAGTCCTTTGATGACAGACATCAAGTTGGTCTGCCTTCTTTTCTCCTTTCAGATTTTTCTAGTGTTTGTATTATGTACAATTTCCAGGGTTTCAGTTATACTTATCAGGAGGAAGAGGGAAAAAAAATCTGTCTATTTTCTCTTCCAGGAAGCAGAACTCTTAGTATTCTTTTCAGTTGCTGAGCATCACCCTTATATTTTGATAAGGACTCCAAATTTTAAAAAGGCCTTCTGAGTTCACTCTCCCACCCATCCTAATCTGCACTAGGTGATATTTTGTGGGCACCGAGGGCTGGCTTGACACTCATCTGATGTCTATTAGGTGCGATTGGGGAGATCTGTCATGATCTAGATGTGAACTCAAATGCAGGGTCATCTTTTGGAGACTGAGTGTTGAGTTTTTTTAGAGAGCATCAGAACTGAACCCCCACAGCTCCTCTGAGCTGTGTACGACAGGGCTTAGTTGACTCTGGAAGTTAACGTGAATTCAGAGCAAGTGGAAACCAGGCCCAGGTCTCACTGAGGTCTCACTGAGGTCCCGGACGCACGGTGTTGCCTTCGCTGTGGGGAGAACAGGGGAGCCGAGTAGTGGACAGAGGAGGTGTGACAGGCTCAGGGCACGGTCCTTACGAAATGATCAGGCAGAGGAAGTGGATTATTCAGGGGAGAATGCGAAGTCATGACACTGTGTGTGGAAGCACACAGAGAAGTCCATGTGACATCAGGGCCAGAGTCACTCACGTGGAAGAGGGTTACTTCAAGGAGGATGACTACCAAATGGCCAGGCAGTCCCTGGATAAAGTGTCAGCTTGTGCATGAGAAAAAGACGAGGGAGAGATTTGGATTTGATTATTGACAAAGGGTCAGGATTTCCAGAAAGGAAAGAACATTCCAGAAAGACAGCCCAGTACTGGCTAAATTAGTTTTCTTTGCTGTGTGATAAACCTGGCAGCTCAATAGCATGAACCACATTAATTATCTCAGCCTCTGGGAGGCAGGAATCTGGGCACATGGAGCTGGATTGTCTGCTCAGGATCCCACTAGGCTGGAGTCAAGGTGTTGACCTGGACTGGGGTATCAGCACAGGCTCGAATCCCCCAGCACACACATGCACACACATACACACACTGGGGGAGAAGGAGAGGGGGAGAGAGAGAGAGAGAGAGAGAGAGAGATTGATTCTCTAGAAGGAATCCACAGAATCACAGGAGTGACATCTGATGAACTTTATTTGTTGGAGGCACACACTCAGAGGGAAAGGTGGCTGTCCAGAGGTGACCACCATGTTGGGGATTATGGTGGCCACCACGAAGTTTGGCATGGCTACAAAGCCCTGGAGGGTTATTAGAATACTGAATTTGAGGGGA
The DNA here is from genome assembly GCA_020662805.1 of Glaucomys volans. Taxonomy (NCBI): domain Eukaryota; kingdom Metazoa; phylum Chordata; class Mammalia; order Rodentia; family Sciuridae; genus Glaucomys; species Glaucomys volans. Next base: position 338,960 of record JAJEJO010003574.1, on the reverse strand, counting down.
AGGGAAAGAGACACACTGGCTGTTGAGCTCTGGAGATAGGGTGAAGGTGAGGTGTGAGGCTCTGTTCTGGGAAAACCGGAAGGCTGGTTGAAGCGGTTGTGTTCTTGGCATTGTGGAACTTTCTCCTGGACCTTCCATCTTGGCCTTCTGTTGTTTCCTGAAGGCAATGTGTTTGCTAAAGGACCCGTTGTTGCTTTCAGTTCTATGCCCAGACACTCATTTCCCAATAAGTTATTTCTTTAAGAAAGTGTTTTGGGAATGAAATGATAATATAGCATTTACCTTGCATTCACCTGGCCATTTTCTCTAGTTTCATTACTTGGTGGCTTGCGGAAACCAAGCATTGAGAAGGAACCCTCTGCACCAATCTTCTCTAACATAACCCCTCTGTGGGCTCACTGGAGGGAGCGAACTGGCTCCTCACTAAGTGCTTGGTGTCCTTCTCCTCTCCTGTGAGTGCCTTTTTAAGGAGCTATGTCAGAAAATAAAGATTTTTTTGTGTGGAATATTTGAGAAGGTAAAAATAACTCGGAGATGGAGTTTCTTTGGACTTTGTCAGAAATAATTCTCCAATGTTAGAGAAAAGATTGAAAAATAATGGCAGTTCCAAATGAACTAGTTCCCTGTGGGTGGAATTTATAAGCTTCTGAAACAGTGATTGTCAAATGCTTTGTGAACTTCCATGTAATGCTGAATGTGTGCCTATTAGCAGTCCGTGGTTGATAAGGTGCCTATTGACCAAGGGCAAGATGTGTACAGTGACTATGTAACTTTGAAGATGACAACCGTCATTGATGAGTTTGTGTGTGTGGAGGAGACAGAGAAGGATTCCTTTGGGAAGGTTGACAGAAGCTATGGACTTTCACCCAGGAAAATGCTTTTGTGCAGGAAATTCCACAGCTCAAGGAGAATCACGAACCCTATGAAACCGTCTATTGTGGACATCATGTATTCTAGGTTCAGAAATCTTGACTTATGTATTTTTGAAGGTAATAGTAAATCCAAATATAAAATATGTGTTATTCCATCTGTACCTGGTGAAAGATGTACCTATGAATCTGAACATCTCTCTTGGGTTATATTTTTGTAAGTATAAGGTGTCTTTTTTAACATTCAATTTTATACTTTATTTTTATGTGGTGCTAAGGATTGAACCCAGTGCCTCACGTGTACCAGGTAAGAACTCGACCCCTGAGCCACACCCCCAGTCCCTCTAGGGATGTATTGGACCATGGGTCTAAGTAATGAAGAAGCTTCATTATATGTTTGGAATCCTCATGTCAAATCCTGGTTGCAGAAGATAATGAAGAACTTATTTGTGCTTACATTGGAATTTTATTTTCTAATAATATTTGCCATGTCTGTGATGGAAACTTGTTTTTCAGGCGGAATTAATTGCTCATTAGTGCTGTGGGAGACATTTAACAGTCTATTGAGGTTAATAATAAAGATAAGACAATAATGTCATTAACTGTGTCAGTGAGAGAGAAAGTGAGAGGGGGGGAGAGGAGAAAGTGGGGAGAGAGAGAGAAAAAAGAGAAAGGCAGAGAGAGATAAACAAAGATCATAGGGAAAGCATGCAAATACCAAGCAGCTGAGGTGGACAGAGACGCAGGGTTGGGGAGGGAGGAGGAAACAGACAGAAATAGACAGAGATTCATCCTTTGTGCCATGCTGTGAATGTCGCTTGACCCCCAAACTGCTGATATCTAATTTCTAAGGTGATGGTGTTACAAGATGGGGCCTCTAGGAGGCGATCAGGTCATGAGATGCATGGAATTAGTGCCCTAATGAAAAGGTCCAGGGGAGCCCGTTGCTCATCCACCATGTGAAGATGCAGATAGAGGGCACCATCTAGGAGGAAGGGGCCCGTACCAGACACCCAGTCTTCTGGCATCTTGATCTTGGACGTCTCAGCCTCTAGAATGGTGAGCCATAAATTTATTCATAAATCATCTGTCTAAAATGTTTTGTTATAGCAGCCAGACTGGACTCAGACAGGCAGACTGCTGGGGAGGTGAACAGACAAACATCGGGGATGGAGAGAAGGGAAGGCAGAGGAGTTTCCAGCTGTGAGCACCTTGGTTCTCTGTCTGTCCCCCAGTGCTGGGGTCCTGGTGATGAGGTCTGTCACACCAGGGCTCCAAGGGCATGGTGGAGGCTTAAACAAAGAGGGTGGTTTACTGCCAGGTGGTTTGCTTCCTGGGTGAAAATTAAATGATTCAGAAAGGACAGTTGTGCAGACCTTTGTGCCACCATTAAACTAACTGTGGCAGCCCTGCTGGAAGGAGGAAACTGGCACCTCTCGGCTTTCCAGGAACTTCTGTTGAACTTCTGAGAAGTTGTGCTGAACTTTCTTAAAACGTGTTATCACATCTCTCTGTGATGGAGAAGATGAACATTTAAAAACAAAACTTTCTTTTAACTCTTCCCAGAAACTTGATTTTTTTTTCTGAATACCGGTCTATGAATGTTACATAAGGCAAAAAAGCAAAAAAGGTCATTTAAGAAGATATGATGCTGGTCTTTGATGAGGGATCAGCCAAGGCCAGCACTAACATCGAGAGAGAAATGGAAAATTTGGAGGCAATATCTATTGATGTGCAAAAGAATTACCCACTGGTTACCCATTCTCCACGGCTAGAATTCATACAGTGAGCAGTTAGTGCCTTTAACGTTTTGTAACATGAAAGTGCTTGGAGTTTAAAATCTTACTTGGAAAAATGATAAGTCGTGTGTTATTGATATGTCCCTGATAAACAAATGCTTTGAGCAGATATTCAATATCATTTACCTGCCGAGCTGATGAAAACCATAGAGAATCTACTGGAAAGCCTCCTTTTCTTGTATCATCACTGCATGACATTGGGACCTCATTTGTGTCAGAGGAGTGACTTATTGTGCAGTCACACCTTGACCCATACAGGATTCCAATCACCACAATCCAACCTCAGTGCTTCTCATCGATGCTCATTGGGGGTCACTGTGGAGTAGATTCATTGTGGTACTACACATTCAAGTGACTATGGAATAGAGGACAGAAGTGGATTAAAAATCATTTGGGTAAATTGTATTCTGGAAATACAGATAGTAGGTCGAGATGGTATGAAACATCTTTAGGGAGTGGCCTGTTGGAATGATAGGGCAGGAAGCAAATGGTACCAAAGGATCTCAGGAAGTATCTATGATCATGGTGGAATGGTAGCCTTGCGTGACTAAGATCCCCTGGGACATGGAAACTGTCCACCTTGGTGACACTTTTTAACAGAGACAAACTGAGAGGAATACCTGCCTCCAAAAGAAAAGTCATGAATGAATGAACAAATGAATGAAAGGGTTTTACTAAACGGAAGTATGAAATGCTTTTAAAAAGGACCTAGACAATCCTCTTAAGCAGTAGAAAGAGGGTAACATGACTGAGGAACTTTAGAAGGCCAGCCGTCGATAATGCCAAGCAGACACCACTAATTTCATGACTGGAAAAAGCATTTAAAGAATCAATTTAGTTTTGTTTTAAATACTTCTAGGCCTCATACTATTTACTTTAATAAAACATTTTGCTTGATGAGAATTGAGTCATTAGGCACCATTTAAGGACTCTGACCCTGTGGCTGGAGAAAGACAAGCTTGATCAATTGAAACCTACCTGGAGCAGGCAAAGTCTTCACTTCACTAGTGGGATTATTATTGTCTGGGTAATTGTCATTGGGACATAGGTCTTTATCACATTTTCCACTGGCTGGCTCTGCACCATATGCCTCACAAGCTGTTATCTTATTTAATCATGAAGGAATTCTGCAGTGTTAGATCTTATTCTCCTTGTTCCCCGTGTGAGGAAGGTGAGGCTCACAGAGGGTCTGCGATTTGTCCGAGGCCACCCGGCTAACCTGGGGTTGGAAGGACACATGGACATACTTTTCATTCCATTCCCAATGACCCTTATTTACAAACGTTCACTTCCACGCTAAGCTAATTTGTTAGTGACAGAACGACTTCACTGTCTGGGAATGTCCTGGATTCTTTTCTTCTGGGCCAGGAGGTATTTGCATGTGTCAGTGTTGCTGTTTGATGATTAACTCTTGGACAATAGGGCTGGCTCTTTATTCCTCTTTATGAAGTGCCTAGCTTTGCGTCCCCTGAGCCTGACACTTCGAATGCACTCAGTAATTTATCCCACAAGAAAACGAATGAGTGAGCAAGAATCACATGCGAATTAGGCCCTTTCCCTTGGGCTCACTTTTAATGTGTAAGTAAGTTTGTGCCCTACACGCTTATATATACAAATTCAAGAGCATCAGGACAAATGATTAAACAAACAAACAAACAAACAAAAAACATTGAATTTCACCTCACAAAAGCTTTTCTAATGCTCATAAGGTACATGGTCCCTCTCCACTACCCTTCCTGAGGATCTTCCCAGTGGAGTGGAAGGAGGAGTGGGAATGCTTTGTCAAAAAGCTTGTTCTTAAAGGATCCTTGGATTTTCTTTTACAGTGCTCACGAGCTGGCTGGATTGGTGTGTTGGGTTTATTTGACTGCGGGTGTGTTGATTGATTTCTTGGGTCAGGTATTTGTTCAAGTATTGTTCTTGGTGTGTCTGTAAGCTTGGAGAGTGATTTTGGATGACATTAACATCTGAATCAGTAGCCAGAGTAGAGCAGATCTACCTCCCCTACGTGGGTGGGCCTTATCCAATCAGCTGAAGATCTGACTAGAACAACAATGCAGACTTCCCTGTGCACAGGGGGAGTCCTGTCTGACTAAACAGGGACATAGTCTTTTCTTGCTGCTGGACTCAAGCTAAAACATCAGCTCTTCTTGGGTCTCAAGCTGGCTGGCTTCCAGACTTAGAAGTTATAGCACTGACTCCGCTGGTCCTCAGGTCTTCCAGCTCAGTTGAGATCACTCCATTCTCTTGTAGCTCAAGTTACCTACTGCAGAGGTTGGGACTTGCCAGCCTCCATAAGCATGTAGACCAATTCCTTGTATTTCTTTTATATCAGTGTCTGTATATCTATATTTATCTATTATCTTCTGTAGGTTTTGTTTCTCTGGAGAATCCTAAAAAACATATCCTGTACTAACAACACCTACAAAACTCCCATGCGTGAGTCTGCCTGGCACACAAATAGAAGCAGAGCGGAGTAGGCAGTGCAGGTCACCATGGCCACCCGTGATGCTGAGGGCCGACTCCCTCTAATTTCCTCTGCACCTGCTACATGACTTTGCTCTCATATTTGCATGGTGTTGCTGCCCTTCTAGGGGTTGGGTTTACATTCCAGGCAGGAATGGAAGGAGATGGAAGGTCAAAAGGGGAAAGGTCAGAAGCTTCATGTGGTGATACTACTTAGACCTCACGGGCCACAGGGACACCTCTCTGAGGGCCTGGGAGATAAAGCATTAGATAAAGCTCAGGATATTTCTGCGACAGATAACTCTGGGGTTCTGTTAGGAGGACCTGGGCATGGATATGGAATAGGGTGCTAGCGATATTCTCCATGGATCGTTAGAAAGCCATATTAAAAAGGATAGATTTTAGCACTTCACTGACTTTGAAGATTATGTAGATTCAAGATAATTTTAAAATTAAATATTATTTCTAAGTTTCTCCAACCCAGCACATTAAAAATGATCTGGCTCAATGAGGCAAGCGTATTCACATTTGCTGAAAATCTGCCACATGCCAAGCAAACTTCAGTGACTTTGAATATGTTCTCTCTTTTGGGTCTTGAAATCATGGGAGATTAGTTCTTTTGTCGCCCCTCTTCCCGTTTTTTTTTTTTTTTTTCCTTTCTTTCTTTCTTTCTTTTCAGTGAGAAGGTTAGAATCCAGGATCTTACACATGCTAGGCAGGCATTCTGTCACTGAGTTATAGTCTTGTCCCCATTTTACACAGAGAGAAAATGAGTCTCAGAGAGTTTGTGTAAGTCACCTAAGGTTGCACAGGAAACAGGTAGAAGAATCAGGTTAGGTTTCAGATCTTTGCCCTTACAAAGCCTTTATGAAACTCTTATTCTCACGTGAAAACCCTGACCACATATTTTATATATGATAAAAACTCAGATGCTTGGCACAGTGTTTTGCAATTTGTAATCTACCAGTAAATGTCTCCAGACCCTCTATATCTTTCTAGCTGCGGCCATTGCATTTGCTGCTGCTCTGCAGGGTCCTTTTCAAGTCTCCCTCCAGATAAGCCGGCTCACACCCGAAGTCAGACGATAACCTTATCAGTACAATGAGAGTGGCCTTGCTTCTAAGCACCCTCACCTTGTAGTTACTGAGCACCTATTTTGACCTAGTTAGCCACAGTGCTGAGACTTAAGCAGACAATTCCAAGCTACTCAGACAAAGGCCTTTGTTCACGGAAATTATTTTCTACAGGAAAAGGGCGGCTATGACCCTAGTAAACAGACGCAGATAACAACTCAATAGAACAAGGATGCAAAGCAGAGGAGCAGCTCAGAGGTATGGAGCAGCACTAGCCAGGGTGAGCAGGGAAAGCGTTCTGAGAGGGCGTTACCATGGGAGCTGAAAGGTGAGGAGAAGTCGGCTGCACACAGAACCAGGAGAAGAGCACTTCTAGCTGCAGAAAAAGTGTGTGCCAACGTCCTCAAGCAAAAGCACACTGGGATGTTCCAGCAACCGGCCGTGGGGCTGGACGGCGAGGAGGCAGGATAGTTTTGGGTGATGATGTGCATAGAGGCAGGAATCAGGAATATTCTTCTAGAATGTGGTAAGGGCTATGCAATTGACTTTGGGGTATTTTGAGGTAGGAAGCAATCTGATTTATGTTTACTTGGGGGCTGGGGTTGTGGCTCGGTCGTAAACCGCTTGCCTAGCGTGCGTAAGGCACTGGGTTCGATTCTTAGCACCATGTACAAATAAATAAATAAATAAACAAATAAATAAATAAATTAAAGGTCTATCAACAACTAAAAAAATGTTAAAAAAGAAAAGGTCAGACCTGGAATCTACACAAAGGTCAAGGTTTCACAGCCTATTTGCAGAAAGCAGTCTGTGCATCTTTATTCATTTTCAACTTTTCTACGGAAATCCTTGTTAAAACCATAATTTCAATATTCTAGTGGAAGGCTGATGTCATTACTAAAAGGGAAAGACGTCCAACCACAAAATCTAAGAAAACACAAACATCTCTCTAAGTTGCATATTTTAATGCAGCTATTTTTTTCCCTACCAAGTATTTCACCCATGCCTGAAAGTTCCAGATGCATTACCCGAGTTGTAGCTTGGAATTCCATGTTTGTTATTCTTCTTTATTTCTTAAATTCTGATTGTTATGATTCAGCTCTGAGGTGTCCCACCAAAGCTCATGTGTGAGACAATGTAATAAGGTTCAGAGGTGAAATGATTGGGTTATAAGAGCCTGAACCCAATCAGTAGGGATTAGAGTAGGGGATAACTGGGTGGTAACTGTAGGCAGGTAGGGTGTGGCCGGAGGAGATGGGTGGCTGAGGGTGGGCCTTTGCGGTAGATATTTTGTCCATGGTGTGGGGAACTCCAGCACTCACCCCTCAAACACACCCCTGCTCCCTGGTGCAATGTCCTGAGCCACTTTCCTCCACTGGACTCTTCTGCCAAGATGTGCTGTCTCATCTCCGGCCCAAAGCCATGGAATCAACCACCTGTGGACTGAGACCTCTGAAACCATGAGTCCGCAAATAATCTTTTCCTCCTCTAAAATTGTTCTTGTGGGGTCTTATGTTTTCAAAATTTCCAAGAAAAGGTGATTCAGAATTCTGCTTTTGTTTACAGTTTTTGCTCTTCATTTGCTCTTGTTTACATCTCTTCCATCTGGAAGCATTTTCTTGTCTGAAGGCCATCACTTAGAGGTTGATTTTGTGAGCAGTCTTAATTTTTATTTGTCTAAAAATCTATTTCATCCTTACTCTTGAAAGATTGGGGGTGCTGTACAGAGATCTAGATTGAAAGTTACTCATGTCCAGTAAGTGGAGGCTGTGAATGCACTGCTGTCTTCCATCGTTACTGTTGGAAAGTCAGATTTCCATCTAATTGCTAGAATTTCTTTTCCTGTTTTAAAAATACTTTTGCTTTTAAACTTTTCTTAACCTTAGTTTCCTGCAGTTTACTCAGAAATATTTAGGTTAGGATTCTTTTAAAATGCCCTGTTTGGAATTCACTTAGCTTCTTGAATCTGTGGACTGATATCTTTCATCAGTTCTGAATAACTCTCTCTTCATTAGTGCTTCAAATATTGTCTGTGTTCCCTTATTCTTTTTTTATCACTTGTTTTGAAACTTCAAAAATGCATATATGCTTTCTCCCTCCTCCTCTGCCTTCTTCTTCTCTTTATTTTCCAGTCATTCATTCTGTGTGCTGCATTTTGGATAAAGGCCTTCTCTCTTTTAGTTTATTCTCTTTTTTAAAATCCAATCTATCCAATCTGTTGCTTAAGTTTAAAATTTTTGCTTTTGAACTTTTTATGAATGGAAGTTCAATTGGGTTCTGTTTGAAATCTTCCATGACACTTTGTATACTTCTCTGAGCCCTACATTTATTTCCAGATATATCTTTTATTTCTTTAAACATAGAAGCATAATTTTTAGTAATCTATTTTTGATAATTACAGTGTATAAAATGCTTAGGAGTTCCTTATTTCTGCTGGTTCTCACACCTGGTATATTATTTTCTTATGGGTTTTGTTATCTTTCTGTGATATTTACTCCCATTAAACAACTAGTGTGTGTGTGTGTGTGTGTGTGTGTGTGTAGTGTTCGTGATGACTGAAGAACTATTTTGAATTAGTTTATGGCTTTTGGACCACTTATGTGCTTCAAGATTGATGATATAACTTCTTGAGAGGATGTACCCATGGTTCACATCATTTCAGGTATAATTTTTCCTTTTTCTCTCTTTTCTCTTGCTCTGATCATGGCGAAGACACCACTCCCTGCAGTGCAGGGAGGAGGTGGTGGGTCTCCTGCTGGCTGCTTCTTTCCTTGGTGCTATGCACCTTTTGAGATCTCAGGTGGAGGTGGTTACCACACACAGCAAGGAATTGGCCTTCTCCTTTAACTTTGTTTTCACCAGGCCACAAAAATAAGAGGAATTCAGCTCCTTTTCCAGATCAGCAAACGGCTTCTGAAGCAACCCTGAGGGTTTCCATTTGCATCTCTGATTTTGGTACTTATTAGCTGTTTTCTTCTCATTTTGTCAGCTCTCTGATACTGTTAAAAGGATTAAAATGTGTGATGCATCAGCTTTAGTTGTTTTCAGTGGTAGAGCTCATCCAAACAGCCTGGTTAACAACCTCTTCCTATAATGATGAACTTCTGTGGCTGTAAAGTAAGGAGAGCCACAACACTGGGAGAATTCTCTCCTTTGAGTTATATTCTTTCTCTTTTTCTTCCTTCCTTCCTTTCTCTCTTTTAGCTTCAAGATTATTTCCTATTTCTTTTGATTCTTCAGAATGCCAGGGGGAAGTGATGAAAATGGATGAAAACTACCACAGAGAAATTTGGGCTGATAGCCCTGGTGATCTGAAGGCAAGAGTCAGAGGCTTGCAGGCTGGCCATGGACAGCATTCCCTGAATGGTTTCCTGTGTGCTGGGCCAGGGCTGCCCGGGGACACAGGGAGACAGGGACTCATCCAAGGCCCTCAGCCTACAGCCCAGAGCATTCAGCCCATAGCTTATGGCCCAAGGTCCATAGCCCAGGGTACACAGACCACAGTCTCCAGCCTGGACAAGAGCACAAGCCTTCAGCCTTCAGGCCTCTAACTTTGGCCTGCAGATCATGTGGGTCATCAGCCCAAATTTCTCTGCAGTAGATTTCATCCATTTTCCTCACTTCCCCTTAGCATTCTGAAGTTGATGGCACTGTTGGGAAAGAATCCTAAGAAGTAGGAAATAATCTCAAAGCTAAAAAAAAAAAAAAAGACACCACATAGTCTCTGATGTGTTGCTGATGTAGAATTGCATACATGATCACCACTTTTCCTTGAAATTGACCAGATTAACATTCACATAATTTCTTGAACATGTTTCCAGAGAGAAAGTGGCCTGAGCTGGCTGAATCTGGCAGAAAACCCAGAGACACCCATGAAGAGGTAAATTGGGAAGGGAAGTGTGAGCCGCCCACTTCCTTCATGTGAGGACAGTTCCAGACAGTATGGATTTCGCAGCTCTTCAAACTAGCTCCCTTCACTCAGGCGGCTCCTTAACCTCTAGCGGAACGTTCTCCAGCTCCCTGGAGTGCACTCAGGATCCCAGCGGTGTTATTGTGGTGATGTTGCATAAGCTGTGTTATCATCTGTTCAATGAGTTTTTTAAGATGATGATTTATTCCCTCCTTTTCTATCAGAAGCATCTTTTTTTCTTCCTTTTAAAATTCCCTGTGGTTCTACTTAGACTTTTTATGTTCATAAGTCATCTCACACATACTCAATTTGCTCTTTTTTTTTCTAAATGGAAATAGTTTTTTTTCCTAAAAAAACTCTTTTTTGAATAATACATCCCTGTAAAAATTAGAAAACCAAAGCTTCTTCCAAAGGTAACTTTTCTAACAGCACCTTCCTGAGATAACTTCTATTAACATTTATTATGAGTTTTGGTAGATATTACCAACCTCTGTCTCTCTACATGGATGTAAATGTGTTACTTGCACATGCAATCTGTGTGTATCATACATATGTGCAACATACATAGCAATGCACATACGTGTACACATGTACATGGTATAGATGCCTATGTACATATATGTATATGAAGTACACACATGTGTATGTGCGTACATATATATTTACAAAAATGTGACACTATATGTGGGCAAGAGAAAAACAAAACCGTTCCTTACTACTAAAACGTGTTGACCATGCTCTCTTTTCTAAGTTAAATATATTTTTTAGGGGATGGAGCTCAGTGCTCTCTTAGTATATATGGCCTTGGTTAGATCCCCAGAACTGCAAAAAAGCCAGAACAAAAAGAAATTTTACATATTAATGGGGCACCATCTAATGTTTCAATAAATGTATATATTGCCTAATGTTTAAATCAGGTTAAACATCTCTATCTCATCCAATATTCGTCATATCTTTATGGTGAAGACCTTCCAAATCCTTTTTTGTAGTTTTTTGGAATTCACAGTACCTTGCTGTTACCTGTAGTCACTCTACTGTGCAGCAGCTCACGGAACGTCTGGATTCCATCTAACTTAACTGAGTCCCCACTGATCAACGTCCTTTCCCCTCCCTCCCTCCCACCCCTTCCCCTCAACCTTGTGTACCCACCATTCTACACTCAAGTTCTATGGGATCCACTCCCTTAGATTCCACAGGAGTGAGGTCATGCTAGGTATTTGGCTTACTTCACTTAGTACGATGACCTCCAATCCCATCTATGTTTTCACAGATGGCAGGGTTCCACTCTTTTTGTGGCTGGACAGGTTTCTACTAGCATTATTTATTCATTCATTAGCTGATGAGGTTGACTTCATTTCTTGGCTGCTGTGAATCGTGCTGCAGATGTTTCTTCAACATACTGATTTCGTCTCCTGGAATTGCTGGACTATACCTAGTTCTATTTTTTAGAATTTTTTGAGGAAACACCATACTGTTTTCCACAAAGGCTGTCCTAACGTACACTCCCATCGACAGTGTCCAGGGCTCTCTTTTCCCCACACCCTCACCAGCATTTGTTATTCTTACTGTTTTTCGCTACAGCCATTCTCAGTGGGTAAGGAGATATCCCTGTGCAGTCTGATTAGATTTCCTGATGATAAGCAATGTTGAGCATTTTTTTTAACATATCTGTTGCCCCTTTGTAAGTCTCCTTTTGAGAAAAGTCTATTTAGGTCCAGTGCCCACTTCATAATTGGATTTTTTTTCCTATTAAGTTTTTGGAGTTTCTTATACATTCTGGATATCAACCTCTTGTCAGCTGTAGAGTTTGAAAGTGTTTTCCCCACCCTGTGGGTGGTCTCTTCAATCTGTTGATTGTTTCCTTTGCTGTGAGAAGCTTTTTATTTTGCTGCTCCCATCTGTTTACTTCTGCTTTGGTTTCCCATATTTTTGGAGTCTTGTCCAAAAAATTCTGGCCTGTTCCAATGTCCCCAGGCACGTCTTCTACGTTTTCTTCTAGTAGTTTCAGGTCTTTCATTTAAGCCTTCCATCGATTTTGAATACGCTTTTGTAACAGGCGAGAGATCACCAGGGCTCTAGCTTCATTCTTGTGTATGAGGAGATTCAACGTTGCCAGCACCAGGTATTAAAAAGAGTGTTCTTAGTACATTTTTCAAATTTTGGTTGGCTGTACTGCTCTGTGCTGACTTCGAGGCTCTGTTTTTCTGTCCTACTCCATTGGTTTTCATTTATGCCAACACCGTGCTGTTTGGTTATTGCAGCTCTGCAGAATACTGTTTTGAAGTCAGGTATTGAATGTTCTCAGTTCGTTCTTTTTAGTCAAGATGGCTTTGACTGTCTGATTCTACATAAATTTTAAGATTTTTTTTCTAGTGCTGTGAAGAATGTCATTGGTATTTTGATATGGATTACACTGAATTTGGAGATCACTTTGAATAGCCCAGATGTTTTTAACAATACTGATTTTTCCGATCCATGAACATGAGCTCTCTCTCCAATTTTTATGTCCTCTTCAATTTCTTTCATCAGTGTTTTATAATTTTCATTGTAGGGAGTTTTCTCTTCTGTGCTTAAATTTATTCCTAGGTGTGTTATTTATTAGTTTTTTGTAGCTATTGTAACTGGGATTACTTTCCTGATTTCTGCTTCAGATTATTTGCTATTAGTATGTAACAACTCTACGGATCACTACATGCTGATTTTGCATCCTGCAACTTTGCTAAATTCTCTTAGTAGTACTGGTAGTTTTTTGGTGGAGTCTTTGGGGTTTTCTATTAAAGGTCATGTCACCTGCAAACAGTGACAATTTTGACTTCTTCTTTTCTAATTTGGATGCCCTTAATTTCTTTCTCTTGCATGACTGCTCTGGCTAGGACTTTCAGCACCATGTTAAATAAAAGTGGTGAAAGTGGGCACCCTTGACTTGTTCCCGATCTTAAAGAGAAAGCGTTCAGCTTTTCTCCATTTAGTATAATGTTAACTGTTGGCTTATTATGAGTGACCTTTATTATGTTGAGATATGTTCTTTAAACCTAATTTGCTTTTTTTTAAACTTTGACAAAATTTTAGCCTGACAATTTTATTTTCACATTTCACAATACAAATTAAAATTGCACTTCTTTTGTTGCATTTCTCCTTCCCAAACTATTCTTATTCCCTCTCTTTCTCCCTCTCTCTCTATCCTTTGCAGAGCAGGGGATTGGACCCAGGCCTTGCACATGGTAGGCAAGCACTCTGCCACTGAACTACACCCCTAGCCCATTCGTTTTTGATAGGAAGTGGGAGCAAGTCTTCCTTGTCATGCTGTTGGACCCTGGAGCCACAGCACCATGATTTCCTGGTGAAGACATAATTTTATAAAACTGATATAAAGAGGTTGCTCCCCTTCCTTCTGTTTCTGGTTGGGTCATTTCTGTCTGGGCACCATCATAAAATAGGTAGGGGTGGCATTACTTGAGGCCCAGGTGTCACTGGCAGGTAGCCTTTCCAGTTTCATTCAGAAGCAGGTCCCACGTGTGTCATCCCTGGAGTAAGGGCCATGATTAGCAGCATGTAAACGCCTCTCCTATGGGAGAGTCATACCAGGGTGAGGAGGACCCAGGAGGCTGTGGGGAGGTGACATTATCTCCCCTGTAGGAGAAAAAGCTCAGAATGGAGAAGATATCTTTCCTTGTTGAAACGCAGCTGTTGTTTTGTCAGTAAGACACTGAGCTTATTCTTACAACATTTCTGATAGTGGTCTTTCATATTCTCTTTGTGTTTCTTATCCCTGCGGTGTGTATCACCGATGGAGTCATGAGTGAGGGACAGATAGGAGTGGTGGTCACCGTGAAGCTTGGACATGTTGCTCTATGGGAAACTGGCCATGCTGTCAGCAACGCTGAATTTTATCAAATGGCTTTTCTCTGCTATTGAGATCTATTGTTTCTATCATTCTGTTGATGTGGTGTTTCATGATTATTGATTTATGTATGTTGAATCATCCTTGCATCCTTGGAACGAATCCTACTTCATCATGGTGAATAACGCTTGGATTCAGTTTGCTAATAATTAGTTGAAAAATTTTGCATCTATGTTCATCAAGGATAGGGGTTTGCAGCTTTCTTTTTTTCTGGGTCCTTAACTTTTCTTGGTATCAAGATAATGCTGGCCCCATGGAGTATGTTTGAAGAAGTACTTCCTCTTCTATTCTCAGAATAACAAGGATAATTGGAATTGGTTCTTTAAATGTTTGGGTGAACTCAAACAGTGAAGACTTCTGGTTCTGGGCTTTACTTTCATGGGAGATTTTTGGTACTGATTCCATCCTGTTACGCATTATTGATCCATTCAGGTTTTCCTTTGTTGTTACAATTCAATCTTGGTAAGGTATATGGGTCCAGGAATTTATCCATTTCTTCTAAGTTATCAAGTTCATTGGTGTATAGTTATTTATAATAATCTCTAACCATCCTTCATATTTATGGTGTCAGTTAAAATCTTTTTTTTTTCCTTTTTTTTTGTGTGTGTGGTGCCGGGGATTGAACCCAGGACCTTGTGCTTGTGAGGCAAGCACTCTACCAATTGAGCTATATCCCCAGCCCAAAATCTCTCTCTTTTTATCTTTTATCTGAATTTTCTCTCTTTTTCTTAGACTAATGAAAGCTTTGTCTATTTTTTTTTCTTTTTGAAAAGCCAGCTCTTTGTTTCAAAGATATCTGTATTTTTAAGTCTGTATTTTACTTATTTATGTGCTCATCTTTATTATTTTCTTCTGCTAATTTTGGCTTTGATTTGTTCTTTTCTAGTTTCTTGAGATAAAGCATTTTTTTTGAGGTCTTTCTGCTTTTTTGATTTAGACAATGATTACTATAAACTTTCTTCTTAGGATTGCTTCTGCTGTATCTCATAGGTTTTGATATATTGTGTGTCCTTGATCCATTGGATCAAGTAAGAAAGTTCACTTTCCATGTATTTGTACAGTTTCCAACATTTATCTTGTTACCAATTTCTAGTTTTATTTGCATTGTGGTTGCATTAGTCATCTTTTCTGCTGTTGTGACCAAAAGATCTAGCAAGAACAATTAGAGGAGGAAAAGTTTATATGGGGGCTCACAGTTTCAGAAGTCTCAATCCACAGATAGTGGGCTCCATTCCTCAAGGCTGGAGGTGAGGCAGAACTTCATGGCAGAAGGGTGTGGTGGAGGAAAGTGGCTCAGGACATGGCCACCAAAAAGCAGAGAGACAGAACTCTGCTCATTAAGGATAAAATATAAACTCCATTAACAGGTCCCAGAGACCCACTTCCTCCAGCCACACCCTACCTGCCTCCGGTTACCATCTACTTAATCTTTACCAGGGGATTAATGCACTGATTAGGTTAAAACACTCACAACCCAACTATTCATTTCTAAACTTTCTTACAATGTCTCTCACATGAGCTTTTGGGGGGACGCTTCACATCTAAACCATAAAAGTGGCTGAATATATACTTAATATGATTTCAATTCTTAAAAAATTATTAAGATTTATTTTGTTGCCTATGATAATATGACCCATACTGGAGACTGTTCCATGTGCTGATGAGTAAAGGTATATTTCGCAGTTGTTGGATGGAACATTCTGCAGATATCTGTTAGATGCATTTGGTCTAGGGGACAATAAAGCACAGATTTTCCTTTGTTGATTTTCTCTCTGGATGATATGTCCATTGCTGAGGTACAATGATCACTGTATCAGAGTCCATTTCTCTCTTTAGATCTATTAATATTTGCTTTATATATTTGGGTGCTCTGATATTGGTTGCATATACATGTAGAATTTTTATTTCCTCTTGCAGAATTGACCTTTGTATCATTATATGAAGATCTTTCTTGTCTTTTTATTGCTTTTACTTAAAGTATATTTTATCTGATAAAAGTATGACTACTCTTTTCTTTTGGATTCTATTTGCATGGAATATCTTTCTCTACTCCTTCATTCTCTCTGTGTGTCCTGAGTTTCTTAGGAGCAACACACACACACGGTTGGGTCTTGCTTTCTATCCAGTCATCCCATGTCTTTTAACTGGATAACTTAGCCTATTTATATGCAAGATTATTGTTGTTATCATTATTATTTTGCAGTGCTGGGGATGGAACCCACGGCTTCCTGTGTGCTAGAGAAGCAACTGAGCTACATCCCTAGCTCTATTCAAGGTAATTACTGATCATTTTGTAACTTGTTTTCTAGTTTTATTTGCATGTCATTCTTTCTTTCTCTCTTACTGTCCTCCTTTGTGGTTAAGTGATTCACTCCAGTTTTGTGTGTTTTGATTCCTTATTATTTTGGTTTGTCCATTATGGCTTTTGCTTTATAGTTACCATGAGGCTTACAAAAAACATCTTTTGAGTATGATAAGTGAATTTGAAATACTGCTAATTTAATATGATCATAGAGATAAGAACAGAAACAAAACAAAAAGAAATATACTAATAAGAAAACTATTGTACTTCATTCTTCCCCACATTCTGAATTTTTGATATTTCATTCTATATCTTTTTATACTATCTCTAAGCATATGATTATTTTTAATTTTTGTTTTTTACTGTTCATACTAAAACTATAAATGGTTTATCCATGATGCTTACATTAGAGCATTCTGAACTAGTTTCTATAGTTTTTCTTACCAGTGATTTTCCTAACTTCCTATTATGTCTCTTTCTTTCAGTTTAAGGAACTCCCCTCAGCATTTCTTGTAGGAGAGGTCTGGTAGAAATACGTTTTCTCAGCTTTTCTTTGGGAATATCTTCAGCTCCTCTTCATTTCTGAAGGATAGCTTTGCTGGTATAGCTAAACTTGGTTGGCAGTTATTTCCTGCAGTATTATTAAATCTAATTCTCTCCTGGCCTGTGAGGTTTCCAACAAGAAGTTGGTTATCAAGCAAACTGGGGCACCCTTATATGTTGTTTCTTTTCTCTGGAAGACTTGAAAATATTCTCTTTGTTTCTCACCTTTGAAGGATTGAGTATAAGATGGCTTGGGGGTAGAGTTGGTTGAATTAAATCTGACTAGCGACCTTTGACCTTCATGTATGTATATATAGGTATACGTATATAAGTATATATAAAATTTTCTCTTATTTATTTGAATAAGCTTTCTATCTCTTTGGCATTTTTTAGTCCCTTCTAAACCCCAATAACCTGAAAATTTGTTCTTTTAATACTATCCCATTGTGTTAAGCAATGTGTTAATCCACTTGGGTGGATTAACTAAGTGCTAACTATAGGCAGGTAGAGTGTGGCTGGAGGAAGCAGGTCACTGAGGGCATGCCTTTGGGATTATATTTTGTCCCTGGCTCCTTGCACTCTCTCTGTTTCCTGGATGTCATGAACTGGCAGTTTTCCTCTACCATGCCTTTCCGCCATAATGTTCTGCCTTACCTTGGGCCCAGAGCTATGGAGTCAACTGACTATGGACTGAACCTCTGAAACTCTGAGCCAAAATAAACTTTTCCTTCTCTATGTTGTTCTTGTTGGGTCTTTTCATCTTGGTGGGTCTTCTCTTCACCCCATAGACATTCTTAAATTCTCCAGTGCAGCTTTGATGGATTATCAATAATGCCATCTTTTCTTTTTCATGTCATCTAGGTAAGACATTCTGAGTCACCTATATCCATTCAAAAAGCAGCATATGAAGAGATTTGGTTGGTGGTAGCCTTAAATACTAGAAATGGAACTTGAAAGTGCTTGGTACACACTAAACCCTCCAGCATACTAAATTTTCTGTATTCATCCAGCCTGTTGCCCAAAGGGCAGGGGTGATGCATGGGCTTGAAGAAACAGGGAAACTGGTGGGGAGAAAGGGAGCTATTAAAGCCCAGATTTCCTGTTCCACTCTGCTCAGTTGGTAGACTGTCGTCCTCTGTCCACCCCTGACAAGAGAGCAGATATTTCTTTTCCGGAGAAACTGGATGTGAAAAGCAGCTTATTTTGTCATTACCTACTGTGAAGTTCTGCCACTCACCCACTGTGTTCTTCCAGGAAGAGCTTCTGATTTGATTTTTCAGGATCTCAATTTTTAGTAGGGACAAAAAAGGATCCACACATTTAAGGATATTCTTCAACTTGAAAGAGAGACACATTTCCATTTTCCTGCACAAAAGAAAGGACAAGCAAGAACCAAGAAAAATTAAAGAAAAAAAATCAGCATAGCAGCACAACCAGTTGTTAATCTCTTCAGAGACATTAAATGATATTGCATCTGTGACATGAGAATAAGAGGCTATAGAAAGGAAAGGAAAAAATCCAATGGAGAAATTACTTTAGGAAATTAAAAGCTGAGATGAAATGGAAACTACACTGAAATGAGAAGCAGTTGAAGGGGAAAAAAGAGATCGACAAGAGAACAAAGATTAAAAACAGAAGACAATTCTATGAGGTCTAGGATACAGTAACAGAAATTTCAGAGAGCAAAATGAGAGAAAAGAGAGGGAAGGAAACCTCAATCAGGTATAACATCTGGATGAATGGATAAATAAAGTGTGGTATATATACACAATGGAATGTTACTCAGCCATAAAGAAGAATGACTTTATGACTTTTGCTGGTAAATGAATGGATTAGGAGACTATCATACTTAGTGAAATAAACAATCCCCCCAAACCAAAGGCCAAATGTTCTCTCTCATATGTGGATGCTTACTCACAATAAGGGGTGGGGGGATAGAAGTTCATTGAATTAGACAAAGGGGAATAAAGGGGGTCGGGTGGAGGGGGGTGAGAATAATAACAGAATGTGTGACAGACACCATTGCCCTGTGTACATGTATGAACGCATAGATGGGGTGACTCTACTTTGTGTACAACCAGAGAAACAATAGTTGTACTCCATTTGTGTTCAATGAATCAAAATTAAATAAATTTTTTAAAAAAGGGGAATGAAGGGAAGGGAGGGGGATGGAAATACGAAAGATAGTAGGATGAACCAGACATTACTATCCTATGTGCATATATGATTACATGACCAACCAGTGCAATTCTACATCATGTGCAACCAAAAAAATTATACTATCGTATAAAAAATAAACGAATAAAGGCCATTCCAAAAAACAGGGAAGACACACAAGAAGCCCATACAAGAACTGAGTCAGAAATGAGAGTAAAGCAATGGTACGGAATGGAAAGGCCTGCTAGCAGTCTCATGCACCTGGAAAATAGGAATGGCACCTCCGGAAGGAACCACGCCTGCGGAAGCCCTGATTTTGGACGTCTAGCCCCAGAACTATGAAAGCAGACATTTCTGGGGCTCTAAGCCCCCATCTGTGGTACTTTGTTATGGCAGCACGGGAAACAAAGACTAGTACCCATGGATGAGGCCAGACTTGCATCAAAGCACATCATCCTAGTGTTTCAGAACCCAAAGATTGAAAAGTGCGCTCTACAAGCTTTACGAGGGCAAAAAAATAAGCCACACTCGGAGTAGGGAGAGTCGCGGGAGGAGCACAGGAGCTGGGAGTGGAGCACAAGAAGTTGTGTGTGGAGTGTGAGAAATCGCGAGAGGAGCGAGAGGAAATCGCGAGAAGAGCACAAGGCACGTGTCGAGCACGTGCTGTGGAGTGGAGCGGAGCGTCAGGAGTCACGTGGGGAGCACCAGGAATTGCGAGAGAAGCGTGAAGACTCGCGAGAGGAGAGGGAAGACTCGCGAGAGGAGAGGGAAGACTCGCGAGAGGAGCGTGAGTCGTTACGTGCTGCGTGAGGTTGGTGAGTGGATTGCGAGGAACTCTGTGGACAGTCGGGGCGTCTCGTGGCGGTACCGCGGGACACGAGATGCAATGGAACAAGGAAATTGTGAGCCAAGAGTGATTGTTAAGCTAAAATTCTGTCAACGAAGGGTAGAGACATGACAGCATCAAACTTACAAGGAATCAGTATTTCCATTCAGGGCAGCAGCTCTGGAGGGTGCGCACGGCAACCAGGGAGGCGCGCTCCAGCCCAGGAGAGCTGCAGGGAAGGGCCCGAGCGACCTCGGAGAGGACCTCAGAGAGGACCTCGGAGAGCCGGCAGGACAGTGAGGTGCACAGTAGAGCGACGTGCGTGCGTGGCCCTGGGAAGGAGGCCTTTGGAGGAGGAAAAGTCTGGAACTGATGTTTTTGAGTGAATGGAAAATATCATTCCTAAGTGTGAGGCAGAGAGGGAGTATTCAGAAAATATTAGGAATTGGTACTTGGAAAGTCAGGCAATTAAAGAAAAACCCAGGCAACGATTGCCTCCAGGAAGAATGAAGGCTTGCCCGAGGAAGAGGCATGGGCAGAGTACACAGATTAGCTCAGAAATAACACAAAATGTGTAGATGATGTGTAATGCCAGTAAGTTATGAATAGTGCAGGTGTAGATAATGTCTGACACTGATAAGAAAGTGAGAGTAAGTATTAATGGAAACAGCTAGAAGGGACGAACATTTGTTGCCTATGGAGAATTGTCCTGAAACATACAGAAAGGTTAGGCAGGGGAATGCTATTTTCATTTTGTCCTTAAATTATGCTGTTTGGTATTGAAAACAGTACACCAGTATATTTTCATAAACATTAAAATTGATTTTAAAAGACATATCTTTTTATACAGCATATTTTTACACATATAATCCTCAGACTTCATCTGGTATTCAACTGAGAATTTTTTCAACGTTGGGGAAAAATAATCTGTTTTGAAATCTTTGAAAGGTAGTACAATGACATAAAACCAAATTGACACAGCTTCAGTGATTTAAAAGATTTGACATGGTAATTTTTAAGATAGGCAATTTTGCCTTATCAGCTAAGAATGAACCCCATGTAGGATGGGATTCTACATGAACAGAGGAGAGTTGGAAGATTTAGCAAAAACAGATAAGCAAGCCAATGAACAAACAAACAAAACAAACAAATTGGGATGATCGATGAAATTTGAATTTCAGACAAACAACTTATTAATATAAAAATACTGAATGAAGACACATTTATGCTAAAGTATTATTCTTTATTTATTGGAAAATCAAATTTAATTGGTTGTTCCATATTTTATGCGGCAGCTCTAGTGGAGATTGAATAGGTACTTGTTGGATCTCTTTTATCCCAAGGATTATCAAAACCTCCTGGCAGTCTATTTCTGTTTTCTGTTTCTATGAACTTTTGGTGTTAATGAGTTTCGTAAGGTTACCAGTCACCTGCAACTTCTGAAGAGTATGTCCATCTATGCTGCTGTGTCATAAATTTATGTGTTATAGGATAATGGCCAAAATAATGATTTGAATGCAAACATTAAGGACAAGTTCAGGCAAATGTCACAGTAAGCAAATCTGATAGCACTTTTTTTTCCTTTGGTGTGTGAAGAAAGAAATTGTGAAGAGGAATATTGTATGTGAATAAGATGGCATATACTTGGTAGAGGGTGGTGACCTTGTCTAAAGGTTGTCAAACATAAAGTTGCACTTGTCCTCCCTTTGACAAGTCAGGACTGTCACCAATCAAACTTTTATCCCGTGTCAGTATGATTTTTGCTAGAATTGTTCTCTAGCACCCCTTTCACCTTCAGTATAATTGCAGAGTAACTCATTCTTCTTCATTGGTAATTAGATGGTCAGGGTTGGCATGTGCAGTTTTCAAATTCTTTCCAGAATTCACCTCTTCAGATAGCTTGCACATAAAAGAAGGCATAAAGTGGTCAAATACATGCTTCTGTTTTTTAATTATTTCCAGTATGGTAAAGTTTCTATTTATAATGAACTTATGAATATTAAACCTCTGGCTTCATAATGTTGAATTCTCTGGTACTCAAAACACTGCTTTTGAGACTATGTCCTTCTCTAACTTCCCTAGCTTCTTCTGCTCTTTCCTTCTCCTGCCCCTAGTTTTTAAAAGGCAGAATTATTTTCTCTTCTTCATTCCCCCTTCAATTTTCCTCATATATCCAAAAGTGTTGAGATGCTTCTGTGTTGCAGGACTGTTGACTTTTAGAAGTTTTATAGCTATAGCAACTTGATTCCTTTTGTTCAAATTATGCCTGTTTTAGTTATTTTGTTCACCTTCTGATAGTTCACCTCAAACTGTAAGACCCAAACTATTTGTGTGTGTGTGTGTGTGTGTAATTCTGAATTGAAAGTAATAAGCCATTGGTGGAAAGGCTATTCAGATCCAAATTTGAATCCTGCTCTGTGCTTTTCTATCTGTATAATCAAGACTAAGTCATTTAAACTCTTCTTATTCCCCATTTTCCTTTGCTGTAAAATTGTAAGAACGGTACTTACAGGGAGATTGGTTAGAATAAGATGAGAGTAAAATGTGCCTTAGAGTGTCTCTTACATGCGGGCCACACAATAAACATAGTTATTTAGAAATTGCTTTCACTTTCTAAAAAAGACCATGTATTTGGTCAACTCCAAGCCCACCACTCAAACCCCTAGTGTTGGCAGAAAATAGCCCTGCATGCATCAGTGGCTTCATGCCCAAAGGCTTCTGGTTGGACACACAGGACTTAGAATTCAAGAATTCTGGTGCTCTTCTCTCTTCCTGATACATCATATCTCCTTGTGACTTCAGTGGTGACCAATTCTTTCCCTGGATTATTTTAAAAAGTCCTTGCAGTTTTTTTTATATGGATCATCTGAGAGGCAGATTTATTGTTTTTAAAGGCTGTCTTGTATTTTTGTTGAAACTTTGTCCATTATAGAATGTATCTACACAGTCTTTCTCACAAAGGATAGAAACAGTTAACAAAAAAAATATCAAATTTGAAAAATCGTGAAAATGATTCACTGTATGCTGATGTGTGTGTTATCTGTGGATTGAAAATCTGTGTTTGGAAATGTGAGAACATTTATTGCTTCCTCCACAGAGCAAGAAGTGTTATCCTAAACTACAGTAGCAGGAGACATGAGCATTGCAGTCCAGTAGAGGAAGTGAGACCAATAGGGTAGAAGTGAGTCTAGTAGGGTATGGTTGCAGTGGCCGTATGCTCTGGTTGAATTGTCACAGTTGTCACACATGCAGGTTTGGTTTCTCTGACATAGTTATGATAACTCTCCTCAGTTCCAATGAAAGTGCTTCCCTTTGGGTGGGTTTAACCTAAGTGTGGAGCAAATGGCCACACTTTATAGTTGCATTTCTATGGGAGACTCACCTGACTCTAGCAAAACCTTTCAGTTCCTGGAGAATAACATTGACATTCTTTTTTCCAAAAACAAAGCCTCGATTTTATTTGGGAATTGATATATCAGAGCCTGAGGGTGAATCACAATTGATTTAAACAATGCCTTTGCCTCCTATCCTGGTCCTAGGTTAGTCACTGAAAGTGTTCTAGCTGATTAGGTGTGAATGGAAGTCAGCTGAGGTATCTTGGAAAGCAGAATTTGTTGGTACCATCTTTAGCCCTTCCTTAAGTGTGGATGTAATGTCTGAAGCTACAGCAGACATCCCATAACCAGGAGGCAACAACCGTGGAGACAGAAAACCAAAAGCTAAAGCTAACTGTCAGAATCAAAGCTAGCAATTTTCTATCTTCACACTTCTTATTTGAGCCACAGAGAGTTGGATTTTCTATTACTTTAAGCTGAAACCCCTCCTGACAGCCCAGTTTGGTTATTGTCAGTAGAGTAGATTTTGAGTCTCTTTTTGCCTTTCTTCCCTCATTCAATTCTGATTTTCTAATTCCTTCTTTGGATTAATTTTCAAAACTCTTTTAGTTGTATTTCCCATGGAATCTGTGAGACAGCACAGTGAAATAAAGAAAGAAGGTTGCTGGCGTCAGAAAACTTTAATTACCGTCTGTTTCAGGGGCATGATCATCAGTGAATATTTAAATACTGAAACTTCAGTTTCTGCATCTGTAAAAATGAGGACAAAGATGGCACCATAGTAATAGCAGTCACAGTAACAATGGCTGTTATGAGTTGCTTGTTTGAAGATTGCTGGGCAGTGAGCTGAAGGCATTTATTGGCGTTATCAGTCTTCTCAAGATGGGTAAGATGGAGGTATTTAAAAAATTTCTAGTGTGTAGATGATTAAACTGAAATTTAGAAAAGCTAATTGACTTGTCTAAAGTTAAATGAATTGGAACTTATGTCCATCAAGCATTTATCCCATGTCAGTGTTAGCCAGCTATCATAACCCTGACGTCCTGACAGTCATGCCCTTGTTCAAGCTTAATTTGTGTGATGAGGAGCATGCAGCAGTAGGGATGGCAAGTCACTTCAGAGATTAAAACATAAAAAGCTCTGGCTTTTATTTGAGATTGTCTCGCTTGCTTTCTGATCATTGCTTTGGAAGGAAGCTAGCTGCCATGTTGAGCAGACTCTCTGAAGCATATAAAGGAAATCCATATAGCAAAGGACAGAGGCTTGCCCACCCCAGAGGAGCAGATTCTTCGACTGCTGTCAACATCCAAGGCCTGCAGCCCTGCTGAGAGCCTGATTGCTGCTTCCTGAGACTCCCTGAGTCAGAATTCCCTAAGTGAGCTGCTCTCAAATTCCTGACTCACTGAAACTGTGACACAATATTTGTGGTCTTAAGATGCAAAGTTTTGGGGTAATTTACTATGCAGGGAAAGAGAACCTATTGAGTCACCCCTTCAGGGAATCTTTCCCTCTCCAGCTATTTAACACTGACTCCCTTCTGCTGTCACCAAGCCATCTTACAACCCTCTCTTTTCCTTAGCCCTTATTAAACCACCTAAGAGCTTTACGGACAGTATTTTTGGACTGTTTTAATGTCAGATCCTTAGCACTCAGAGCAGTTGATGGCACCCAGTAGAAGCTAATATTTCTGGAACAAACGAACAGACATTCTGTTCATAAGCTGCACTCTTAACGATCTTGTTCTGTTCCCTGCTTGTCTCACATGCAAAATAATATGTTAAGTATCCTTTGCAGAGTCTGGTTTTTGTCTTTAATCTGAATGACCCTTCACAGTAGGGGAATACCCATGTTAAGCCTTACTTCTGTCAATATTTACCTCCCCACTATCTTGTGTTTATCTTCCCAGTGTAGATAGAACTAAAACAGAAGGCATTTTGTTAGACCTGGATTCTAATTCCAATTCTACCACAAATTAATTTGTGATTGTCAAGAATACACTCTTTTCCTTTTTCTTTTCTTTTTTCTCTTAAGTTTTCATTTTGTAAAATTATGTTGTCTCACTCAATCTTGAGTTATTTTATACAAAAAACTCCTTTTATAAGTTACTAAAAGTTGTGCCTACTTCATCTGCATTTATGTTTTAAATTTTGCTTAATAACTTCCTGATGATGATCTTGGAGAAAAATGAAGTCCAGAAGGGTTGTAATTGTTTGGTCAGGGCTCAGGTTTGGAGCAACCTTGGATTAAATACTTGGAAGATTACAAAGCTCGTTTTTCAGGCCTCACATTGACCACTACAATAGGATTTGTTGAAGAATCAAGGCCCAGGGCATCTGCCCAAAGTTTTGATCTATAATAATTGCTAATCTAATGAAACTTTTATATTCAGGGTATTATCTTACCCTGCAAACATTTTTATGGAAGAGGGTAGGGAAGAGGTTGATGTGACAGTGAAGTTCGTTTCATATTAGCAGTTTTGAAAGGAATTATTTAAAATGTTATACTTTTTGATTGCTCAATACCAGCTATTCTCTGTTCTGAGAAGTTCTGGTAAGTTTTGGATAATTCCTTGATTTTGTGACCATATTAGTGTATACACTTCTATATTAGTGTATACTCTTCATGTCTCAGAAAGTGACCTTTATCAAGATTTTGTGTTAATGGCCATTTGACATCTTCTGTATTTCTCTCAGAGTCTCTCACCCCCTGTCTTTCTCTGATCCTTTTCTCACTCTGTATGTTAGGATGTTTCAATTGAAAATAAAAAAATTATAATGTAATCTGCTTCAGAAACAAAGGAGTATTTACTGATTGATTTAGAAAAAGGACCAGAGATAGACAGCTTCAGACGTGGTTTAATCTAGAAGTTTATGGTGTCTCTGTACTTATCTCTGGGATTTGCTTGGTTCTGCTTGGTCTTGCTTCATCCTAACTGATTTCCTTGGTGTTACTCAAATTCCCACTTCAGCAAACCATGCATTCGGAGAGAGAACATGCACCTATATTCTTGGACTCCAGGCCCAAGCTTGTGTGTCTGGAATAGCCTAGGTCTTATGCCTGGAAGAGGTCACTGGTCAACCTCTAATCTCCATTCTCTCCTTTTTTTCTAGTAATAGAATTTCAGCTGGACACATATGTGCCTTAAGAAAAGGCTCTATTTTCTACTTTGTCTTGCTGCTAGCATGGTTATGGGTTTAATTTTCAGGTGGTAAAAGGGTTGTATGTAATTTTGGCATTTGACTCTGAAGTAAGGAAGAGGAAACATGGGAGATTTCCAAGTTGTAATCAGTCTTGAGATCAGGCAGACAAGAGGTGTACTCTAAGAATAGAGCAACAGAATAGGAGGAGTTCAGGCCCCTGATGGCTACACAGAGCAAAACTGCTATCCACCTGCATTTTATATGAAAGAGAAATCCATTTTGATGTTGTTTAAGCCATTGTTAACATTGAGTCTCTGTCCCATTCATAGCCAAACCTTTCTTGAATACCTGCATACTCCTGAACTATGACCTGGAAGTTGAAATGTGTGTACTGGTCCAGTAGAGGCCACATGCTCCATTGTTGGAATTTGGGGTGGAGTCACCTTCTCAGAGCCCTTAAATGAAAATGGAAGTCTGTAGAGAAAGAAGAGGAAGAAAGCCTGGGAAACTACTACCATTGTCCAGTAATTTCTTTTCCTTTCCCTTTTTGTTTTTAATATGTAAGACAAATTTTGCCTGAAACTCATGGGTTATTGTTTGCTGTAAGTAGCCAAAACAGATAAACTAACAACAAAAACCAGGAGGTTACTACAATGTCTTGGAAAATGATACGACCCAACAAAGATTTGTTGACTGCTATGATGGGCACACTGCTCCTTTGGAAAAATGCAAGAAAGATTTAGATGCATGCTTTTCTTTGATTTTAGGTTTTTATGAGTAGGAGCTGTGTTGTCTTCACAGAGGACATCCAAGCACATGTTTGTCACTGGAATGTATTTAATCACTGCCGTGCTGAGAATTAAATGGGCTCTTCACAGTGAATCCTGAATATGCCATTAACCAAGAAAAATTGGGGCAAGGAATAGTGTAAAAGTATGGAAATAACTCTTACTAAAAGAGAGCAAATATCCTCAATGGCAAAAGGTAAAAGTTTTGGACACACAGTTATATTTAATATACTTACAGAGAGAAACCAGAAATAGGGATAGAAAAATCCCAGAATAGCTATCCCCTAAGTTCACCTGCTTATTTCATGGTTTGGTTTTCATCTGGAATTCTGGAATGGGATACTTCACATGCTGAGAATTTGTTTTAAACACATATCTGAGGGCAGGGGGTTTGGGTTTAGAGCTGAAAGCAGTTCACTTTCTCTTTGTTCACATACATCCTGAAGAGATCCATCTCACCTATTGAAGTAAACTGCCATGAAATAACATTGCTTACCCTCAAACCTTCCCTTGTACAAAAAATAAGGAAGGTCTGGGGGCTTTCAAAGGGTATTGCTGCTAGACTTCTTGAATGGAATTAAAAATCTATCTTGAATAGGGTAAACATCTATATTAAAAACACATGAAAGTCAGTGGACGAGTGCCCAAAAAATACTTTATCAAGGAGAATAGAAAAGAAACAATACTATAGAAAACCCACCAGCAGATAATGAGAAAATTGCTATGAAGGTGCTAGTGTTTGTATTTGCATAAGAGCTCCAGCTATGTGCGTTGTTTCAACTAAATATTTTATAATCTGTTACTTTAGGCTGTATCACACATCAGTCAAAGTGAAGCTTTTGCTCAGTGTCTCTCTCTCCATTGTTGTATGAACAATGAACTTCAAACACTTGTCCAAACAAGCTGTATTGCTGCTGCAGGCAGCCGCAGTGACTGCTGGGATGTTAGAGTCGAAAAGGGGAAAGAGTTCAGCAGCTGAATGGTTCCGCTGCATGTTAATTTGTGGCTTGGATCAAACACTTGGTACCCACTGACTTTGGATGCTGTTTAGTATATTTGTCAAGTTATTAAAATATGGGTGTGGGTACCACAGATCTTCCATGACTTGGTGGGATCACGTGGTGGAAAAGACCGCTTCACAGCTCTGGACTGAGCCATTGGCCATGTGTGTGTACCCCTCAGCTTTGGTGGCTTTCACAGATCACAGGGAACAACTGACTGTCAGTCTTGCTTAGCCTGCCTGCCGAGAGCAACATTCATTCCAAGTGTTCCCAGAATAGGGCTTTTGTTCATTGTAGTGAGTCTGTACCAGGTGTACAGAAGACCACTTAGCAGTTGACTCCTCTACTCTGAGTCTGCGTGGAGAGTCATGGTTGGACTTACTGGCTCTGAATTATAGGCAGAGTGTTGGTTACATCCTGGTAGTGATTGAGAGTCTGGAGCTGGACCATGATCTGGGGGAGCAGGGATGGTTATTATCAGACAGTCTCGTGGTCTGGGAGGGTGTGGGATGAATTGAAGGAGAGCTGTGTCATAGATTTAATCCACCTAGGAAGCTCAGGATAAATTAAAGGACAGTGAGCATAAGCTACATCCCATAATGTATAATGCAACTGAAATTAATATTGCAGTGGCCAGTTTGTCTGGGCAAAGAGAACTCTTGACTTTGAGGTAGGGAATTTGTAGGTGAATGAGCCCTCTTGCCAAGTATTCATACTGCAGGAAAACAGTTTTTCAATATTGGAGAGAGATATGGCACCGTCTACTCTGAATGCCATGGTTGGGGAGGACAGGGATGCAGTGAGTTTAAGGAAATGGTCCTGGAATTCCTAAGTTCCTTTGATCTTAAGAATCACTTGAACCAAGCACTGTGGCACATGCCTGTAATCCCAGGCATCCTCAGGAGGCTGAGGCAGGAGGATCACAAGTTCAAAGCTAGCCTCAGTAACTTATCCAGGCCCTAAGCAACTCAGCTAGACCCTATCTCTAAATAAAAAATAAAAATAAAAAAGGGTTGGGGATGTGACTCAGTGATTAAGCACCTGGGTTCAATCCCCAGTACCATGTTATTTTTAAAAAAAAAAAAATCACTGGAAAGTTTTAGACATACGGATTCCTGGGTTCCCCACCAGACTTACTGGTGTGGGCCTTGAGATAAAGTCTTCAAAAAAAGGTTCCCTAAGGGATTCTGGAATCTCAGGTTTGGAGATTTGGAGCCAGACTACATAGGATCAATCCCTATTTTTCTGCTTCTCAGATGTGTGAGCCTAACTTATCTCGGTGCTGTCATGTGCTCCCAGTGTTGCAATGTCCTTGCCCACTATGTGCTGAGTGAGGCTCCCCGTGGGGAGGGGCGCAGCTTAAGGTCTGGCCCACTCAATGCCCTGTGTACATAGCTATTATGTAGCTGTTAAGGCATTGTTAGGTCCTTAGAAGCCAGATCTGTCTTCACCTTCCCCATCACACAAAGCCCAGAAGAATGACAGTAATGATAATAACTAAGAGCTATTGATTTTACCAGTGTTGTTCCATACAATACAAAATTCTTCCAACCATTATCTCATCTCCTCACCATAGCTACTTCATAAAGTAAGCAGTAATATTATCTCTGATGCTTAAAAGAGGTGTCTAAAGCTCAGAAAAGTGAAGAAATGCAGAGTCCCATTAATCATAGCTGAAGACCGGCAGAGCTGACCTCGACACCAGTCTGTCTGACCCCAAAACACTGATACCTAATAAGCACTTCTTTTATCTTTTGCCTTTCCTCTTATTGAAGAATTTCTAGAACTTTTCAAAACCCAAGTTCCCTCTTGCTTCTCACTGTCACCTGTGGTTTGTCACCAGCCAAATGGTTGTTAATTCTTTGTATGGTATGGAACGTATTTTCAAATGTCATGTATCTCCTTTGTCTCTGCTGAGAGTCACTGTCCTTGAACATGATTTGTCTGTTTCATACAAGTGTGCCCTTGGATAAATGGATTACTCTTATTATTCCTTCTGTACAAACACTTGAACATCGTGAAGACAATAATGGTGCTTTATGGCTCTCCATTAACCTCCCTCAGGGCCATGCTGGCGACATCAGGGGTGATGGGCAGATGCTCAGAGTGTTCTTTGTTGGAAACAAACTGACCTGGTTTGGTTTCACTAAGAACTTTCTCTCTAATATTTCTTTATTCAGAGTGCAGTCTGTGTTCTTTGCTCTGGACAAAGAATTTGTCTTATTGTCAGCCCTATCCCTGATCTGTGTTGGGCAATCTTGAAGAGGAGGATGCTCGAATGAAGTTGGGATGGAATTGCTGCCTTACCCCACTGATCTGCCTCTTGCTTTCCTTGCTGTCTCCTTTAGATAACTCTTAATTGTTGTATAACATAAACATTCTCATTTACCTTCAAATATTTCCTAATCTCCTCTTGTGTCCAGGGAACAGTCAGGCAGACCTTCATTACAGTCTCCACAGTGCTCTGTATTTTCTTTCTTAGCACTCATGACAATGTTCAGAGCATATTTATCTGTGTGTTCACTTGACTAATGTCTCTCTCCAGCCCTAAACTCCAGCTCTGTTTTGCAAATTACAGGGTTTTTAGTTCTCTGTTCAGAGTGCCTGGCACATGGTAGGTACTCAGTAAGTATTTTCAGAATGAATAGATTTATCATTTTTATATTCACAGAGAACAAGTACAGAAAGAAATGCAACTCGAATTGGCTCAATCATGAAAAGGGAATTATTGACTCACATAATTGATAATTCAGGTGTAGTTTCAGGAATAGATGTAGAGATGCCTGCATCTGAATATTCCAGCAATGGGGATTAATATCTGCCTTTCTCCATCCCTCGGCTCAGTGTTTCTCTGTTGTCATTCTAAAGCAGTCTGTTATCTTGTGGTGAGTAGGCACCCACTAGCTACAAGATGACATCCTCAAAGTTTAGTCATCTGAGTGGGAAGAAAGCAGCATTTTCTCCATACTTCCATCAGAAATTCCAGATTTAATGTCATTGGTTCAACTTCGATAACATGCTTCATTCCTGGACAATCATTAGAGCCGAGAGGAAGGATTATGTGAGTTGTCCAGGTTTTGGTCATGACCATGCCAAGATCAATGGAGGGTGTGGTCGGACCATAGAACCATGTGGTACGACAGAAGAGGAGACATTGTCCCCTCACATTGTCCCCTCAAATACTACTTCTGTAGGGAAGAAGAAAGGTGCTGGATAGGAAAAACTCATAGTTTCTGTGCCAGATATACCCATAGGTGCCAAAATACCCTAGGTCTGATAAGCACTCCTGGAGACAAGAAGTAGGTATGCTCTTACCAAGAAGAGCTAAGAGGTTCGTACAGTCTGGGCTCCTTGGATCACCAGGTGAGGCCCCTAATAGCAAACTCCAAATCAGAGACAAAAATGATGTGGCCAGTTTTCCTATGAGAACCCTGCTGAAGTTATGCACTGCGGCTTCTTGTGGTGAAGAACTATAGACAGAGCTGGGTTGGTGCTATGGAAGACTGCAGAATGGAGGAAGGCTTCACCAGCACAAGTCTTCCTAGAAGCTGACTGTTTTAAGCAGCGCTGAGGAATGTACCCTCCTAGGAGGCCAACACCTCACAAAGTTGGTGAGGCATTCCAGGGTCCTGTGGATCTTACTAGCTTCTGTTTCCATTGTGCTACCCCAGGGATCCCAAGTGGAGAGTTGGGTAGCCCAGCTTTCTACTTTTAGGTTTTAACTTCTTAGAAAACTCTCTTGGATAATAGGTTTATCTATAACCTGGGATAACCAGCACTTCATTCCATTAGTTTAGTACTCATTTGTCTCTCTAATGCTTAATATTAACAGCTTTTTTTCCCGTGTAGAATATTCCTCCTTCATTGGATGTGGGCCTCATGTACCAGCATCCTGCTACAGAATCTGGGGGGTGGGAAGAGTAGAGCTGATTCCTCCTTTACCTGTTCTTTGAAAAGCTAGGTGCTGGATCTGTGACTTGAGCTGTCAATCAGATAGGCTGTTCTGGGAGTTTAAATCTTGAGCTAGTGATATAAGTATCATGAAAATGGAAGAATCTGTATGGCAATTGGTGGCAATGGCAGTGATGGTGTGGTTTTGCCTGCCATGTCCTGACCTTATTATTTCTTTATAAAGGGGAGAGTTGCTGTGCTTCCTATCCCCAGCAAGTTACCAAACTTCACTTTCCACCCACCCATTGATTCTGAACCCTTTACAGTCTTCTAATAAATCCATCCAGCTAAAGGTGTGTGCACTTGTTTTTTCTTGATCGCAGGCAGGAATCCTAATTGATATACTTTAGTTTTTTTTAATTGCTTAATTATATTTTGTAGTTGAAGAATTTTAATTCCAAATCCATCCTCTTTTGGAAAGAAAGATTTCCATCTTAAGATGAAGCCACTGTCTGGGAACCAGGAGAGTTGAAACTGAAACTCCAATTCTATAGCCATTCAGTCACTTGATCTCAGCAGGTTATTTCATACTCATCTCAGTTTTGTCACCTCTAAAATGGAAGCAGGAAGATGTTCTGGTCAAAGGGCTTTTGTGAGTGGCAGTAAGAGAGTGTGGCAGAGCGCTGAGATGCATACATACCCTGTGAATTATAGATGTGAGATGCAGTTTATGTGGATCAACCATGAGTAGATGAATTTGATTTAATTCTTCAGTGTTGCAATTGTATTCCACCCCTATTCAGCACATGCTAATTACTGATATTGGGATTCATGAATTCATTCTAGAGAAATTTATTAAATGTCCACTATGTGCCAAGTACCAGTTTTTAATTAGCATTTTTATAAGGGATTTATCATTTGCTACCCATCTGTCATGCTCTTCCAACTCTGTGGAACACAGTACCAAGGCCTCAGTGCCCACAGGAAGCAATTGCTGACTTGTTTTCATGGCTGAGTTATTTTTCCCTCCTGAGAAAACATAGGACACCCAGGGTAGACTTTTGTTCTTACCAGTTCCTTCCTTTCTAGGAAAAAACCCCAAAACAACAACAACAAAGCAGCAACTCACCTCTGTATGTGGTCTGCTTGGAGCTGTATTTTCTCTGGCAGCTTCTTCTGAAGGTGTGCATGGTGGCAAGGGGAGAAGGCCATGTTTAGCTGCCATTAAGACTTTGATGTGAGTAAGATTGGCAGAACCAGGGAGGGGGCAGAGGATCATTTCAAACGTGAGCCCCAGCTGGCACTGCTGTTTGGAAGAAAAGGGAACCATAGAACAATGTCATAAACAGATTGACAAAAATAAATAAAATAAAATAAAAAATAAAAACCAGGCTTTGAAGCACAGTACTGTAAGATCTATTTTTTAAACTTTATGGTTTAGTTTCACAATCAGCAAAAGATGAGGGGAAAACTGTGAGGTCTGCTCAGTTAATGAGCACAGTGCACATGTCCTAAAATAAAATTCCTTTGACTTTGACCCCTACATTGTGTCATCCTCAATTTCAGAAGAGGATAACCATGGGGAACCCTGGCAAGTGGGGCTTATCTGGAATGCACCAGGAATCACTTAATCCTGAAGGCACCTGACAGACCGTTCTTTCCCAGAAGAAGAGGAAGAAGAGACCGTTTTGCTGGGAGGTTTGTCCGTTGTAAGATAACTATGAAACCATACTATTTCCGAGTGTTACTTATTTAGTTAATTCCCTTGAATTTTGGGTGAGGGCTGAGGTAAAGAGCCATTTTTAATATCATCTGCTTATAATTCCTGAGAGAATATCAAGAAGGGAAACTTTCTTGCTGCATAGTTATTTGTGGTGATTTGGCATTTTGGGATTGCCAACTCTATTGCACTTGGAGAGGGACGCACTCAGGTCAAGAGGAGCCCTTTGCTTTTGTATCACAGGCTGATTGTTGGATGTGAGGTGGCTGAGCCTGTGTTGGGACTGTCCATGCTTCACCTCTTAAAAGCAAGCCCTTGCAAAACGTGACGACCCGTTGAGATTCACAGAAGGTGAGAACTGTAAGTGACCTTGGAAGGCTTCAGATGCAGCCACCTCCTCTTTTTCCAGAAACTATAAAGAACACAAGCTAAGTGAGTGCTAAGAATCATGCCAAATGTCAAGCTGGAAATTGTTTTGCTGTTTCAAAATCCTTCCCTGGCCATATTCTCCCCTTTCTTTTAAAACAACAATTTGAGGATTG
This sequence comes from Glaucomys volans, assembly GCA_020662805.1. NCBI lineage: Eukaryota > Metazoa > Chordata > Mammalia > Rodentia > Sciuridae > Glaucomys > Glaucomys volans. The sequence continues at coordinate 304,697 of JAJEJO010003574.1, read as the reverse complement.
TGGCACAGTTAAAAATGCCAGATTACAGTGGCTCTGTTGGTCTTTGAGGCAAGGTCTTTGCCTCCCCTTTGTTATGCATTACCTTGTGTATTTAAATAGATTGCTTTCCAAAGTAACATGGAGTGGAGGAAGGGAGAGCCTGTCATTTTCTATAAAGCATCTCCTCTGAGAGCAAACAGAGAAGACAGCCTGGAAAGTGTGAAAGACTCAGCTTCCTAAAAGGGGCTCAGTGGGCTCGATGACCTTGATGTACATGCTATAGTTGTTATGGCAACAGGAAAGTGAAATTATGGTTGCTAAGGGATACTGAACTGAAGCAATCTCCATCATTTACTGGTCACTCCACTCTGGGACTCAGAAATCCACCGAAAGCAAGGATGAGTCAGCAAAACAGATTTTTGAAGATTGAACCCTAACTGGGTTATATTTAGTAGCTTGTGTTCTTAAAGAGAGTCCTAAGGTTTTGAAATGGTTAAGGCCATTGTTTTAAAAGTCTTCAGTGACTGAAATGGGAGGAGAAATTTCCAAATGGAAGGAATACTCCTGTCACCATGTCTGCCAGTCCCCCTGGGCACAGCAACACCATTTCATTTACAAACATGATTTTTGAAACAGGTAATATATTCACAGTATAAATCTTTGCCTCCAGAAAGGTCAACATAATTAGTGAAGAGAAAGCTCAGGCTGCACCTGAAAATGACTAATGAGTCATTAAGTGGGACATTTTCTCCTACCGTTCTGGGAGGACGGTCAGTGGCATCAATGTCCATTTTCCCGAGTGATGATCCTCGTCCCTCCTCACATTTGCCAAATCCGCAGTGTATACAGGGTGTGTTGTGGTCCAGATATGCCAGGCAAAACATGGCTACCAATTGCCTATGATAGAATCAAACGCCTCTCTGTTTTACGCTCAGGATGGAGACCATATGTGTAACCTGGACATTCTCTGTCCGTCCGGCACACACTAGTACATATTGATTAATACATGCTCATTAGCTCTGTGGGGTGGGCTGCAGGAAGAGCAGACTCTTCTGTACATGCATACTGTAGATGAGCATTTAGAAATGTTGGCTCTGTGCTGAAATAGATCATAAATAATTCCTCATTTGTTGTCTTCCTCCTGCTGCTGCTTTCTTTTTTTTTTTTTTCTACTTCCTTGAGTATTTACTGAGCATGTCTTATCTGCCAGGTAATCTGACAGGAGCTGAGGATACAGAAATAAATGAAGGAATGCTCTTAGCCTTCCAGGAGTGTATTCACAGCAGGATCCCAGACCTGTGAACAGTTACGACATGGTGTGCTAAGTGTTGTAATGGAGGTATGGCAGATCTAATGGGAACAGAGAAGAGCTATAGCCATCTGGGGTGTCAGGTTAGCTTTCTGAAGCCTTTTTTTCTTTTCTTCTTTTTTTCGTGGGGAGTACCAGGGATTGAACTCAGGGGCACTCAACCACTAAGCCACATCCCCAGCCCTATTTTGTATTTTATTTAGAGGAAGGGCTTTGCTAAATTGCCTAGTGCCTCGCTGTTGCTGAGGCTCGAAATCCTCCTGCCTCAGCCTCCTGAGCTGCTGGGATTACAGGCATGCACCACTGCACCCAGTCCAAAGGCTGGTTATGTATTATGTATACATAACTATGAGCATGTGTGCATACACATATTCTTTTCTCTCATGAGTCTAGGGGAGAACTATGTGTGACTCAAGACAGATTCCTTGGGAAGCCGATGCCAAGGTAAAGAGAGAAGTACAAGGGATTTGGGGGGATAATGCCAAGGAAAGATAAAGAGGAAGGGAGCAAGAGTAGGCCAGGGAGCTTCAGAAGATGGTGTGGGTCTGACATCCATGAAGGATAAGTGCTAGGAAAAGAGGAAGGACCTCAGACTGTGGACAGCCCATGGGTGGCCTTGGTGTAAAGAATGTACAGCTCCAGTGTTGGTGAATCTGATGCCACCATGGTGTTCCCCACTGGCTGGAGTATATCTAGGAATGGGGCAGGCTTTGCTGAAAACATGCTGATTCTGAAGGCATACCTACAACTGAGACTAACAGCTAACTGTACTCCCTAGCCACTAACTCTTTCATTTAAAAAAAATTAAAATTTTATTTTGAGATAGGTCTCACTCAGTTGCTGAGGCTGGCTTTGAACTTGCAATCCTGCCTCAGCCTCACGAACTGCTGGGATTACAGGTATGTGTCGCCATGCCCAGCTAACTCTCATTGAGCCCAAAACGCATAACGTAAAGTTTACCACTATAACCAGTTGTTCAGTGTATGGTATATTAGTATTAAACATATGCAAATTTTTGTCTAAAGCTCTCTAGAACTTCTTCATCTTGAAAAACTGAAACTCTATATTCATTGAACAGCATGATCCCTTCCTCCTCCCCCACTTCAGGGGCAACCACCATTCTATTCTCTAAGAGTTTACTATTTTTATGCCACATATAAGTGGAATCAGGCAGTATTTATCCTGTGACTGCCTGATTCCACATTTAGCAAAATGTCCTCAAGTTTATCTGTATTGAAGTATATGACAGGATTTCTTTCTTTGTAAAGGCTGAATAATAGTCCATAGGATGTGTAAATGTATATGCCACATTTTGTTTATCCGGTCTTCTATCAACAGTTGGGTTGCTCCCGCCATCTGTTTTGTGAATGAAGCTGCTATGAATATGGGTACAAGTATCTCTTTGAGACCCTGCTTTCAATTCTAGGGATGTTTTCTTTATTCATTCATTTGTTGATGGACAGGTTGTTTTCGCCTCTGTATTCACCTTGGCTCTTGTGAATATTGTGGAACATGGAAATGCAAATACCTCTCTGAGGTGCTAACTTCTTTCTTGAAGGGAGATCCCTGTGGCTCTGTAGCTATTGGAGTTGGTATTTCTTTTTGGATGGATTGTAGTAGTGCTTAAATGGAGGTGCTCATCCTAGAGATGTTTGAGAGAAGCTGGAGATTGAGACACGACAGTTACTTTAATATCCAAGCTTATTCCAAGAGCTGCTATGGGGAAGCCACTTCTCTGTGATTTGTCTCCCTTTGCACACAAAGGAGTACGACCCTGCAGTCACTGTGCTGTACCTCCACTCTCACAGGTTGGCTAAGGACAGACACCTGAGGAAGGGGAGTCAGTCCCTGGACTGGTCTCCATCTATCAGATGTTTTTACCAAAACTTTGGAACTGAAACACAAATTAGCTATCCAGTTGGAGGCTTTAGAACTGGGAAGCAGTTTAAGACCATCAGCAGTGCTTCCCTCAGGGTTATGAAAAGGCAGAGAAGCGGGTTTGAGAAAACGTGCACACACAAGGAGAGACGGGAAGTGAGAGACCCGGGAGGCTGTGGCCGGGAAGAGTGAGTCAAAGGAAAGGACTTCCTCCACTGGAGCTGGCCTCCTCCTTCTTGGTTTCTCAAGAGCCTTGAGATTCTTTAGACATCCCGTTTCCTTAAACACACCTCTTACTTAGGTCAGCTTGAGGGGGTTTCCATATTTGGGAACCAAATGGCTTGAACCTTAGCCAGAATAAAGCGAGCATTAATCTCGACTTTTTGATGCATAACAGTTTTCACCGTGGGCCCAAGAAAAAGATGACCTGGTTTTGGGCTCCCCATAAGAGACTTGGGTGGCCCTTCAGAAATGCCCCAAGTTGAGGCACAGTAGCACAGGTCTTTCTATTTCCCAATCAACCAGGTGTTGAATGCAGGACCCACCCACACCACCTGCCCTGTAGAGGCCAGTTCCAAAAATGGGATTCAGGTGTGAGCTATCCTCAGGTAGCATCCCCAGCAGCTGAGGAATGAGGGCCCGGGTCCTGAGGGGAAGGAGCCCTGCAGGTCTGTCTCCCTTTCTGCGTAGTGCCTGCCTGCTAGGTTAAGTGCATGTGGCTGTGCTCTGCCTATCAAATTCTCTCCCAAGGATTTCCTTTTGAGCAGATGACACTGAGATGAAGGTTTCAATAGGACCCACTCAGGGGGCAGCAGCAGGAGTAGACATGACTGTCTTTTGAGGTTTGGGGCAGTAATATCTGCCCCAAATATTTCTGAAACACAGTTTGTCAGTGTCCCACACGTGTTTATTGTGTTTCAATCTTTGTTCTTGAATCTCTGGTTGATTCTGGTTTGCTTCCAATAAGCTTCACTTTATCTCTGGGCATTGAGAGTTGGTTTGAATTTGTTGAAACGAGGAACTCTGACTGATAAAAGGAATAAAGGACAAAAGAGAAAGAGGAGAGAAGGAAAGTGAAATTGCAGAATAATGTTTACTCTTCATGCTAGTCTGACTATGAAGATGGATCTTTTAAAAGGGATACAATAGTAATTAATAATTTGTCATTACCCCCCACACTCCACCTTCACTTCTTTAACCCCAGAGGATAGGATAATAAAAGAAGTAAGATCTCGTTCTTAAAAGTATTTTTAAAAACAACTATGTAAAATGAGCAGTTTGATGCTGGATGCTTGGCAGTGAGGTGGTATTCATTATATCTACTTCATTTGCATCGTATCCTCAAGAATATTTGCACAAATGAGAGAATTTGCACAAACGGATTTAATAAAGTGGGTTAAGTTAGTCAGTTGAAGACAATGGGAAGCCATTACTGAGCATATTAAAATCATCTGTAGGCCAAGATGAGTGACGTCCCATCAGGAAGCACAGAAGGTGGTTAGGACTACAGTGGCCGTTCTGTCAAGGCCTCATGGGACAATCAAGAGTCCAGAGCTAAGAGGTGTGCTGCGGAGCCTCGGGTGAGATGGAGATGTGCATGCCTCTCAGAGCAGCTGCAGAGCCTCGGGTGAGG
>JAJEJO010003574.1:216666-288366 GCA_020662805.1 Glaucomys volans | reverse complement strand
ATTTGTGTTCAATGAATCAATAAGTAAATAAAAAAAAAAAAGGAAGGGAGTGACCTGATCATGTCTGTAAGAGAACACGATAGCTTCTGTATGGAGGATGAATTGGAGGGAAAGAGATGTGTAACCATGTAAATCAGGAAGGGGAATTACGAAAGTTCAGGAAAGATGTGGCAGTGGCTCAGTCTAGGGTGATGTTACAGTAGAGGTTGAGAGAGGTTGATGGATTAAGGGCATGATTAGGGGCAGAAAAAGAAAAGGATATAGTGATGCATTGGCTGGAGGAGAGGGATGGTTAGGGAGGAATCTAGGATAACACACACTTTGCTGTTTGAGCTACAACTGGTCAGTGTGGTGGAGCTGCTTTATGGCTTCAGTACTAGCCATTGAACCAGTTCTACTTTGCAATTTCATTTCCTGCAGATCTTTCTAAGTCAAGGTGTCAATCACTGCCCTTCCTCATCCTCATGCTTGCTGGATATCCTCTCCTAAGTGAGTTGGGCCTCTGGTCAATAAAATTGAAAAACTGAGGCTTTTTTTCCCCCTTTGGTTATCAATACCACATGACTAGCCTCTCTCGCATGCAGTGCTGGATCCTCAAATGATTTAGGATCAGTTCATCTTACTCAGCCCTAATATGAATGCATTGCCTGTTGATTATCTCAGACACAACTTATTACCCTGAATTTAATACTCCTTCAGCACCATTTCAATTAATGTGGCTGTGAGTGTGCACATTAGAATGACCAAGCACAGCCAGGATTTAATTGATTTAATTTGCATATCTCATTCTGAAAGAATTATATGTTGTAAATTCACCCAGTGGCAGGACCTGACCACTGCTACCTCCTTTGTGAATACAAAATTAGCTTCCCTGAAGGTTTCCCCAACCCCGGTTGCCTTCAGATCACTGAAGACTCCTAATGTTTGTTCCATTGTTTTATAGGGGAGTGTTGACCTCTCTTGGGAAATGAATGTGAGTTTGGGGGAAGCTGTGAGTATGTCTGGACTGCTTATGAGAGGAGCACACACCCCAGAGACTTGCATCCTCTTTGAGTCACCCCTAAGGGGTTTATTGGAGGTGCCAGAAATATTTCTGGATACTGTTGAAAGTTTTACCATAAGAGAAAGTGAAAAAGGAAAGCTGGTGGAAATCTTGTATTTCATACATATTCACATATGTATAGCAAATGTATTATACATTTCAATACATACAAATACATATGCAACTGGAAGTCACCAATATGTATTAATGCAACTGAACCAGCTGATGATACACATTGAACTATTTCTATTGCACTTGGAAAATAGCCACTGCCCTTGAGTCCTCTCTTGTTACCCATTGCACCCTCTATTAGTCAGGTTCTTGTTGCTATGACCATAATACCCAATGAGAACAGCTTAGAGAAGGGAAACTTTATTTGGGCTTGTGGTTTCAGAGATTCAGTCCATTGTCAGCCAACTCCATTCCTGTGGGTTTGAGGTAAGGCAAATCATGGTGGAAGGGTGTGGTAGAGGAAAACTACTCAGCTCATGGCAGCCAGGAAGCAGAGAGAAATCCTGGAGCAGGGGACAAAATATAATCTTCAAAGGCACACTCCCAGTGATCTACCTCCTCCAGCCATGCCCTACCTGCCTACCTATCCACTTAGATTATTAGTCGAGCAAATGGATTAATCCACTGATTCGGTTACAGCTCTCACAATCTAATCACCTCACCTCTGAACATTCCTGTACTGTTTCATACATGAGCTTTTTTGGGGGGATTACCTCATATCCAAACCATAATACACTCCTTGGGTCTCCCCTTGGCCAGCAGCTACAATGGTAATACTTGGCCCTTGGATGGGGGCCTCTAGACCTTTGCCCCAGTTCTACAGCCTAAGTCTTTTCTGAGGTGTGCATTTGCAGGTTGTTAACTATTATGAACACTAGGTGTGCTTGTGTGTGTGTGTGTTTGAGATCTGACCTTATGCTGAAATTTCTTTTGTCAATTCGCTTACCCAGCAAAGACTGAGTGCCTACCATATGCAAGGTAATGTGCTAATTTCAGGGGATATGAAATTTAGTTAGTTAGCCCTGTGCTTAAGAAAATTAGTCCAGGAGTGGAGATTGGTACATGAAAGAGGATCAAAGGGAATCCTAGGATCATTAGTCCATTTTGGAGTCCTGGTATTGTAAGTAGTCAGGGAAGCTTTTAGAGGGAGTAATAATTGAGCTGAGTCTTACAAGGAGGAGTGAGGCTCACCTTTAAAAAGCGGTGGAGGTAAGAAAAGGGACTCATTGGATTCCACTGGTAGAGAGTATTCAGAGAGATGGGAGAAGATGGAGGGACAAACAGGTAAGACCTGATGTATGAAAGAATTATTAGTTTGTCTGCCCAGCATTCCTTCTGCTAATAAAGCACATGTCTTTCTTTGGGTTATTGTAGCTCAGTGCTTGCAGACTGGGTTTGAGTATGACTGACTCCTACTTCTTATTATCAGGGGTGGGCATGCAGTGGAGATTTGGCTAAATCTATGCTCTGTTGCCTTGGCAGAGTGATTGGTTCAGTGATAGGCATGGGACCCAAGTCTTGCTAGAGCTAGAGTCAGTGCCAAGATATATGATGGAAGTATTGAAAAAAGGAGCCCTCTCTTTTTGTTCTGGTTTTGCTAATAAACCTCTGGTGGTCACCTTGTTACCACAAGGTAAACCAGTCCAACCATTCCTAGGAAAGCAGAGTGGAGACATAGCAGACACAGATTCCTGATAGATATCACCTGAGCAGCCAGATTTCACCGTGCTTCGCTTCTCAGTTACACAAACAATACTACTACTTTCAGTGTAAGCCAAGTCAAGATCATTCACACTTGGAATCCTGATTAGCCCATGTCATCCAGGAGAGAAGCCACCAGGCCTCTGGAGAACAGTACAGATTCAGAGATGAAGAGATGTTGAAGACTTCGCAAAGGATGCAAGGTGCAAAGTTCAGAGAGATGGGAGAGGACCCAGACTGTTCTTGTACAAAGAACTCAGTGCCAAGCTGAATACGGTTTATTCTCCTAAGCAAGTTGGAGAGCAGAGTCACCTGCAAATTCTGGCTCCAGGCACATAAGCTCCTGTAATTTTTGAATTTGGTCATATTCAGCCCATATATCTGTTTTTTGCTATTATATTTGCTTAAGCCCCCTCCTTTAAAAAACCCGGCAGTTAAAAGGTTAGTCATTTTCCTTCAGACCCTTGGATGTGAAGTACTGGATTTTGATTTAAGGACACCTTATTGTGAGATCCCAAACCTCCTAACTGTTCTCTTCCTCTTTGACTAAATTCTTTACCTGGGGACCATTAGATCTTGTCATTTGTATTTTGTATCTCGTGGCAAACCAACTTCATAATAATGCGATGATATCAGCAGCAACAATATTAATCACTTATTTTCTGCCAAAGGTTGTTCCGAGCTCTTTGTTTTCAAGTGGCCTGTGAAGACGGCAACCAGTATTAATACCATTTTAGAGATGGTCACACTGAGGTTTGCCGAGTCCGAAATGCTACCAAACTAATTCAAATAGTAAGTGACAAAGCTGAGCATAAAGTTCAACTTTATTCCATTTTTTGTGGAGAAATTTTTTTCTATTACAGGCATCCATATGGAAAAATTAACCTTCAAAGGCCTAAGTTTATGTTCTGACATTCATTTTATATGGTTTTAATTTGCTAGTCCTTTGACTTTCTTTCATTGCTCTGTATATTACCTCCCTGTCAATAATTTAGGGCCTCTCATTAACAACAAATAATAGCTACTTTTTTCTATGCAAGGGTGGTAACCAGTCTTTCTAGCTATATCCCCAACTGTCCAAAGTTATTGTCTTCCATAGATAATTTTGTGTGATTTTTGGAAAAATGCAATGGATATTTTACCCTTGATTTCTTAAGTATAATCAACACCACAGCCTATAGGAAACCTATAGGGTTTTGTGGAAACCTCTCTCTCTGATTTCTCAGCAATAATGAAACTATCTGCTAGAGGAACAGCCTTAAGGGACTCTATTTGTTATAGACTATATGAAAACTTTTCCCTATAAAGTCAAAAGAGAAAATCCAAGGCTTCCCTGAGTGCTATTTCATGATTTTTCACCACTCAAAGGCTCTGAGCTTGTGGCTGTTGTCCTTCAGTATTCTGAAAGAAGTGAGTAATTTCTCAAGTGACTTAAAGATCCAGCCTTAGACTGATTGGATTTTCAATCAGTATTAAAAGCAAGCATAGGTTCCCCTGGAGGAGATTTTCATGCCAGATGGCAATGCAAAACATATAAAAGATGTTTAAGTTTCTTATGTTTTTTAAATTTAAATTTTTTGTAAAACATGTTTGGGTCAAGCCCCCTGTTCTTTTTATTCTTTTTATTTTAATTCACTGAAAGGAAATTGTTTTCATCTAAAACGTCTTTTCTGCCCTGACAACCAAAAAGGAAATAACCCCAAAAGAGAAAAACAAAAAAAGAAAGAAAAAGAAAAAAGAAAGAAAAAAGTTCTTGGGAGGATCGTTGCAGAATCTCAGCTTGTTGTTCTGTGAGGGGAGCCCAGAACAGCTGTTGGCAGTGAAGCCATCCCTATAGTGTCTGTCTTACGTGGGAGAGGAGCTGCTGTCTTGTGAAAAGAGTGCACCTTGGCAAAGAGGGTTTTTGTCACCATTTTATTGGTGGGAAGACAAAAGTTCTTGGTCATTAAATTCTTCATGACTTTTCCTTTGAGAATAACCAGACTGATTTTCTACTCCATTGGGTATACTTATCAAACATTCTATATGTGTTTCTAAATTTTTCTTGTGTCTCTGTGTAATCTGAGTTAGACTGGGTTTTAAGGAAAGTAAAATGTCTGGATTATGGCAGATTGTGTAATTCAGAACAACCTTCCGAATTACAGTGATGAAGCCAGAAAGTTGGACAAAATATTCTATATTTAAAAATCTCTTTTAAGGCTTTGGGAGACTGACCAGGTAATAAAGAACTATCAGACCAAAGACGAGACAGAAGTACAACAGAGAAGCGGAACTGGTGTTTTGGTCATTTAACTGTGGGTGTGCTTGCTGATTCTAGAAGAGGCAGTGTTCTGGTTTGGATGTGAGGTGTCCCCCAAAAGCTCAGGTGTGAGACAATGCAGGAAGGTTCAGAGGAGAAATGACTGGGTTGTGAGCACCTTAGGCTACTTAGCCTAATCCGTGAATTAATCCCTGATGGGATTAACTGAGTGGTAACTGGAGGCAGGTGGGTGAGGCTGGAGGAGGTGGCATTGGGGGCATGGCCTTTGGGGTACATGTTTTGTATCTGGAGAGTGGAGTCTCTCTCTGCTTCCTGATCTTCATGTGAGCTGCTTCCCTCCGCCACACTCTTCCGCCATGTTGTTCTACCTCACCTCCAGCCCTGAGGAATGAAGTCAGCTGTTTATAGACTGAGACCTCTGAAACTGTGAGCCCCCAGATCAACCTTTCCTTCTCTGCAATTGTTCTTGTCAGGTGTTTTAGTCACAGCAGTTGAAAAAGCTGACTAAACAAAGCAGCTTAGGGTTAAGCACTGCTTTCAACAGCCTTGCAGGTTAAGGGGGCAGAAGTTGGAGTTCAGGACCCAATAAGGATTGAGGCTGTTAGGATTTTGACCTGGCCTAGCCAGGAATTCCCCCCAAGAATCTCCTGTGATGAAAGCATTGTCTCTAGTGCAGTAAGGTTCAGAGATGGGGGTTGTAGGCACTGAATGGATCATGAGGGCTTTGACCTCATCAGTGGATCAGTGCATTGATATCTGAATGGACTACTGGGAGGGAGGACTCAGATGGAGAAGGTAGGTCACAGGGAGCGTGCTCTGAGGTATTTATCTTTGTCCAAGGTCCTCTCTCTTCCTCTGCTTCTTGGTGGCCATGAGCTGAGCAGCTTTCCTTTACCACGCTCTTCTGCCACGATGTTTCAGTAATGGAGCTAGTCAACCCCAAACTGCAACCTCTAAAACCATGGGCCAAGGTAAATCTTTCCTTCTTCGAGTTGTTCCTGTCAGGTATTTTGGTCACGGAGGCAGAATGCCGACACAGGGATCACATGCTAGCATAACATGTGATGTGAAGGGCTGTGCCTTTGTTAGAAAATAGGAACCAGACGTGAAACTGGTCCCTTATAGTCTGCAGCCGATCTTTGAATTATTGGAGTATTTCTTGGAATACTTGGATAGACATGGTTCTAGATTCCAAATGCCTCTAGTTGCCCTATAAAATTAAATAAGAATCCTTTCTAAAGAAGATACCATGATTCGAGTTCTCAGATTATTTGTACAAGCACCTTTTCAAATGCAATTCACAGATAATCAGGCACACAAGGAGACTACCCACGACTGAGTACAGACAGACCCACAGACAATGGTTAAGCTCTATCCAAATGATGGAAATCTCAAGCACATTTTAAGATATCTACACTTAGGAAATTAAAATTATTGTCAGAAATTTTGAAAAATCACAATGTATTTTTTAAAGAGCAAAATGGAAACATGGGGATTGAAATCAACAATAATCAAATGACATATGAGATTCATTTAACAGTGAATGATATGCAGATAAATAGAGAATGAGGAACTATAAGATGTCAGAAAAAAAATCTGCTGGGGCCCTTCAGGAATGGGATGAGCTCATGCAAGACATGGAATGACTTCCACTCAGATAGAGTCCATGATCCTACAATCATCTAAAGAATTCAAAACAAAGTTGTTATTTGTAGAGTCCAGTTCCAGGCAACACAAAATAGTCTCCTCGATTTAAATAGAAATGAATTCAGTATGTGTGTAGAGATTTAGGGGCTCACGAAAGCATTGGAAAGACTGTAAAAATTGCCTGTAGCCTGGGCTTCCACGGAATTTCTCCAAAACTGTATCACAGAACTAGTTTTATCAGAGGAGCTGCAACTTCGTAATAAGTAGGAAAGCCTCCACTAGAGCTTAGCTCCGAAGCACTGTGCCTTGGCCATGAATGTCCCCAGCACATTAGATGCCTGACCTCTATTTCTTGCTTCCCATCAAACTGGGGACCATCATCAGTAAGGATCTCACAAGTGTCTCCTTGAAAACACTTTCTAGAATAAGCAATGTGAGCAGCTTTATGCAGCACAAGTCTGTCACCAGAAGCTGCCCTGGCTGGACCTGAGCACAAGCCACAGAGTCCAGGAGGGCACACTCATGGGGGACAGGAATGGAGAGGCACCAGTGGATCCACCAGATCTACCACAGCTGTTACTTTGTTTGCATGGGACCACATCATCCTGTTTCTTCTGGAAACCGAATTTGTTTATTTTTTGAACCCCTGGGAGGCAACAATTCAGTCGATAGTAGATATTGACTCAGACCTGCCAATTACATCAACCTGTCCTACTGGACACTGTAATTGGCTCATAGATGTGCCTTGGATCTGTTCTCATTCGGTGTGGTCTTTTCCAAGGCTCCTCTGCCAAAGCCGTGTTCTTTCTACCAAGCATCCTAAACATGTAGAATATGAACGTGGGCTGCGAGTGGTTTGCCACCATGATGAGAAGGTGTTTCTGAAAATGAAATGAAGCAGATTCAAGAAGATAAAAAAAGTAAGGGTGGGAGAGAGATATCGAGTTCCTTTGATTTTGCTCAAACCCTGAATCAACTGTGTCTGTCGGGCTTTTGTTTCCTGTTTTGTGATTCTACAAATTCCCCTTTGCTTTGCTCAGTTTGAGTTGGTTTTCCCCCTGTAGTATAGAGCTGTGACTAATAGTTGTGTGAATAAACATACCTTGATTTGCCCCCTTTTGTATTGATTGCTAGAAAATATCTTTTTGTAAACATGATAGAGTTTGTGGCATCTTATATCCCACAGTAGTCCATGTTTTTCTGGTGAAAGATTTGTGGAGAGGATTCTGAGAGGCTCACCTGAGGCCTAAACGGGGCCTCCCAAGGGTGGGGGACTTGGGGTACAGGCCTTGTTCATTTGTTCATGTATTCATTCATTAGCATTTTGTACTCTCAACTCTGTGGATGAGTGCAAGAACCTTTGATCAAAGAAGTTGCTATATAACTTCACTGTTTACAAGCTTTAAGTGGCTCTATGTCTCGTAGGAAAAAAGGGCAAATCTGGGTGGGTCCTTCTCAGTCCGACTTGAACCTGCCTTCTCGACTATGACTCCAGCCAGTTCTTTTCAAAGGCTCTCTGTCCAGGGGCACTGTGGTGCTGGCCTCTCTCTTAATGAGCCTTGTTTCCACCCATGCTCCCAGTACTGTTGCTCCCGGGACTCTTCTGCATGTAGATGCATTTCCTTACCTACTCATTTTGGAAGATTTGGATTAGAGTGCACTTAGTCCATGACTTGAGTTTTACATTAAGATCAGTCTCTCCTTTTTTTTTTTTTATAAAAAATTATTTGTTCTTTTTAGTTATATGTGACAGTAGAATGTATTTTGATATACATACGTGGAGTATAATTCCCATTCTCGTGGTTGTATGTGGGGTAGAGGCTCACTGGTCATGTGTTCACATATGAGCACAGGAGAGTGATGTCCCATTCATTTCACTATCTTTCCTGCTACTACACCTCTCCCTCCCTTCATTCCCCTTTGTCTAATCCAATGAACTTCTATTTTTCCCCTCCTTCCTTGTTGTGCATCAGCATCCACATATTTGAGAGAACATTTGGCCTTTCGTTTTTTGGGACTGACTTATTTCACTTAGCATGATAGTCTCCAGCTCCATCCATTTACTGGCAAATGCCCTAATTTCATTTTTCTTCAAGGCTGAGTAATATTCCATATTGTATATATATATATACCACATTTTCTTTATCCATTCATCTGTTGAAAGGCACCTAGGTTGGTTCCATAGCTTAGCAGCTATAAACATTGATGTGGCTGAGTCACTGTAGTGTGCTGATTTTAAGGCCTTTGGCTATTTTATATTCATGCAAAGGGAGGGGGAGTGAAAAAAAACCGAGAAATTGTGTGGCAGGAGACCATCATCAGTAAGTGGGAGTGGGATAGCTGGGTCAAATGGCGGTTGTATTCCAAGTTTTCTGAGGAATCTCCTCACTGCTTTCCAGAGTGGCTGCACCAATTTGCAGTCCCACCAGCAATGTCAACCTTTTCCCCACATCCTCGCCAACACTTAATGTTACTTGTATTCTTGATAGTTGCCATTCTGACTGGAGTGAGATGGAATCTCAGTGTAGTTCGAATTCACATTTCTCTAATTGCTAAAGATGTTGAATATCTTTTCATATATCCGTTGACTGAAGATCAGTCTCTCCTTTGAACTCCTAATGTATTTTTTCAGATCACTCATTACTGAAGTTATTTTATGTGTTTTTTCCTTTATAAGACTGTGAGCTACAAAGAAGCATAGTGCCCCATTCACTCCTTTTTTTCCCATTCACTCTTTATAGGCAGTGACCAAAAGAAATTAACTAGACCAACACCTCCATTGTGTTCATTTGTAGCAGCAGCTCTGTCTTTGTAATGTTTGTCATGATTGGGATTTTATAGTTGTCCAGGTGAGTTTTGGATTAATTTGTGTCTTCTGTATTAGATTAAAAGCTCAGAGGACTCAGGAGCATGATCAAGTTTGCTGCCCAGTATAACCCTGCTGTGTAGCTGAGTCAATGTTGAACGAATGAATTAAAAATGAATGAATTGTTGATAAGAGAATGCAGTTTTCTCCTTTTGGGAATACTAGTAGTTTAAAAAAGAGGAGACTGGAGAAGATGCTTTCTTTGAGTAAAAAGAACAAGAAATGTCAGTAATAGTGGAATTTTTGGCATTGTAGACCCTGAATGAAGGGTGACTTAAAACAGTGTCTAAATCTCTATCTTACAGAAAGTGGAAGAAACAATACAAAAAGACTGCCTGAACCAATTGCGAGTAGTAAGTGGCAAGCACAGTGCCCAGTCATCTCCCACTAATTTGAATTTGATTTAAACATGAATAATATCCTACGCAAGTATAATATTGCCATAAACATCAGGAAGTTGACATTACTAATTATCTACAGGTCCCATTAGAGTTTTATCAGTGGTTCCAATAATGTTCTTTATAGCAAAAGGGTCTAATTCTGGATCACATGGTCCATTTGGTTGTCATGTTTCTTTAGTTTTCTTCAATCTGGAAGATGTTATCAGTTTTTTTTTTTGGCTTTCAGACTTTGAGACACTTTTAAATATTACAGTCCATTTATTTTGTATCGTTTTCCTCATTTTTGTTTGCCTAGTGTTTCCTTGTGATGAGGTTCGGTTTCTGCCTCATTGGCAAGGCTACGAGAGGGAGCCACGTTGTGTTCTGCTCATTGCTTGCTGTTATAGGTGAGTTCACTTTGATCATTGGATTGAATTCATGACTTCTTAAGTTTCTCTATTATAAACGTATTCTTTTTTCCCTTTGTAATTAAGACGTGTTTTGCGTGGAGGTATTTTCAATGACAGTATCCATTTTTGCATTGAACTTTCAGTGAAGGAGTTTTTCTTTAATTTGACAAAATATTTATTGGGCACTTATGATACAAGGGATTATGGAGGTGTTACTTGGGTTGAGTTCAAGCAACCCAAGTTGCTTGCCTTTGAAGACAAATGCAGAAGCTTTAATGTAAGCAAATATATGATGCATGAAATAAATGACTTTTACCAGAGCTTAGAGAGCAATGTGTTATATTTTACAGCAACGAGTAAGAAAATCTTCATGAGAGAAAAATATCTGGGCTAGGTGGGAATGTATTGAATTTCCACAAATCTTAGAATAAGTAAAGACTAAAGTCAATAAACTCTAGGACATAGAGAGGAAAATAATAGGGTCATATTACATGTGCGTTAAACTTATTCAAGTTCAAGTCAGTATTTTAGCGTTAGAGGACAGAGGGAAGGTATGGAGAGAGTGAGAAAATATTTGAAGGAAACATTGTTGAGTAAAGAATTCTTCCTGACATTTCTCAGATTCAGTTTTACCCTTAGATATGAACCTGAGGGTCCCCTTCCATGGGTTCTGCATTTGAGGGCGGCATGTGCATTCTCATTTTCTCTCTCTCTCTCTCTCACACACACACACACACACACACAGACACACACACTTTTACTCACTCATACGCCCCCAGCCCAGGGGTTATGTACACGTATCTGTCATTCACGATCCAGTGCTCAGCTTCAGCACAGGGTTCTCCCTGCAACCCTAAACACACACTGGCATCACTGGGCTCTTCAGGCCCCAGAGAACAGCTTCCCCACACTTACCCAAGGTCCTTGAAACAAAAGGCGACTGGGTCTGGACGCCACGGAGCTCTGAGGACTAGGCTGCACTGGCTTCAGAGAAGCATCTGCTTCAGAGAGGAGGAGAGCCCAGGTGACAGAAGGTAGAGGTAAAGAAAAAGATACGTTGCTTAACACAGCAAAGGTCTTTTTGGATGGTGTAAATGTGAGAATCTTGTTTCAAGGCTACTTATGAATTAGCTCTGGATTGGTAACAATCACACAAGGCAGCTAAGGAATTATTTATACTAGTTAACAACTTTACTCTTAAATTTGTTTGTATTTAGGTCGAGATGCATCATGAATGGAGCTTGATAATATTCTCTGCACACTTCCCTAGTGTTAGAATTGTGAGTAGCTTTATTTTTATACAAATATTTAATAAGATTTACTGAATGTTGAAAAATTATTTAAGTAATTTTGATTTAAAATTCTGATGCTCAATCAGCTTAGATTTGTTTGTCTTTAATTTTAATGTCTAGTTTGACACATTCTAGAAGAAAAATGAAATTTGAAGGCAATACTTTTAAATAATATTAAATGACTTATTTAATAATTATGGAATAAATGCAAAAATGATAAAATACTAAGTAAATATCAACTAATTTAATTTTCACTTTATTACATCTACTTTAATATAAAATATAATTATATATTTTAATATGTATAACTTGTAAATAAAAGTACTGTCAAATTTCGTGCAGTTAAACACAATTTATTTTATATATTAAATGATTATTAGTAGTTTTGAACTTGCGATCCTCCTGCCTCAGTCTCCGCAGCTGCTGGGATTACAGGCCTGCACCCATGCACCTGACTTTCAGTGACTTTTGGTCATATAAACCTGTGGTCTAGTGCATGTTTTCCATTTTGTCTTTGTGAGGATTATTCTTCAAGGTGGGGGATAGGACGTGCCTATTTAACAGTTTGGTAGCCTGGTTTATAAAATTGACATGTACTGTATATGGACCTCACTTAAACTCTCACCTCATATCCTGCACATCTTACAGGTGGGCTTTCCCAGATCCCCTTCCCACTCTGCCTGACCTTGTGCTTATCCTGAGCTCGAGAGAAAACTCAAATTCTGTACATAATTTTTCAAACTCTGTACATGAGATGGGGCTGGTTTATTTGCATAGCAGCCATTGGTGTCTGCTTCATTTTCCGGCAGCTTTGTGGACTATCAGAGACCTCTGCACATACGTATCTTCTTCTGGTGAAGGTCTGATGTCAGCTGACAGTTAACAGCTGGGCTTTAACTAACCAGAAGGTTAATAATCTTGCAGGGAGAGTCTAGTGTTTAGGGCTGGCCAGCTTATCCTTTAATTATCTCTCTGCTGGTTGAGATTGATCTGCAGTACATGGTGTGCTTGTGCCCTTCCTCCTATGAGTCCCCGTGGAATTGCAATTTAAACAGCACAGCACGAATGTTCCGTAGCTCTCCCTTCTACAGAGGGCTGGCTGATATTAAGAATTGTCTCTGCTGCACCCTCTTCTCCTCCTGTGCTTTGATTGTATATGAGGCTTTTTTTTTTCCTTATCAAAAAGGCAATTCACGTGTTTATAGGAAGAAAAAAATGATAAGGTAAAAGAAGAAAATAAAACATCAACAATTGGGCTAGGCAGAGACAGCCCCTGATAACTTATCTGTTGATCTGTTTAGAATCCCTGGGGGAACTTTTCAGGAATACTAGTGCCTGTTTCGCACCCCAGAGATTCTGATTCAAGGGGTTTGTAGTGGCCTGGGCAGAGATCGTTTCTTAAGGTCTGAAGTGTATCTGTAGGTGCAACCACAAGTCCAGACATTTAGTATGTAAGATATATATTTTGTTAAAATGGGTATCGTATTGTAAGTGTTATTACCTGATTTCATCATTTAATGGTTCATTACAAACTTCTTCCAGTAGAAGAATGAGCGATCCCACCCATCATTTTAATGGCCCCATAATATCATATAAATCTTGGCATCATTCTCTTATGGTTGAATAGGTAGGATGCTTTCACCTGGCCCTGGGACAGGGGTGCAGTCGGTACAGAGAAGGGCTGAAATATCCAGATTGGCATCAGAAGGCTCTTAGGTGCAGAGAAAACTAAAGCAAGCTTGACTTGGGCCAACACAGATGACACAAAGACTAGAAATTTGGGAATATAAGTTTTTGGCTAAGGTTTTCAGTGGAACAGTCTCCAAAAAATTGCTTACTAGCCAGAGAAACACCTGGAAATTCGTTCACCTATTTACTTCTCATTGATTTATCCATCCATTCATTCAGTCAGTACATACTGAGACTTACTTAAAGCCTGCGTTGAGTAGTCTAAGATAGACAAGATCTTGTTCTTTATCTTAAGGAACCTGTAACCCAAGAGGCAGCAGAGACAGGAACCAATGCCTTCATGTCTATGAGTACTGTTAGGGTTTGGATGTGAAGTGCATGGTTCCCAATGCAGCAAGGTTCAGAGGTGGGGCTCTTGAAAAGTGACTGCATCATGAGGATTCTGACCTCATCAGCAGATCAATTCATTAATAGCTGAATGGACTACTGGGTGGTGAAAACTATAGGTGGCACATGGTTGGAGGAAGTAGATCCCTGGGGCATGGCCTTGGGGACCATAGCTTGTCCTTGGCCCCTTCCTCTGGTTCTCTGCTTCCCAGCTGCTATGGGCTGACAGCTTTCCTCCACCAACCATTCCACCATGATGTTCTGCCTCACCTCAGTCCCCAAACAGTGGAGCTCACTGAACTAGAATCTCTAAAACTGTGAGTCAGAGTAAATATTTTCTCCTTCAAGTTGTTTGTATCAGTTGTTTTGATCAAGCTATGAAAGGCTAAATAAACAAGTACTTACTCTGTTCCAAGCACTCTTCTAACCACTTTAGTTGAGATTTTTCAGTGAATATTCAGAACTACCTGATGAAGTCAGTGTTATTATAATCATTGCCTTCTGATGATGGGGAGACTGGACCCAGAGAGGAGACTTCGTGTAAAGTTATGTAGTTAGTAAGTGGCAGGACTGAGAATCAGGCCAAGGCAGTCTGGGTCCAAGTCCACACTCCTAGCTCTGTCCCCTGCTGCCTGACTAGCACATCAAGGGACAGCAGGTGCTATGGCAGGGTTCCTAAGGGAAGCAGTGGTGAGCTTTAGTGTGGGATGTGAGTGAAGCAGAGATTCAGGAAAGACTTTTGGAGTACAGCAAATTCATTTCATTCTTTAATGGAAAATTCAATAAGGAGGGATAATTTTCAGACATGTGGCATGCAGCTCCATCGTGTTATCACTCACTCCTGCTTGTCAGAAATATTTTATTTCCCTTTGTATGTCTTATATATTCCTGACATGTCATGATATCCCGTGGGAACTGAGGGAGACTGACTGACTGAGGCAGTTGGGAACCTGCTCACCGTGTGTGGGTCTGTTGGTATGTCACTCTCAGCTAGGACAATGGAGCCAGCAGGCTGAGGAGGGGATGGCACACCTGCATTGGGAGAAGGACCACCCTGTGCTTCTTCATCCAGGCCTGGATAAAAGTGTGCCTCAAGTGAAAGAGGGTAGTGTCATGGAGGACCCTTCCCCCAGGCTAAACCCCTGAACCAAGACAGAGAAGATAAGATGGAGGAGAAAATCCAAGTTTTTGCTGGATCTGAGGAAACAGCTTAAGGAATTCTTGTCAGTGAATTTATCTAGAGGAATAGTCCAGAATGCTTACTGATAAGCTTACATGGCAGAAGTTTTCCTGGCAGTTGGGAGGGGATACTGCTCAAGAGAATTCCTGGATTCAGCAAGGAGGAATAAGCACAGAAGCAGATCTTGTGAGTAGGGTATAGAAAATCATATGGTGAGGGTTAGAAATCACACTATTTAAAAATGGCTACACATGCTGATTATCTTCTTTAACAGAGGGGCTCCTGGCCTTGGTTCTGTGCTCATCGTACAAGTGTGAAAACAGATGTAAAGGATAACCAACTCTGTTAAGGTGTTTCAGGCTGAAAACAGCAGCAGCAGCAGGAACAATAACAACAAAAGGAAACATCCTGTCCCAACAGGCACAAAGGTTAAGGAAAACATTTTATCATAGAAAGAAGTCTAGCTGTAGACAGGCTTCAGGGTTGGGTGATTCAGCACTCAAGAAATCTGACTGTGTTAATCTGTATGAGTAATGACAGGTGCTATAACAAACTGCATCTAAGACTGCTCATCCGTGTCAGTGGAAATGGAAGCCTTAACACACCCCAGGACCTTGGCTGCTTCTATGCTGTAGCCCTGTCATCTTCAACATGGCCTCGGAATCTCTCTGGCATAATCCAGCCTGCAGATGGAGAAAGAGAAAGAATGTGGATAGTCAAGCAGGACATTTTAGAGGCCAGGCCAAGAAACTTTAAACATCACTTCCTTCCATAAGTTAGGACTCAACTTGGGGGTGCTCCCTAACCTTGTGGGAGCTGTTCATGGCCGTTTACTCTGTGCTCAGGAGGGTAGTACAATGTGTTTGCTGAACTTACTGTATTATCTTTGTCTCATGAGTTCTTTCCATTTTTTCCACACTATCATCCTCAAAGTCACTCTCTTTCTGGTAGCAAGGTGACAGCAGTGTTCCCGGTATCACAATCACATTAGCTGAGAGAAGCAGAGACAATCTCTTTTTGAGATATTTCTTATGAGTGAGAAAACATTTCCCAGAGCCCCCAACAATCTTTCCCTCAGTTTCATTGACCAGAATCAGTTCACATGTCCCTTCCTATACCAATCCTTGGAAGGGGAGTGAGTGAAATTTCTCTTTGACAAACTAAACCAGTTTCTGGAGCTAGGAAGCAGGGACATCCTCTGAAGCAGGCATTTGCTTATAGAGGTGAATCACTAAGGAATTCCATAGTGCTCTTAGGTTACAAGAGAGAAATGTTTCCAGTTATTGAAGAAGTAGTGTCTGGTGTATTTATTCTACATACCTGGGTGGAACTAACTTGGTTTTCTGGGCAGTGAGTGAGGTGGGGCAAGAAGGAGAGGATTTGGTAATATGTCCAAATTTCTGATGTCATCATTATCTCAGCACCTTGCCATCCAATAAATTCCCCCTCACTCTCAGAATTCTTTTGTATAAACTGACAAGGGGCTGAATTTCTTATCTGGGTTGAGAAGGAGGGGAAAGGGACATACGTAGGAACCGAGGACAGAGGAAACTTGGGTAAGTACCAGGAACCACTGGGAGGCAGTGTGATTGTTGAATTTAGGAAAGCAAACCACAGTATCAGACTGCAGTGGGGTCTCAGCATCCATCTGGACAGCTGGTGAGAATAGCCACAGACGTCATGGATTTCTACCAGAAATTGTCATCTTTCCGGAAATTGTAGTATTAGGGGAAAAAATCTTGAGGCTAGCAGGGAGGCTGCAGCCTTTGTGAAGTTATTTGGTTAATTTAGTTAATGTATCCTTTGGTAACCACAAAACATGTGTTGATTTTTCCTCTCTGCTATAAAAAAATAAAGACATGGAATTGCAGAAAAGCAAGATTATCCAGGAGGGTGAGGATCCTAGGGGTCTGGAACGGAGCTGGACTGAGTGGAGTGTGAGCTGCCCCTGAGGAAGCAGTATGAAGATTCCCCTGTTATAGAGTTTTCCTTGATGAAATTTCCCAGTAGCCATCCAATGAAAAGGGAGGAAATCCAGAGGATTGCCTAAATGAGTATCGCAAAGTCTTTGAATTATGTGTACATGTGTGACCACAGCACATTCCCTGGGAGCTGCTGTGACCCTGAGGTTAAGAGCATGACTCCTGGCCTCAGACAGCTGTGGGTTGAAAATTCCCTCCTACATTCTAGCTGCTTAATGGCAAGTAGCTGGTGTAACCTCTCCAGCCTCAGTTTTCCCATCTTTAACATACATTAGAGTCATTATGCAGCCATAGGAGATACTTAACGAGAAAGTGATTAGTAGATCCTTCAGATGTTGGAAAATGCTTAATGGAGCCTAGCTATCCTTGCTTTCTGTAATTTTAGTCTCTAGCACAATAACTGTGGTGGTAGCAACTGAGACAAGCTTCATGGGTGATGTAAAGGTGAATGAAAGTGCACACGCAAGATTACAGAAGAGTGTAATCTCAAGTGGATTTAGGGAGATTATATGGTCATCTTGCTAGTGTGGTTGAGGCCAAAATAGAGGGCGTAGCCTGCTTGGGAGGAAGACCCTTGCTTCTGAAGTGCTTGACACCTGTTTGTGCATTTAGCTACAGTCATTTTAAACAACTCCAAGAATTCCATTCAGGTAAAACTTCTGTATGTGTTGAGCTCAAACCATTTATCTATCTTCCTTCCTTCCTTCCTTCCTTCCTTCCTTCCTTCCTTCCTTCCTTCCTTCCTTCCTCCCTCCCTCCCTCCCTCCCTCCCTCCCTCCCTCCCTCCCTCTCTCTCTCTTTCTTTCTCTTTCTTTCTTTCTTTCTTTCTTTCTTTCTTTCTTTCTTCTTTCTTTCTCTCTCTCTCTCTCTCTCTCTTTCTTTCTTTCAACACATCCAACCGTTACATTTATCTATCATCTATCTTTCTGTCATATATATCTATCAATCAATCTACCATTCATCCATCTGTCTGTCCATCTGTTCATCCATCCATCCATCTATCCATCTTTCCTTCTTATCTATATCTATCTTATCTATCATCTAGCCATATCATTCTGTCAATCAATCCATTATCTATCATCTATCATCCATTAGTGATCTATATCTATCATTCTATCAATCTATTCATCATCTATCTACCATATGTCATCTATATGTATCTATTAATCCTTCATCCATCTGTCCATCAGTTTGTCTATCCATCCATCCTTCCATCCATCTATCATCCTTCCTATATTATCTATTGATTATCTGTTATCTATCATCCACCCATTCATCTAACCACCTGTTCTGGCTATCTTTCTGTCCGTCCATCTGTCCATCCATCCATCCATCCTTCCATCCATCCATCCATCCATCCATCCATCCATCCATCCATCCATATCATTCTCTCAATCAGTCTGTCATCTGTCTATCCATCTAGTATCCATCCATCCATTGTATCTGTCATCTGTCTATTATATCTATTAATCTATCAGTCTGAACATCATCTACCTGTCATCTATATATCTATCATTGTGTCAATCGGTCTGTCATCTGTTTCTCTGTCTGTGTATCTCTCATCCATCCTATCCCTAGCACTGAGTCATGTCCAGGGTATATAAATGATAAAGAATTCCCTGCTCTCAGTAGCTAATGAACTTTGAAGGAGACAAGCAACTAGACAGAATATTAGGATAAAAGCATATACAGGATTCTTGAAAGCAATGCAGAATCTGCCTGTTTTAGATTCATAGCAAGTCTGACTCACATGCATTACCTTCCTGAGTATCTCAAAGTGAATGAGGGAGCTCTGATTGCTTCTCTCAGGCTTTTCTGAGGGAGTGAGGAAAATGGACTCTGCCCCCGAAATAACTTCCATCAGCAACCTGTTATACAGAGCACCCCACTGTTATTGACAAGACCATGAGTAATTTTTTTTACCCCTCTTGAAATCCACAAAAGATGCCTCAAGGTAAATATTCTAGTTTTGAAAAAGTCAACCTAGTCTCTAATCTCAGAAGAACAGGAAATGTTGTTATATGATTAACATATATGATTATTTTAATGTTATATGATTGTCAGTGCTTAGCTGGCCATGGAGTTAGGTAACTTCTTATCTCAGTATTGGCATTTCTGCCCTCCTAGAGTTGTGCCAAGATCCCAGGGACTTGCCAATCCTAGCAAGAGGGCTGGAAAGTGACATTCTGTTCATCTGCTAAGGTACCAGTATCACATTGCTTTCAAGGAGAGTCCAGCTGCCTTGCTATACTGGCCGTGTGGGCTCTGTGTTTCATGTTAAGCTCATGGTTCCATCCCTCTGTCACCTTCCTCCTCAACATGGGGACATGATCTTCAGTGCATCTGCTGATGTCATATTCCATGGAGTTTCCCCATCTTCAGACATTCCTCAGCTTCTGGAAGTACAACCTCACTCTCTGTTCTTGACCTCAACACCCTCACTCTTCCCTATACACTTAGATCCTTAGGATTATCTGTTCTATATGCTTAGGTTTTTCAAAAAGGCAAAGGATAGTATTGTCTTCAAGCAACTTTGGTGCTCAATCTAGGAAAAAAATAAAAACAACATTTAATTAAGAAAATATCAAGGGCCTGGCTACATCTTAGAATAGAGAGAGGGGAAAATAATTAGGATTTAAGATTTAAAAAACTAATCTGACTTCACTACTTCTACATCTTCTTGGTGGCCTGTTATGTGGTCATCATCTATTACATAAAGCAACATACAATTATTGATGAGACCACTATGATGCTGCCCCGGCCCAATGAATTCCATTGAAGTGCCTTGCAAACCTTAATGTGTATCAAATCACCTGGGATTCTTAATTAAAATTCAGATTTTGATTCATAGATCTGGAGTGGAACCTGAATGGTTAGCAGGTTTAAGGTAAAGTGCACAGGTAAGAGGTAGAGAAGGATGCTGGGTAAGGACAGTGGAGGTAGAGTCCTCAGTTCATGCAAATACCTGAAGAAGGAAAGTGAAAGTACCTTAGGAATAACTTGAATAATCATGAGTAAAGCCAGACAATGACTCTTAAATGCTACTAAGCAGACAAGTCACTAGGGGAGGTTGTTAAAATGCAGATACCCCCCCCTCCACACACACAGATCTGGGGTGAGATCCAAGAAACAAGAATTTTAAATAAGAAGCCCCATGTGACTCTGAAGCAGATGGTTCTCCTCAGTCCACTCTGAAACAGTGACACTGTGGGATTCGGCAGGGAGGGTTTATGTGCAGCATCTCTGAAGAGAACTCTGAGGTCCTCTGCTACTCAAGTATGCTCCTTGAAGTGGATGCTTTGGCACCACGTGGTCACCTATGGGTATGTTATTCAAAGTCTTCAGGACATTCATTTAGACAAAACTTTGAATTTGTCGTCTTTTCACTGAATGACTCCTGGGAATTTTCATCATGGAAAACTCGGTGACAGAGAAATCTCTAATATCTCACATTGGGTGGTGTCCATGTCTGTCTAGTTCTCTCGATGAGAAAGAGCAGTAACTGCGGTTTATCTGAGCTGGGGTATGTGGATGGCGTCCCGTACACCAGCACTCAACTTACAACTGTGTGATGCAAAGCCATCTCGATGGAGCCATGTTCTCATTCCTTCCAAGGGCAAATGACATTATAATTTACTTAATTCCCCTTTTCATCTACCTATACCAGTTGTTCTCAACTTTGGACACAAATCAGAATCAACCGAGGGTCTTAAACAAAAATTCAGGGACTTGCCCCAAACACATGTAATCAGGATATGTGGGGGTAAAACAGAGGCATCTGCATATGTTTTTAAAAACTCCCCAAGTGATTCTGATACGCAATGAAGTCCAAGAACCACTGGTCCCTACCCCTCGGTGCTCTGTCTTTCCCACTTTGTGACGTAGATATGCCTTCTCTTTCCTTCTAGATTTAAAGTCTGTACCCTGTTGGTCTCGTTTCCTTCTCCTGTCCTGTCTCCCACCTCAACACATCCATCCGCCTCACTGCTCTGTACATAATGGGTGGTGATTTATTGAGTGAATGTGATTTCACCCGACATTGAGTAGTGGTAGGTACTGCCGCAAGAGAAAAATACCATAATATATGATAAAGGGAAATAAATTATTTTTTAAATATATTTTTTGGTCATTGATGGACTTTTCTTTTATTTATTTATATGTGGTGCTGAGAACCAAACCTGGTGCCTCACACATGTTAGGCAAGCGCTCTACCACTGAGTCACAACCCTAGCCCAAGAAATGATTTTAATACCCCAAATTTGGTTCCTGAATAAAAAATTTCAAGGATCCAAGTCCATAATAATTCCTTGAAGAATGAAGTTTTTATTCAATTTTTTCTTTTTGCAGAAACATTTCATGTTCAATACTAAAAGATTAGTAAATACATGCCAGTTCCCCAAAAAAGGCAGCAGCACTTTCTTTGGCCCTTCAAGATAAATGCTGTCACTTCTCTCCAAGGCAGTCTTCCTGGCTCTGGCTCTGGCTTCCTGCTTTGCTTCATGAGACAGTAAACCTGGTCTTCCAGTGTGCTAAGCTGGGAGGTCTGCATGATTCAAAGATGAACGGAAAGCATATGCTGTTCCCAGCTTAGGCTCCCTAAAGACCTCCAGGGTTTACTCCTTATTCCTAAAGGTTTATCCTGTGATTGGCATGCAGATAATAGCAGAGTATCCTGCTGCTAAACACTGAGCTAAGTGCTTTACTTTCATTATCTCATTAAATCCCCACCGAGCCTTGTGAGCAAGGTACTGTTTTCACTTTGTAGGTGGGGAAACTGAAAGCCAGAGTGAAGCCTGGATTTGAACTCAGGTGGCCCACAGACTCCACCATCTCTGTAGACTTCTGAGGCTTCAGAAACTATAGCTACTCACCAAGATCCTCCAGGAGCCCAGGGGAACTTTCTGGCTGCAGAGGGGTGCAGTTTGGTTGGTGAAGGGGTTACAGTGCAGAAGGCAATTGTCTGCCTCAAGAAAGGAGGTGTCAGTGATCAAGGGAGAGGAGCTGGCAGTGCACAGTGATCAGAGCTCTTGGTCTCTCCTGATGTGTGGCCCTAACCTTCTTGACTTAACTTGGGCACTTCTCTCTCTTGCTTATAGGATTTTTAACTGCACTTTAAAATTCTGCCAACACACAGAGCTCCTCCTGTGTTCTCATTGTCACCTACTTTGTTCTCAGTGCCTCCTCCTGGAAAGGATGCCCCTCTTCTTCCCCTACCCACCATCTTCCCTTGCCCTCTACTTCTTTACCAAGAGTGGAGGTCCCTGAGGATGGCCTGTCCCCACTGCTAACCTAGGTCAGGTGAATCTATCATATGGACTTGCACATCTTGCGCTGTAGGAACCCTGGTGGGATTTTGTTTGAATCCATAGACCAGCAAGGGTACAAATCTTAAAAAAAAAAAAAAAAAAAAACCCCAAAAAACAGACCAGTGGAAAATAATAGAAAGGAGGCTTCTTTGTAGTTCAGGACATCAGAAAACTCCAGAGTTGTAGGCAAAGCTGAGACTCCTGACTTGGTAAGAAAAATTCATTAGAAGAACAGCTTGAATAGGGGTGGGGACAAAAAACCCATGGGCAATTTTATTTAAGGCACCCCCTACTCTATCTAATCTTCAGACATGGATCACTGGCCCAAACATCCACCTTCTGAGGTGGATGTTGGGTATAGAAATCCAAATGGAAATGAAGCAATCTGAGCAGCTCTGTCCCCAGAAGAGTGCAGCGCGTGCCCTCAGAGGTGCAGCTGATGTGGTTCCTCCTGGCCTTTATCACCTTATCTCAGAGGTCGGGCAGGCTGCATCCTTTCTGCTTCAGTGATTTATAGAAAGTTTGAGTTTTCTGGATCATTTTCCTATCCATCAGTTTTTGCCCAGAGTGCTACATAGTGACTAATCAAGAGAAAAATAGTAAGACTCAATTTCTGAGCAAGGAATAAGGCTCAGAACATGGCAATTTGTGCTGTCAGTTGAGGTTGGGTTTTGCCATTACATTCCTTATTCTTTACAAATAATTTTTTTTCCACACTGAAATCACTGACCATCAATTTTATGAGATACACAGCTCACAAGTCCCTAGAGCATGCCACCATTTAAAAAAAATTCTCTGTCTTATTGAGTTTAGTTTTAGGTTGTGATCAGAACTCCTAATTAATCTCTGCAAACATGGAGATGTGGAAAGGAACTCTGCAGAAAAGCAATTAAGGGGCTCCCAGTGATTGTTTTTCCCATTAACCAAGTCTATTTGAATCACTAACCCAGCTGTGGCAAGCCTATTTAATAACTTCTTTTCATTTCCTGATTTCTTACTCAGTTTCTCCTGCACTCTTCATTCCTGGGCAGCCTGGATTCCTTGTTTGCTATTTCCGTCCATATGCTACTTTAAAATAGTCAGATGTGGATTTATGTTGAAGGCAGCCCTTAGAGTTAGCTTCCTGGGCCGGAAGTTATCAATGATGGAAACTGGTGTCACAAAAGACTGGGATAAGTTATGAAGGGGGAAAACCAAAAAATATATCCCTCCTCTAGCACAGTTCAATAGGGTGCTGAAATTGTATGTTTTGTTTCTAATTAAAAACAAATCTTTCCCCACAAAGGCCCCTTGTGCAATGAGGCACAAGAGGGCAGTGTTACGTTAAATTATGTGAAATTAAACTTTATGAAGATGTGATTAGTTGTGGAAACCTGGAGGGATTAGATCCGTCATACCGTTAGTTGGAAATGGAACTTCTGTGCTAGTGGGGGTGAGACTACAGGAGGAGCGATCAGAACCCACCTCCAGGGCTTGTGTCTGTTGACTGTGTTTCATGACATTAAAGAATGGATAGTAATCTGTTAGAGGAAATCAGTCCTCCACAACTGAGCCATGCTAGGGACTTTGCAGGCCATCACCACTCCACAGTCCATTTTAAATGACCCTTGGATCTTAGCAGTCTTGCTTATCTTTATAATTTGATGTTACTCTAGACTGCTGTAGCATAGCGCGGAGGCACAGGGAGGGGATGGATGCTTGGAATGAGATGAAATTTCATTAAGTGAAGGCTGGCATCTCAGTACTCCAGGGTCAGTGCACGCCAGGGTTTCACTTGAGCATCTGGGCAGCTGAAGGCTTCACTCAGTCTCGGAAGCCAGGAGGCATTAGTGTCCCAGTTCAGCAAGGTGCTCACCAAGGAGCAGGACTGGCTTTGAATCAAGCAACTTGCTTGACTTGGTTTTGTTTCTGTTATCTGCCCAACAGCAAACTTCCGTCTACTCCCTCACAGCTCCTGAACAAGTCGCTTCCTCTCCACAGCTGGAGAAACTGGCCCAAAATGAAGCTATAATGTTTATATACAAAATAAAATGGGGAAAGCCCCTGCCATAATGACTAGCATATACTTGCATTTGAATAAATAAAAGCTTGTCAATAAAACACTTTTATCATCACTATGACTGTCAATCTATGACATGAAAGATGTTCAGAATATATTCAACTTTTATATTTTTAAGATGTTTTCTGTATCAAAACACCCTTAAACCTGAAAAAAATTTTAGAAAGGTTTTACTAAAATTTTGGTTATAAGTTGGGACACCTTTGAAAGTAAAAGGTAAAGTTAATAATAGTTACCACACGACAATAGGCATGAACCAAATTAGGACGTGGACTCACACCAGTATAATGGGCAGGTTTTACTGAAGCAATAAATTCAGATTTGGAATGCAGGGAGACGGACACATGAGCATGCCATGAGAAAGGCTGTGGGGATGGAAGCCCTGCCCCCATGGTTTTGGATAGAACTGTCCCTCATATCTGGTGGGAAAAAACTCCATGGTAGCATATTGATATCAAGCCCTGGTGCTAGCGCCATAGAGGTGGGGCTTCACCTCTCATCCTGGTTGTCTTTTCTTCAGACCATGACACTCAGTCGGGGTGAGGACTGTTGCTTTAGTTTGCTCAGTGCTCTTTGCTGGCCTCATGGGGGATGCAGCTGGGCCTGGGGAGAGAATGCTGTTCAAGCATTACCCACGTGGGATAGGACTACCTGAACCCTGGCCAGCACAGGTGTCCCTCCTCTGTGGTGTGACAGTGTTCTTGTTTTTGCACGGATTGTATTATGCTTTGTGTATTGTCCATGGAGGACAAGCACTCTCTCACTTATCCATGTTGCCAACTGAGGAGGACAGTGCCTGGCACAGACTTTAATGTCCTCGAATTAAATAAGAAAGAAAACAATGACTTGAGCCCTTGAAGAGTTACAAAGGAGGCCAGCTGACATGCTTTAAGACACACAAGACTTCAAAGCAAGCCATAAAACTTACAGCAACTGAACATTTATTGGGCTTTTTCTATGTGCCAGGCCACTTTATGCTTTTATTGCACTTAATCTTGAGAACAGTCTCATTCCTGTTTTATAGATGGGAAAACTGAGGCTTAGAGATTCTGGATAGCTGGCTTTAGATCATCTCTTTCCAAAGCTGATTTGGAGCAATGTTGAGAGTTTGAGAAGAACTGCGGAGGAACTGCTGAGGGGAACACAGGTGTGCGGCCACAGCTCGGTGAGGGCAGCCGTGCTGCAGCTAACAGGCAGCCACCACTGACCACGAGTCCATGGGTCTCTCCTTCCACGAGATGCAGACTTGCCCATCATGCTCTCTGCCTGCTCTTCCTCTGTCCCCAGGGAATCTTTTTACCTGGGTTCAGTTTGGACTCCAGGTGACTTCTCCACTTTTAAATGTTTTCTCTTTAGAGAGGTCACTTCTGCTACTTAAAAAACAAAAAAATCCAATACTGGCTTTACAAGGGCCACTTCCTACAAGGCATCCTCATGGAGCTGGTGCAGAGACTTTTGAGTGGTTAAGAAAGATTCCCTGTAAATAGTTTAGAGAAGCCATTTATTTCTCTGGTTGGGATTGCTGGTGAATCCACTCTAATTCCACTTTGTCCATTTATAACTTCTCTTTGGAAACTTCCTAAGGAGCAAGTTTTCTCCTTTTTCGTTTCACAGTTGGATTGAATAGACAGTGATCTATTTTACAATGTGCCCTCCACTCAGCTTCCCTCTTAGATCACAGGGAATAGGCCAATAAAACAGATCCTAGGGTTTTCCAGGGATTCCCGCTAGTGGTTCAGTATCATTTGAGGATACATTCGAGTGGTTAGAAAAGAAGGCAATACAGTAATTGGAATCATTTTTACAATATTCTTTAACAACACAGATATCTTAAAAGAATGAGCCCATTGTGTTCCACATTGGGATACATTATAATCGATGCTTTGAAACAACAACAACAACAACAACAAAATCAATATTTTTTTAGTTTGCCCTGAATGTGAGCCTGGAGGCTTCTATTTGAGAATGATCTAGGAGCTAGCACTTAATATTTAAGGTGCCTGATCATTTAAGAAGAGAATATATATATATTCTCTTATATATGTGTGTGTGTGTGTGTGTGTGTGTATATACACACACACACACACACACACATATATATGTATGTATTTTTTCTGCATAACATCTATTCTACATATCAGAATGGTGTTTTTTTTTTGTTCTATCAAACATCCCTTGCATCTTAGTGGTGCATAACAAGAAACGGGAGAGGTTTATTTCTTGCTTTGAGGAATGTGTGTTGGGTTTGTCTGAGGGTCGACCTCAGTTGTCCCCAGAGACGTAGGTGAAGGATTCATCTTGGTATGTGCTTCTACAATCCCTGCAACACTGGGAAGGGAGCCCAGGAAACAATCCACAGGCCTACGAGCTTCTTCTACAAGTCACTCCAGCTCATACCGTATAGGACAAAGCGACTTGCTTGTCTGCCTCTGAATTCAAAGAAACTGGAAGTCTAAACTCCCCACGCCCCTTGAAGGCAGAGAGCTGAAAATATTTGGTGAATAGAACTTATGACCTCATTATTTCTTTTTCTCATTACTTTTTATTGTGAAAATTATAGACATGATGAATAGTTGAAAACAAATAGACTAAATACCCATGTAACTTCAGGTTCATGTTCAACACTTGTTCATTGTTGCCATATTTGTGTTTGTGTGTATGTGTATGAATGTGAGCCTGGAGGCTTCTATTTAGCCTCCTGGATGTTAATAGACCTGGATTTTGCTTTTAGGGAGGTAAGAGTTCCCATTCTTAGTCATGTGATTGTGGGAGTTGGCAACCTTACATCTGCCTTTTGTAGGAGCTACCAGATAAGTTTCCTTTTCTGTCCCTGGATGGAATAGTACAAGTAGGTGATGCTCAAATTGGTATATATATATATTTTTTGCATCCACAAAAGAGAGAAGTTGGTGCTGCCAAGAATCACCACATGAAGCCTGAGGGGTAGTGGCAACAATGGAGGAATCAGACTGAAGAGACAGATGGGAACCAGGTGTCAATGGTATTGTTTGAGTCTTTGCAGTAGTCATCTTTAATTTTAGACTTTTCATTTAGGTGAAAAATACTTTAAAAAATGCTTAAGAGTGTAAATCAAAGACTGTGGAGAGGACCCTGGTGAGTGCTTTGGTATCTTGGGTGTTCTAAATGGTAGTTGTAAAACTATATATTGATAACGTGTCTTTCTCACGTGACATCGCCAATATCACGATAACAACACCAAGAGTACTTGTCTTATCTAAGTGTTTGTTTTCTGGTATTTGTCAAGAGTTTTGAGGTTGGGCTCTGGGAAGTCGTGAGGAGATTCCTTAAAAAACTACAAATGGAACTGCCTCACGACCCAGCTATCCCACTGCTCAGTTTTTAACCAAAAGATCTAAAATCAGCATAATAGTGACGCAGCCACATCAGTGTTTAGAGCAGCACAGTTCCCAATAGCCAAGCCATGGAACCAGCCTGAGGGTCCATAGACAGATGAATAGATTAAGAAAATGTAGTGTGTGAATTGATTGAAGGAATGGATGGAACTGAAGAACATCATGCCAAGTGAAATAAGTAGACCCAGAAAGTCAAGGGCCCAATGTTTCCACTCCTATATGGAAGCTAGACCAAATAAGAAAAAAGGAAGAGAAAGAAAAAGAAGAAAGACAGAGAAAAAAAGGTTGAGGGGAGAATTCCTTGAAAATAGAAGAGTTGGAGTAGAGGAAGGAGATTAAAGGAAAAGGAGGAGGGGTAGGAACAGGGAAGAATGATAGAATGAAACTGGGTTGATCCAGCACAGCAGTCTTCCTATGTCCACATTTGACTATAGTGAATCTGCTTGGCCTCTCCAATCCTTCTGAATCCATTGCTGTTGCAGGAAAATTCAGAAATAATTTTGCCCAGGTGATCAGGCAGCAGAGCGGATGGCAGGCTTGAGCACTCACCACAGAGGTGGTCATGATGATAGAGGGGACTTGCAGAAGAGGGGTACTCAGCAGATGAATACAACAGGGCCTCAAATATCCCTCTGTCCCCCCATCTACCCATTCATCCAGCTGGCAAAAATAACTAACAAGGGGCTGGAGTTGTAGCTCAGTGGTGGAGCACTTGCCTTGCACATGTGAGGCACTGGGTTCGAGCCTCAGCACCACATAAAAATAAACAAGTAAATAAAGATATTGGGTACATCTACAGCTAAAGATATTTAAAAAAATAGCTAACAAACCAAATGAGGAACCTAGAATAAAAGCTTATTCTAATCATGGAAGAGAGCTAAGCTGTGTGTGAAACTCCCCAAAATGGTTGGGCACAGGAATTGTCCCTAAGGAGCATGAAGATAAGCCATTAAGAAGCACATGGACACCTTAATTCATACCACGTATTAACCTTTGTATTTTCCTCACAAAGATAGAGTAAGGTCAGAGGCCCTAAGCAGGACAGGAGAGAGACGGTCGAGAGGCTATAAATTTTCAGAGGAAGGATCCGTTTTCTGTAGCTGGGGAAATTAGTGGTAGCGTTGGACAGTGACTAACTCCATGGAGTTGCTGGCACGCAGCAAAGCAGGATTTAAGTTTGAGCAGCATCTGTGTCAGCCCATTCTGGCAGTTAGAAGAACTTCTCTGTGTCGGTGTCCATGTGTGACTCCAGGGAACGAGTCTGTTTGAACTCTCTACCCCTTCTGGCTATTAGCTGTGCAGCGCTGGGCACGTCACTTACACTCCAAAGCCATCTCATTATCTCCAAAATGGGAATAAGATGGTATCTGTCACAGAGGGACGTGGCACGGAGATGGGGCACGTGCGAGCCTTCAGCACGAGGCTGGCTCAATGAAAGGCAGATGTCGTGGTTTTGATGTGATTGTTTTTAGAGCTTTATTTGAAAAGTTCCACCTGGAAAAGAAATGTGACCTCCTTGATGACATTCGTGAATGCGCCAGCCCCGTGAGCTGGGAGGACCGTGAGAGCACCAGGGTAGTGTCTGTGGGAATGGGGGAGGCTGGGTCCTCTATTTCCATGGTGGACAGTCATCACATACTGGGTGGCAGCCTGTGTCATCCCCGCTTGTGTGCCCAGAGCTTTGTGTTCCCTATTGAAGAGGACAAAGAGACACCAAAGAGAAATAGACACTAGTCATAGAAAAAAGGGCACTGGATCTGTTTTGGATTAGTGGAAATGAAATGGGTGGAAAACATTTGGTTGTTTGATCATAAGAACTATTAAAAAAAGCTCCAGGTTTGTATGTTCTCCAGAATATTTATTCCTTGTAATAATGCCAGGAAGTCATGTGACATAGGGAAAAGCTGTAACTTGGACTTGGAAGTTTTCGCCTGAGCCTTGAGTCTACCAGGCTCCGTTACATGATTTTGGGAGACCCACCGGAAGACGTCTGTCTCAGTTTACTCATCTGAAATTTAGGGTGAAGCTCTGCCTTCCTCGCAGGATTTTGGAAGAGGTGGGGAATTCAAGTGACATGAGGAAATATGAGTTGTTATGAGAGCTGTCTGCATGGTGGGACAGGGCAAGGACTATTGGGTCAGGGGGCGGGACAAGTTAAAGTACACAGGACCTCAAGGAACAGCTCCACGGAGCTTCTCTCATCAGGTGTGTACTGAAGCTGGAATCCTGGCCCTGTCTTTGGAGGATGGATGTGTGCCGTGAGGATCTTTCAATATGGTTTTTCTTTTTTCGTTCTGATGGAAATCTAATAACAACAAAAAAATACAAACAAGTTCTGGATCCTCTGGCTTTCCTCATAACCAAGTAGTGCCATGTAGTGTCAGGGCCC
The DNA here is from genome assembly GCA_020662805.1 of Glaucomys volans. NCBI lineage: Eukaryota > Metazoa > Chordata > Mammalia > Rodentia > Sciuridae > Glaucomys > Glaucomys volans. The sequence goes on along the minus strand of JAJEJO010003574.1, from coordinate 258,390 downwards.
ACATTTGCACTGGTGTTTATGACCTGTTGGAGCCAGGAAGGGTTTGTCACAAGCCAAGAGTGAAGGCAGACCTTACACGTAAATGAAGAATTCCTGCCAAGGGAGGACAGCATAATACCACAGGGTGCTGTCTTAACAATTGGAGTGAATTTCCAAGTGGTGATTGAGGGTCTCTCCTTTCACTAAGTATATTAGTTGGAACTTATAGTTGTGGTTGCATTTAATTTCTAATTTTTAAAAGTCATATAAAGTTTACAAGTTGAAAACATATCTGACTTGGTAGTGCTGTGCATTTTGTTAATATTATAATAAAAAAATCTCAATATAACAGTTATTTAAGTAACGTTTGGGGATTGCTATGATTTTATTTTTCTTTTAAGAATCTTACTCTGTGTTTGAGAAACAGTGATGTTAAATGTAAAAGCTTGCACTTCAAATAAGCACATAGAAAGATGTTTGACATCAGTAATCAATGGGAGAAGCAAATTAAAGGAACAACATCACTTTGTATCCATTAGAATTGTTAAAATTAAAAAGCTTGACCCTTAACAAGTACCGGAGGCTGTGTGGTGACTGGAATTCTCATATAATGCTGGTGGGGATGTCTCAGCCACTTTGGAAAATGGTCTGGCAGTTAAGTTAAATATAGTTACCATATGACCCAGTCATTCCACTCCTGGGTATTTACTCAAGTGAAATGAAAACATATGTCCACACAAAGAAATCACACAAATGCCCACAGCAGCTTTATATCTTGTAATGAGTGCCAAACTGGAAACAATCCTAGTGTGCACCAGCAGGTAGATGGACAAACAAATTGTGGTATATCCTTAAAATGGAATATTACTCAGAAATAAGCAGGAATGGATCACTGATAAACCTAACATTGTGGGGAATCTCAAATCAATGTGCTGAGTGAAAGTAAAGGAAAACAATGTACACAGTGCATGATTTCATTTACAGGAAACTCTAGAAAATCCAACTGAGGTATGACAGAAAGATCAAGGGTTGCCTGGAGATGAGGCAAGGATAGTGAGGGGGAGATGGCAAAGGGGCCTAAGAAGGCTTTCGGAGGAGGGGGATGTGATCATTTTCTGGATAGTGGTGATGATTTCACAGCTGTATGTGCGTTTCAAGCCTCATTCAGTCCCACCTTTAACTATGCACCCTTATCGTGTCGGCTGGACTTCAGGAAAGCTGATACACACACACCTGTGCCTGGACACACGGACTTCACGGAACCCTGCCATCGGGCAGACTTGGTTTTGAAAACCCGTTTGTCTCTAGTGGTGTTGGTTTGGGGGCAATCACTTAGTGTGTTGAGGGTCGTGTGTGCACTGAGTACAAAAGTCTGTCCTGCAAGCGTGTCACAGAGTCAAATGAAGTACACAAATCTTCTAGTGAAGTCCTTGGTACATAGTAAATACCGGGAAGTGGCAGTTGTGGAGTGGGGAGTGCACCTGAATGGCCGAGAGCAACCCTGGTCATACGTGTGTCGACATCTGATCTTTTGTTTCTGGGACCATAGCACATGTTGGTGGGCCCTTAATGATCCATGACTAGTTACATAAGAACATTCAGCCATTTCGCCTGAGAGCCTTGTCGGTGCAAGAAACTGCCAGCAACAAACACCCACTACACAGGGTGCCCTCTCCATTAGTGAAATCAGAGTCTCCGGGGCGAGGAACAGGCGTAGGCATTTTATTTATCGGTGCATTAAAATGATCGATAATAGTTTAATTCATTGCTACATAATTTTACATGCACCCAATGTAACAATATAATTTGGTCAATTTCATCTCCCGGTACCTTTCCTTTCCCTCCTCCCTGCACAGGCTTCAGCATTTTAAAGCTCCCAGATGATTCCAATGCATAGGGCCAGCTGAGAACCAGAGCTTTCTGGCTGTGGTACTGCAAGTGTGGCCCCTAGACACGGAGCATCAAGAGGGAGGGCTTCCAGTGTGTGCTCCTAAGGCTCAACCTCATGTCTGCAGATCAGAAGCTGCATTTGAGTAAGACCCTGGGTGATCTGTGTACACAGTAAAGATTGACAAGTGCCAGATGGGATGATCCTCAAGGATCTTTCCTCTATCTAATACTAAGCCAAATTTCTGAATGTGGATAAGAAAATTAATACCCACGATATAGAAAGAACTCAAAGAACTTCACACCAACCAACCAGTAAAAACCTAAAACCCAATTAATGAATGGGCAAAAGAACTAAAGAAACACTTCTCAAAAGAAGAAATACAAATCACCAACAAATATATAAAAAAATGTTCCACACCTCTCGCAATCAGGGAAGTGCAAATCGGAACTACACTGAGATCTCATCTCATTCCTGTCAGAATGGAAATCATTGAGAATACTGATGATAATAAATGCTGGTGAAGATGTGGGGGAAAAGGGACACTCAAGCATTGCTGGTGGGACTGCAAATTAGTGCAGCCACCGTGGAAACCAGTGTGAGATTCCTCAAAAAGACTAAGAATGGAACCACCATCTGACCCAACTCTCTCACTCCTTAGTACTTATCCAAAATATGATGTTAAGTTTTTTGTGCTCTTTAAACATTCTAGGTATCGATCCCCATTGGAGGAGTAACTGCCAAAGATTTTCTCCCATTCTGCAGGCTCTCTCCTTGAACCCATGTCTATATAAATCAAAGTGTTCGTGAGCCTAGCAGAGCAGACAATGAACGCATGGTGCTGGAGTTGGCCTGCCTGGGTTTGAGTCTTGACTCTATGTTATGAAGAATGAATGAATGAATGATCTTGCTGATCTTGCTGTGCATAACATTACTGTGAGGCAGGGGAGAAGGTCAGAAAGCTCTAGGTGACTCGCAGAGGTGAAGCTATAATTCTGGGGAACAAATGGGCAGCACACCCAACCTGGCAGGTTGGGATAGGGATGGAGGATGGAGGAGAGGGGAATAACATAGATAGGAAGGACAGAATTGCAGGGGAGATGGAGGTATGGATCACAAATGTACCAGTATCATGTCTTTGCTCAAAGTAAGCGATAGTATGTGTTGGTCTGGCATGCAGCCCAGTGCCTAGCAGCTCTCAGGAAATGGTAACCTGTCACTAGGATGAAACTCTTGTCACTGCTTTCTATCAAGTAAGAGCCCCTGCAGGAACCAGCTGCCTCATCCGTTGTCATTACTTTTTTCCTTTTCTTTACTTCAAACTGGAGACCCATCTCTATACAGTCCCATCTAAAGACTCTCCTTCATGAATTATGAACTTTTCATAATTGATCTTCTCCATTCTTTTCTTTATTTATCTAGCTTGATTTTTAATATCACTTTAAGGTACATTTTAATTAAACCAGAAATATGTATTTTTGTGGAAAATGAGAAAGACATTGAATCATAAGAAAAACAATAGGTAACTGGCAATATGCTGCTGTTATAAATAATGCTGATATGACCATCTTTGCCTGTAAATCTTTGTGCCTGTATTGCATTATGTCATTGTGACGTGTTTTTGAAGCAGAACCAATAGTCATTTGTTATCAGCCTCAGTTGTGACTTCCAGTACTAGGTTCAGGGGTTAAACCCCAGGTAGAAACTTAGGTCTGTCTTTGGGGAAAAGGGCTTGATACATTTGCCTTTCCTGATTTACATCTAGCTTCTCTCCCGAGACGGAGTCTGCTCCAGGTGTGTCAGAGGTAACATTTAAAAATAGTATTTAGGCAACTCACCTAATAGGGATGCCTGAGGACATTTTTGATTCTGCGGGTTTGTCCTCAGGAGTTTCCAGCATAGACGCCTCTAGGTCCGAGGTCTGAAATGCCAATAGGAATTACCATCTCTCTATTGAGTATGGAAGTTCATTCATGCTGTCAGAACTGAAGCTGCAACTTCTGGTCCCTCTTATAGAACCTGAATTCTGGAAAACTGTGTCATTTTACTATCAATGAAGACAAACGAATTCAAACTGGTCATTCCAGTTATTAGAGATAGAACATTGCACGGACAGGAACCAGATCTAAGCCAACCCCTCTATCAGCAAAGTCAACATTAGAGAGAAAATCAATCTCTTCCAGGAAAAGAAAAGACATGGAAGAATACCGTGGACTTCACGCTGGAGAAACTTTACCTCTGCCCACCAAGAACACAAGCACTGAGGGATGAGTTCTCCACTAGCTGAAAAATAGACGAGCACTTTGGAGACCTACCTCCATTTGGTTTATAAGGCCTGGAGTCATTCGAGCCTCATTCAGATTGCTTCTGAGCAGGGACAGAAAGATGGCTGCTGGCTTAGAACCTAAGGAATAACGTGTCCTCCAACTGGTCCCAGGGAAAACCCCACAGCATGGTTGCAGCAGGGTCTCTAGTTGGGGGTTGAAGTGGACCTCGAGGCTCAAGGCTCAGCCAGCTCATGTTTTCCTCAAGGCCTGTGTCTATCCAACAAACGAAGGGAGGTAAACAATCACATAGCAAAACAGAAGTCCTGTTGTCATTCTCTCGTTTGTAGCACTTGGTCAGCTAAAATGTTTACCATGTGATTTTGGTAAAATATTTTTGTAGAAACCTAAAGCGAAAACTTTCAGTGATGGAAGGTGCCTAATATTTTTTAATGAAAAGAAGGTTTGCATAGACATTTTATAAATGGGGGTAACCAAATGGATGATAAATACTTGAAAGATGCCCAACATTTAGAATTTTCATATGTAATGATTATTGATTAATTTTAATTATCATGGACATGCAAATTAAGGCAACAATGGAATACCAATACAAATTCACCAAAACAGCTGAAATGTGCTATCCTACAGGTGAGTGAATGCTTATCCAGAGACACAGTAATTTTACACTAATATGTATCCCAAAGGAATGTGTTCATATATGCCCTGAAAGGTGTGTACAAGAATGATCATAGAAGCATTATTTTTTTAATTTGTTCCAATTAGTTATGCAGCAGAATGCATTTCAACTCTTGTACACAAATGGAGCACAATTTTTCATTTCTTTGGTTATACACAATGCGGTCACACCATTCATTCAATCATGCATGTACATCAGGAAATAATGCCCATCTCATTCCACCATCTTTCCCATCCCCATACCCCCTTGCCTCCTTCCACTCTCCTCTACCCAATCTAAAGTTCCTCCATTCTTCCCTTGCCCCTTCACCCCAATTCTGGATCAGCATTCACATCAGAGAAAACATTTGGCCTTTGGTTTTTGGGATTGGCTTATTTCACTTAGCAAGATATTCTCCAAATCCATCCATTTACCTGCAAATGCCATAATTTCATTCTTCTTTAAGGCTGAGTAATAGTCCATTGTGTATATATTTATAGTTTCTTTATCCATTCATCTGTTGAAGGGCATCTAGGTTGATTCCACAGTTTAGTTATTGTGAATTGAGCTGCTAAAAACATTGATGTGGCTGCATATAACTATAAATACTGATTTTAAGTCCTTTGGGTATAGGCCGAGGACTGGGAATGGGTCAAATTGTGGTTCCATTCCAAGCTTTCTGAGGAATCTCTTCACTGCTTTCCAGAGTGGTTGCACCAATTTGCAGTCTCACCTGCAATGTATGAGCGCACTCTTTCTCCCACATCTTTGCCAAATTTCTTGTTGCTAGCATTCTTGATCATTGCCATTCTGACTGGAGTGAGATTTGATTTGCATTTCTCTAATTGCTAGAGATATTGAGCATTTTTTCATGTATATTTTGATTGATTGTATATCTTCTGTGAAGGGTCTGTTCAGTTCCTTAGCCCATTTATGGATTGGGTTATTTGTCTTTTTGGTGTTAAGTTTTTTGAGTTCTTTATATATCCAGGAAATTAATGCTCTATCTGATGTTCATGTGGCAAAGATTTTCTCCCATTCTGTAGGCTCTCTCTTCACGTTATTGTTTCCTTTGCTGAGAAGAAGCTTTTTAGTTTGAATCCAACCCATTAATTGATTCTTGATTTTATTTCTTGTGCTTTAGGGTTCTTGTTAAGTAAGTCAATTCCTAAACTGACATGGTGGAGATTTGGGCCTACTTTTTCTTCTATTAGGTGCAGGGTCTCTGGAGTAATTCCTAGATGGAATTGTGGACAATTCTGGAGTTGTCCTTCAATGAAATCGTCACTTTGTTTTTAATGTAACGGTCACAGAGGGGAGTCTTGACAAATAAGCAGGTCAACTCATTTTATCAGGTGAAGAAAAGGACTGTGATCGATTCAAGGACAATGGTTTTTGTACGTATATCTTGTTTTGCTCAGTAGGTATGGGATGAAAATTTGCAGGTAAATATTTATATTTTGCTAAATTGAATTTTGTTCTTTAAAGAGATTGTGTCTTGAATCAGTTTGAGAAGTTCCCTGATCTCTAATTCATCTTGGATTGCTTTAGAGCAATTGCTCTAAAGCAATTGCTTTAAATGATTGCTTTAAATGAGTATTTTCTGTTGTCTTGCTTTTATTATTTATATTGTTTGGCTGTGTTTTCAGATGGCATGGACATTCACCACTGTATTAGTTTTGTAAGGCCGATAACCTGAGTTGCTTACAGCAGCAGAGTTAGTTTCTGTCATGGTTCTGGAGGTCAGTGTCTGAAATCAAGATGCTCCAGAAGAGAATCCCTGACCATTCCCACCTCTGGTGTCTTCTGAGCTTCCATGGTTTGTGGCAGTGTGACACCAGTCTCTGTCCTGTGTTCTTCACTTGGGCCTTCTCCCCTTTTCCTTCTGCGTCTGTCAGTGTCCTCTCTTCTACCCTAAAGAAGGTCCATCCTAAATCTCAGATAATTTTTTTTCAAGATCCTTAATAAATTTTGTCTGCAAGACCCTATTTCCAGGGTCATATTCTGAGGTCCAGGGTGGACAGGAATATGGAAGAGGGGAGGCCTCTATTCAACCCACAACGAGGACTGGAGTTGGGCTAAGCCTGCAACAGCCCTGGGTTGTGTTCTTCTTGACCACATGGACTGGGAACTCCCAGCTGTCCCATCTTCTGGAACGTTCATGCTCCTCTCCAGCCATTCAACAAACATTTTTTAGCCTCTACTACTTAGACATTTTCCCAGATCAAGAGATAAAGACTTTGACAATTCATGTCCAGATGCAAGGATATGCCAGAATTTTTCCCATTTAATCCTCTTGACAATCATGTTATTTTAGAGATGTCGCATCTGTGGGGGCACAGCGCATTTAAGTAACTTCTCAAAGTCACTCTAACAATGAGTGAGTGAGCTCAGGTCTGTCTGTTCTAAAAAGTAGACGTCTGCTCTTAACAGTCGATCCCATGGCAACAAGCATTCATTGGTTGCATGCCCACTATGGACCAGGCCTTGAATTAGAGTATAGGAAACAAAATCCCTGCCTCTAAGAAGCTCATGGTCTATATACTTTATTAACCTGAGAGTGTCAAGGGCAAACCATTTCATTCATTCAGTGAATCTGAAATTAAAGCCTCACATCCGGGGCATGGTTTTAAGTGCCGGTGAGATACTCGCGAACGTAGCACATAAGATCCCTGCTCTCTGGGGCTTGGAGTCTGTTGGCAGAAACATCATAATAGTAAGTAAGCGAGGAGGAATAAGATATGCCAGATTTCCATAAATGTTCTGAAAGAAAGAAACTGGGCAATCAGTAATTGTTCAGTATGACGCTTTCTGTACAAATCATAATTTAGCAATACTTTTGAGAGCAGAACCATGTGTAGGTATCGGAGGTGGGAACGCCTAGTGGTTAGGTTATAAGGCTCTGGATAAATGCTGGCATTGCTACTCATGTCTTGGGTGACCCCAGGCAAGTTAATGTAAAACAGAATGATAATAGTCCTCAGCTTGCCAAGTGGTTTTTTACCAATTACTGGTTAATAGATTTAAAGGGTTTTGCATTGTGAGGATCCAACAAAAGTTAGGACCCGTGATTAGTGTTTCGGTACTTAAGTTACTTAAACTCTCTGTCCACCGTCGTTGCAACATCTGCAAAATAACAGGATTGTCAAGAGGATTAAGTGATATAAATCCTGGCACCTGCTGCATCTAGCTGTGAGGTAGAGAAGGGGATGTGGTGGTAAGCATTTGCTAAGGCTCGTATTCACTTGTGAATACCACTGCACATCGGACCGTCTCTTCTGCATAGGGACTTGGCCCCAGCAAGCTCAAGCTCAGTTTAGGCAACAGTGGCTGACCAGAAGGGAGCGTGGATACAGTGTGTTCTCCTTTTCAGAATCCTGATTATATTACTCATGACTATGTGTAGCCTTGAAGCCAAGCCCTCTTCTCGTCCTCTGTTCACTAGCGCTTTTTCCTGCCCCTTCGAAGCTGCTCACTGCCCCCAGTGCCTCCCCTGCCTGCTAGCAAGTACCATGTGGCCATGGCCTATAGCATCTCATTATGCATCCAGGGGAAGTTTGAATATTGTCAGCAGTGTCTGCTCCCCCAATGCACCACACAATTGCAGAGCTGATTTCCCTCTTTCTCCCTACAGTGATATGATAGATTTCGTTCCTGGCGAGCTCTGCAGGCAAGATTTAAGTCTGTTTTCCCCTGCTGTGAGTCTGGAATATAGTCTTCACAGATCGCCCAGGCAGGTTCAGTGAATCACTCACTTACCTGTGTGCTCCTCGTTCCTCTGCACGGAGGATACAACCTGATTTAGTAACTGTCACTCGCACCTTCCATTCATCACCAGCCTCAGACATGCTGCGGGTGGCAAAACCTGGTTGCAGATGTTCCTATCAACCTGTTATATCAGCAAAGAGCCTTTTCCCAATATGCCTTGTATTAGAAGACTGTCCTTCAAGAGACAGAATCAAGTCATCCCAGGGTCACTTAGCTGGTGTAATATGCCTGCGATTTCTGAAATATTGTCACTGGAGAAAATTCTGTGTTAAAGTTGATGGCTTTTGACAGGATGCAGAAACTTCTCTTTTTTGTTGTAGAGATGGTCCATCTAGATTGTGTAGACAAGATGTTTCCAGAGGTTAAAACTACTGGCTTAGGAGTGATGTGGATCGAGATGGTCTCTGCCATCTTGATTCTGTTGTCTTGGGCAAGTTGCTTAACCTTGCTGATCCTCAGTTTGTTCATCTGTAGAGCAGCACTTAGTTTGGGGATTGTTAACTGGTGTTATGTATGTAAAGTGCTTAGTGAAGTGTCTGGCATTTAGTAAGTGCTCAATAAAAGCTCATGCTAACTAGTGCTGTTGGTGCTGTGCCAGTGTTTTTTCTGATTTTGTTGCTTTATCATGAGGCTACTGCTACTGCTCAGCCCATCACTTAGCTTTGCTGTCCTGGAGGCTTGGAGCGATGGCCTATTGTCACCCTAATTTACTTGCCCTTGCCATTGTCTTTTAGAAGGATTTCATTCTGTTCCATCTGGGCAGATGGTAAGGGGAAAATTGCGATGATGTAGAGAGCTGTGATTTGAATGAGTTTCTTCCAAAATTCAGATGTTACCAAGGTGATAAAATTGAGGGGTGGGCCCTTTAAGAGGTGGGCAGCCACATAGGTTCCTGGAGCAAAGGGATTGAGGCCCTGAGGAGAAGGACTAGCGTGCCCTTTGCTTCTGCTTTGTGAGATCTGAGGGTGCAGCAGCAAGGCCCTCACCAGATGCCAGCCAGCACTTTGACCTTGAACTTCTTAGCCTGCAAAACTGTAAGGAAATAAATTTCCCTTCTTTCTGAATTTCATGGTCTTCGCTGTTTCATTGTGGCAAACCAAATAGGACACGGAGGCAACACATCTGACCGAAAAAAGGACTTGGAGTCTCAAAACATGAATTTAGGGTTCTCTGCAAACTACCTGTGAGAAATTTCAGCAGCTCCTTGAGCTCCTCTGCGCTTTCTTTTTCTCTCGTGTCCTCCGAGTGGTTGCGGTGAGATGCACAGGATGTGGAGCTCTCACTGTTGCGGCATGCACTACCTCGCATTGCAACGCTCCTCAGCCATCCAGTGACCCTGAGGCTCTTGCGGTTAACCCTTGCTATCAGACAAAGGAAAATATGTCCTTGAAAATGAAAAATCTTCTCAAAATCTTTTGATGCCCTGAAATGTAAAATCCAGTCTTTAGAGTGACATTTAGGGGCCTTTTGGGCCTGACCCACGCCGCATTTCCATCCTCATGTCCTGTCTGTAGCTGGGATCTGTGCTTTCTCTTACGTGCCCTTGCTAGAGTGTGCCTTTCTCAAACAGGCCTCTGAGCCTCTGCATATCTGTCCCCTCTGGCTAGAATATTCTCCTCCCGTCTGCCATCTTACCTGGACAGCCTCCTCTGCTCACTTCAGCTCAGAATAGGTGACCTGCTTGGTGATCTGTGACTCACTTCTCAGAACCTGTCCCCATGTCCTTTATGTTTTCAGGGTACCTGGCACGTGACTGAATTTTCACAAAGCACCTGTCACACTCTATGAAAAGATTCCCTTTTGAGAACCTGTGACTATTCCTGTTTAAGATGCTAGACAGGACACTTTGATTACCAGCACCAAACACAGTGCCTGCACACAGTGAGTGCACAATGTATGCTTGTGCAAGGAACAGAATGTGGCCAGTTGTATTTGCTCCCCATTCATCTCTTTGACTTTCCACCACCTCACCTGGAACTGGGGGCAGGTCCTTTGGCTCAACAGTGAGTTTGACACTATTAACATGTATTAGGACCCAAGCCTCAAAGGAGAACTGAGGTAAATGGTTCTAGCCTGTGCAGGGTCCGGGAGGACTTGGTATTTCATGTAGCAAGGAACACACTTGGCCTATAAATTCCATGTCAAGAAATTTACTCTGAGAATGTAGTTAATACTGAGGAAAGTATTTTATCTTCTTGATGTTCATCATTGTGTTTTACGTAATTACAAATAATTTATGGAAAAAACGTAAGTGTCCTACCATGAGGATTGGGTTGAATAAGTGATAGTAGATCTGTATAAAAAAAATTCAAGTTGTCCATTAAAAACAACATTGTAGATGCAGATTTCCTGATATGGGAAAATGTTCCCATATAAAGTAAGATAAGCAGATTACAAAATGTTATGTATGGCTTGGTTCCTTATTTATAAAAATGTATTATGTATCGTTTAATAAAATTTAGTTTAAAATTTTGTTATGCAGGTAATATAAGTATGTGCAAGCATGCATGTGAAATATTTGGGAAAAGATTTGGACGTTTATAAACCAAGATGTTCACAGGTATTCTTTCTGGTAGAGTAGCTGGCATGAAAATTCTTTTTCTAGTCATCAAAATACTCTGAAGTTATATTTAATGTTAGAAAATAAATTTACAGCAGTTTTGAGTAGTTTATTTTCTAAATACTAATGTTCCCATTACATCAAAACGAATTTTTTTTTCTAAAAAGACATAGTGAAATAATGCTGTTTGTACCCAATCAAAGTCTCTTCTACATGTGACAAACTATTTTGAAAGTTATGTCTTTGGGACAATTCACAATTGAATTGCTGGGGTGAAAAATTATCTTAGTACAGGCAGAAGGAGAGGGTGAATTATAATTGCTTCTTTAAATGGATTTTATGTTCAAAGTTCCGACTGATTTATGGCTCAAATCAGGCTTTCCAAAAAATTCCCTAAACATATTAGCCAACAAAAATGGTTCACCCATCCAGGCTTCAGAGACGGTATTATAATGAGACATTTAAAATAGAGATCATGAGAAACCACTCAGTGGCAAGCAGGCTGCCATCTGCAAGGCTAATGTAATTATATAGACCAAATCTCACCAAATTCCTGCCTTCACAATCTAGCCGTTGATTATGCAGTGTCTTATATTCTTCCTTTCTTATTTTGTGGAATAAATTATGTGGTCCTCATCATGAGTTTCTTAAGGAAAGGCTGTGCAATACACTTTTCTTCCCTAGAAAACCAATACCCAGATAGGGACTTGTGAGCAGAGAGTAGTAGATGAGTGTCCTTGACTTATTTTAAGTATTTCTAAATGTTATCCAGATGTAGTATTGTTTTCACATTGTAAAGTCATTTGGTCCTACTAGAATGTCATTTCTCTTTGCTCTTGGCTGGAACTAAAACAACATTATGGTAACCTTGGTGATTTCTTGTTCGGTAGATGTGCCATTTGACTGCTGAGGACATTGTAGAAATTTCTGCAGTGTGTGTGGAGGAACCAGCTCTCAGAGCCTATGGTGTGACAGTGAGCAATTGCAAACCGTTGCCTACGATACACCTGAGCACAATGTTAATGTTTCATATGTGCTAGTTGGCTTGAGGGGAAAATACCTTGATTTCATCAAGATATTAAATTCAATTTCTTTGGCCTCACCTCAAATCATGTGGACCAAATAACAGGTTATTGTTTGAGATTTTCAATTCCATCTGCTTTGAGATAGTGGTTTCCCATAGGTGGCCCTGGAAACACCTGGGAAAATGAAAAAAAAAATGGTCTGATTTTACCCTTCCTCCTTCTCCATGATTTAGTATGCCTGGGGTAAGGTCTAAAATTTTAACAAACAATCGGGTAATTATTATGCAAAGTTAAATTTAGGAACTGCTAATATATATCAACATTAAATAACTTTAAAAGATGGGTTTAAATTTTCTTTTTAAGTCTATGAAAATTAAGGGTTCCCCTCCTCCCATCTGAAGCCCAGGGGCATTCCTACAGCTCTAATCCTCTGCAGATGAGGACCTTGCCTTGGATAATTGGTAGAATGTTCCAGCACTCACTGTCTGTTCTTTTTCCCCATCTTCTTCCAAGCAGGCCTCTGCTGTGGGATGTTCCTTGGTGAAATGTGAGAACCACATTACCTGCTATGAGGTCAGGGAGAAGTTCTCTGTGACTCTTGCTTTCTGGAGGCTCTAAAGGTAATGAAGGGTGTGTGCTGGGGGAAGAGGGGCCAATAATCAGATGGCAAATACTTAGTAAGGAACCAAAAGTGCAATTTGCTTCCAGGTCACATTCCCATACATGCATCTCTGACTTCTTCTTCTCTTTTTGTAAGACCATTTGTTTTCCAACAGTATAGACAAAGCAGACTCTTCTCTTGGCTGAATGTGAATTCAAGAGCATTTCACCAGATTGGAAGCAGAACCCCCGAGAGTGTTTTATTTGATGTAATAATTTGGTGAGAATTTTCACAGCTGTTAGGAAAGTTTGACGTTGTTATCTAAATCATTAAAACCGAGATACTTTACTACAAATAAAACCTCAAGTTGAAAATCAACACATGGAAATCCACCTAAAAGAATATTATTTAGAGTAAACACATTTGGGATGAAGAATGCTGACATTTAAAATGTTCAAGATGCAGTGCTAAATGGTGAAAAACAATTAAATATATACTGGCATAGATAAAATTTGGGGATGAAAACCTAAACAGAAAAAGAAATTGGCTGGCAGGAAATACTCCAAATACATCGTCAGCACTTATCTCTGGGTGACACAATTGTAGTGATTCTTATTTCCTTATTCTGTTGTGTTTTCCCTTTATTGTCTAAATTTACTACAAAGAACATGTAGCATTCTAATCAGAAAATAAAATGAATTGGTTTTATTAAGAGTACCAGCACATGCATTAGGTGTGTGTGTGTAACTTCCGGTTATCTGTATTCCTTCAAAGGTTGGAATCCTTGCCCTGGAACACAGGTCAGTGTTTCATTAAGGACGTGAGGCTCTCGAGTCAAATTAGAAGGGACCCTGGGGCTAGGGTTGTGATCATGGCACGTGCCTGGTAAATCTGGGGTCACTTGCTCCTTTGCCACTTGAAATCCATGGCAGATACTACCATTGACTTTGATACTTTTTCTGGAGCCCTAGTATCAAACGTCCTCAGATCCCACCAGTTGTCAGCAGCTGACAGGAGAGGGCACAGGGAACAACCTACTCTCTCTCACTGCCTTAATATAGAGTGCCGGCCCCCAAGCTGTTGTGTCATGTTGGGAGACATGGCAAACATGAGAAGAGCACAAGGATTAAATGCTCAGTTCAGAACAACCAGGGAAGCAGTGCCACATGGTGATCCGTGATTAGTGACCAAATGAATGGTAAGAGGAGACCACTTTATTTCGAGATGGTGAGAGCATCAGATATTGTCTAACATGTACCACTTTTGTCTATGTGATGTCAGATAGTGGAAGGAAAGTGTCTCTGCCTCCTACCCTGTGCTCAGGATCCTTTCCAGTACTGGGTCATCACAGTAGACCCACATTTTGTCTCTCAGGGAGCTTGAGCCTGTTGTTTTCTCTCCCTGGGTCTTTTTTTTCTTTAAAGTGAGATAGGAGGCTTTGCTATGAGAGGTTTTGGCAAATGTGATGTTATGGTTTGTATGTATGAGACAATGCAAGAAGGTTTAGAAGAGAAATGATTGACTTGTGAGAGCCTTAACCCAACCAGTGAATTAACCCCTGATGGATTAGCTGAGTGGTATCTGGAGGCAGGTGGGTGAGGCCGGAGGAGGTGGCATTGGGGCCTGGCTTTGGGGTGTATATTTGTGTCTGGAGAGTGGAGTCTCTGCTTCCTGATCACCATGTGAGCTGCTTCCCTCCACCACACTCTTCCACCATGATGCTCAGCCTCAGCTCCAGCCCTGAGGAATGGAGCCTGCTGTCTATGGACTGAGACCTCTGAAACTGTGAGCCCCCAGATACACTTTTCCTCCTCTACAGTTGTGCTGGTCGGGTCCCTTTAGTCACAGCAGTGAAAAGCTGAGTAAAACATGTGATAACATACAAATACCTTGAAACTGCAGGAGAAAGAGGTGAGGGCTGTTTGAGTGTATATTAAAAGTCTAGTTGGAAGCTGTCTTTTATTCACGGACTCAGTTTATCCCATGTACCAGACGATGGGCTCACTTTGTGATACGGAGTTGCTTTTTGACTTTCTCTGGGAAGGTCTGCAATGCAGATGGATATTGTGAACTGATGACCAAGGAGCAACCCTGCCTTCTCATCCCTGTATTGTTTTATTTACATGTCGCGACGGCTGCAGAGCAGATCAGGGTAGAGCAGGAAGCACCGGACAGGTAGGGGATGAGTGGATGCTCTGTTGCTGCCTGGGAATGGGCTGTGGCTGCTTTAGTTTGTGAAAGAAGAATATTTTGCCATGAGGTTGGATAGCAGCAGAATATTCCATGTTTCTTTAGGCTGCTTGCCAAGTGAGGAAGAGTGTGCGGGTAGGGATGAACGCACGGGATCCTGCCAACACGTGAGATCCCACATTCTGCTTGGAGTCCAAACACCTAGGAGTTACTCCAACTTGGCTGCGTAGGGGCTATGTTCTCGTGTGTGTCTGTCCTCTCCTTATTCTCAGTTCCCCATTTTTCATCTGAGTAACTTTCTCCACTCAGTACAGCATCCCTGATGGAGGCCACAGTACATGGGTCAGCCTGGCCAATCAGAGCAACGGCAATCCAGTGAGAGGTGGACGATCCAAATGAGGCCAATAAGAGTGACTCCTCGGACATTGGTGGACTTTTTAGGAAAAAAGTATTGTCCTTCACTTTGGAGGTCTGTGAACCTGTCGATGGTCATTTTAACACTGCTGGAGAATGTGCCCGAGAATGAAGCCAAATCAGAAAAAAGAGAAGCAAAAGAAGAGCAAGAAATACTCCAGATAAATATGATGGCATTACCTAGAGCCAACCACTTCTGAAACTAAAAATGCACCAAAGGGCCTCAGCCTTCTGTAGGTCAACGAGTAAGCTAATTTATTTAAACTTTGAATTATTTTTTTAATCACTTGCAACCAGAGTTCTAATCCATTAGGCAATAGTTCCCTTCTGGGCCTCAGGTTTATTTTCTTTAAAAGGTTAGATATTTAAAAAAAAATCTTTATCTTGCTGTCTGATTAAAAGAAAGTGATATATGGTCATAAAATTATAACATTGTAGAGAAGAATTATTAGGTTTTGTCCACATATGTTGGTTATCTATGACTGCATAACAAACTGCACTCGAATCCAGGGGCTTGAAATAGCGTTTGTAACTTCTCATGAGTTGCAAGTCTCTTGAAGGCTTCTGCAGATACAGTCCGGGCTTAGCAGATCCACTTGAGGTTGCTTATTTGTTTGTGGTCAGCTGGTACCTTCACTGAGAGCTGACTGGCCTGGGATGCCTCATCTTTAAATCTGGTAGGGTTGGCTGCCAGGTGGGCCATGTCCAGGCTGTGTTTCTCTATCAGCCCCAGAGTAGGTTAAGGCTTGTTTTCATGGTGGCAAAGAGAGCAAGTTATAGCCCACCCGCCTGCCTGCCTGCCTTCCTTCCTTCCTTCCTTCCTTCCTTCCATAATAGTTGGGTTCATTTTGACATAATCATCAGTGCATGGAAACGATTAGGTCCATTTCAGTCTCAGAACTTCCTCCCTCCCTCCTTTTCTTCCTGCCTCTGTTCCCCTTCCTCAACTCTACTGGTTGTCCTTCTATTTATTTTTGGTTTTTCTAATTGATGATTTATAGATAAACATAAAGATGGATTTCAAAATTTGGGGTCAGTTTCAATGTGCAGTTCCTCCCTTTCCCATTCTTCCTCCTTTCTCCTAAATACCCTTTTTTTTACTCCTCCTGATCTCCCTTCTATTTTTTTAATATATCTTTTTAAAAATTTTGATTCATTGTACACAAATGGGGTACAATTATCGTTTTTCTGGTTGAACACAAAATAGAATCATACTATTTGTGTATTCATACATGTACATAAGGTAATGATGTTTGTCTCATTCTATTATCTTTCCTTCCCCACCCTCTCCCCACCCCTCATTTCAGTCTACACAATCCATCCTTCTTCCATTTTCCCTTACTTCCCACTGCCCCCATTATGTATCATCAACCACTTATCAGAGAAATCATTCAGCCTTTGGTTTTTTGGGATTGACTTATTTCACTTAGCATGATATCCTCCAGTTCCATCCATATACCTGCAAATGTTGTAATTTTATTATTCTTTATGGCTGAATAATATTCCATTGTGTATATATACCACAGTTTCCTTATCCATTAATTTATTGAAGGGCAACTAGGTTGGTTCCACAATCTAGCTATTGTGAATTGAGCTCCTATAAACATTGATGTGGCTGCATCACTGTAGTATGCTGATTTTTTAAAAAATATTTTTTTAGTTGTGATCAACCTTTATTTAGTTATTTATATGTGGTGCTGGGAATTGAACTCAGTGCCTCACACATGCTAGGCAAGTGCTCTACCACTGAGCACTTGTGGTAGAGCAAGTGCTCTACCACAATTGGGTATAGGCCAAGGAGTGGGATAGCGGGGTCAAATGGTGGGTCCATTCCAAGTTTTCTAAGGAATCTCCATACTGCTTTCCAGAGTGGCTACACCAATTTGCAACCCCACCAGCAACGTATGAGTGTACCTTTGTCCCCACATCTTCACCAATACCTATTGTTGCTTGTATTCTTGATAACAGAAATTCTAATTGGGGTGAGATGAAATCTTAGGGTAGTTTTGATTTGCATTTCTCTTATTACTAGAGATGTTGAACATTTTTTCATATATCTGTTGATCGCTTGTATATTAGTGCTCTATCTGAAGTGTGTGCGGCAAAGATTTTCTCCCACTCTGTAGGCTCTCTCTTCACATTGTTGATTATTTCCTTTGCGGAGAAAAAGGTTTTTAGTCTGAATCTATCCCAGTTGTTGATTCCTGCTTTTATTTCTTGTGCTTTGGGAGTCATGTTGAGGAAGTCTGGTCCTAAGCTGATATGATGAAGATTTGGACCTACTTTTCCTTCTATTAGGTTCAGGGTCTCTGGTCTGATTCCTAGGTCCTTGATCCATTTTGAGTTGAGTTTTGTACAGGGTGAGAGATATGGGTTTAGTTTCATTTTGCTGCATATGGATTTCCAGTTTTTTCAGCACCATTTGTTGAAGAGGCTGTCTTTTCTCCATTGTATGTTTTTGGCGCCTTTGTCTAGTATGAGAAAACTGTATTTATGTGGGTTTGTCTCTGTGTCCTCTATTCTTACCATTGATCTACCTGTCTATTTTGGTGCCAGTACCATGCTGTTTTTGTTACTATTGCTCTGTAGTATAGTTGGAGGTCTGGTATTGTGAAACCCCCTGCTTCTCTCTTCCTGCTAAGGATTGCTTTAGCTATTCTGGGTCTCTTATTCTTCCAAATGAATAATTGCTTTCTCTATTTCTATGAGGAATGTCATTGGGATTTTAACTGGAATCACATTGAATTTGTATGGTGCTTTTGGTAGTATGACCATTTTGACAATCTTAATTCTGCCTATCCAAGAACATGGGAAATTTTTCCATTTTCTAAGGTTTTCTTTAATTTCTTTCTTTAGTGTTCTGTAGTTCTCATTGTAGAGGTCTTTTACCTCTTTTGTTAGATTGATTCCCAGGTATTTTATCTTTTTTGAGGCTATTGTGAATGGGGTAGTTTTTCTAATTTCTATTTCAGAGGATTCATCACTTATGAATAAGAATGCATTAGATTTATGAGTGTTGATTTTTTTTGAGTGTTGATTTTATATCCTGCTACATTACTGAATTCATTTATGAGTTCTAGAAGTTTTCTGGTAGAATTTTTTGGTTCCTCTAAATATAAAATCATTTCATCTGTAAATAGTGATAGTTTGATCTCTTCTTTTCCTATTCGTATCCCTCTAATTTCTTTAGTCTGTCTAATTGCTCTGGCTAGAATTTCAAGGATGATGTTGAATAAAAGTAGTAAAAGAGGACATCCCTGCCTTGTTCCAGTTCTCAGGGGGAATGCTTTCAGTTTTTCTCCATTTAGAATGATGTTGGCCATGGGTTTAGCATAGATAGCCTTTACAATGTTGAGGTATATTCCTACTATCCCTATTTTTTTCTAGTGTTTTGAGTTTGAAGGGGTGCTGTATTTTATCAAATCCTTTTTCTGCATCTATTGAAATAATCATGTGATTCTTAACTTTAAACCTGTTGATGTGGTGAATTACATTTATGGATTTCCAGATGTTGAACCAACCTTGCATCCCTGGGATGAAACCCACTTGATCATGGTGCACTATCTTTTTAATATGCTTTTGTATGCAATTTGCTAAAATTTTGTTAAGAATTTTTGCATCTATGTTCATTAGGGATATTGGTCTGAAATTTTCTTTCCTCAATGTGTCTTTGTCTGGTTTTGGTATCAGGGTGATATTAGCTTCATAGAATGAGTTTGAAGGGTTCCCTCCTCCTCTATTTCATGGAATGCTTTGAGGAGTATTGGAATGAGCTCTTCTTTGAAGGTTTTGTAGAACTCAGCTGAAAATCCATCTAATCCTGGACTTTTCTTGGTAGGTAGGCTCTTGATGACTTCTTCTATTTTGTTACTTGAAATTGATCTATTTAAATTGTGTGTGTCCTCCAGATTCAGTTTGGGTGGGTCATATGTCTCTAGAAACCTGTCAATGTCTTCAAGATTTTCTACTTTGTTGGAGTATAGATTTTCAAAATAGTTTCTAATTATATTTTGTATTTTGATAGTGTCCATCATGACAGTTCCTTTTTCATCATGAATTTTAGTAATTTGAGTTTTCTCTCTCCTTCTCTTTGTTAGGGTGGCTAAAGGTTTATTGATTTTGTTTACTTTTTCAAAGAACCAATTTTTTGTTTTGTCAATTTTTTGAATTGTTTCTTTTGTTTCAATATCATTGATTTCAGCTCTGATTTTAATTTTTTCCTGTCTTCTACTACTTTTGGTGTTGATCTGTTCTTTTTCTAGGGCTTTGAGCTGTAATGTGAGGTTGTTTATTTGTTGACTTTTCATTCTTTTATTGAATGAACTCCATGCTTTCATAGTGTCCCAGAGATTTTGATATGTTGTATCATTATTCTTGTTTACCTCTAAGAATTTTATTTCCACCCTAATGTCTTTGTTATCCATGCATCATTCAATAGTGTATTATTTAATCTCCAGGTGTTAGAGTAGTTTCTGTTTTTTATTTTATTATTGATTTCTAATTTCATTCCATTATGGTGTGATAGAATACAAGGTAGTATCTCTATCTTTTTGTATTTTCTAAGAGTAGTTTTGTGGCATAACATATGGTCTATTTTAGAGAAGGATCCATGAGCTGCTGAGAAGAAAGTGTATTCGCTCATTGATGGATGGGATATTCTATATGTCTGTTAAGTCTAAATTATTGATTGTGTTATTGAGTTCTAGGGTTTCTTTGTTCAATTTTTGTTTGGAAGATCTGTCCAGTGGTGAGAGAGGTGTATTAAAGTCACCTAGCATTATTGTGTTTTAGTCTATTTGGTTCCTGGAATTGAGAAGGATTTGTTTGATGTACATGGATGCGCCATTGTTCAGGGCATAAATATTTATGATTGTTATGTCTTGCTGATTTATGCTTCTCTTAAGTTGTATGAAATGTCCTTCTTCATCCCGTCTAACTAACTTTGGCTTGAAGTCTGCTTTATCTGAAATGAGGATGGAAACCCCAGCTTTTTTACTCAGTCCGTGTGCATGGTATGCTTTTTCCCAACCTTTCACCTTTAGTCTGTGGGCATGTTTTTTTTATGAGATGAGTCTCTTGGAGGCAGCATATTGTTGGGTCTTTCTTTTTAATCCAATCTGCCAGTCTATGTCTTTTGATTGATGAGTTTAGGCCATTAACTTTCAGGGTTATTATTGAGATATGACTTGTATTCCCGGTCATTTTGACTTATTTTTGGCTTTTAACTTGACTTGGTTTCTCCTTTAATTGGCTATTATTTTAGGGTAATTCTTCCCTTTGCAGACTTACATTGTTGTTTTCCATTTCTTTTTCTTAGAATATTTTGCTGAGAATGTTCTATAGTGCAGGCTTTCTATTTGTGAATTCTTTTAACTTGTGTTTATCACAGAAGGATTTTAATTCATCATCAAATCTGAAGGTAAGTTTTTCTGGGTATAAGATTCTTGGTTGGCATCTATTTTCTTTCAGTGCTTGAAATGTGTTGTTCCAGACCCTTCTTGCTTTTAGTGTCTGGGCTGAGAAATCTGATTGGTTTTGGTTTCCCCCTGTATGTAATCTGATGCTTTTCTTTTGGAGCCTTTAAAATTCTCTTTATTTTGTATGTTAGGTATTTTCATTATAATGTGCCTTGGTGTGGATCTGTTGTGATCTTGTGCATTTGGTGTCCTGTAAGCTTCTTGTACTTGATTTTCCATTTCATTCATCAGATTTGGGAAATTTTCTGGTATTATTTCATTGAACAGATTATTCATACCCTTGGTTTGTATCTCTGTGCCTTCCTCAATCCCAATAATTCTTAAATTTGGTCTTTTCATTATGTCCCATAATTCTCGGAGATTCTGTTCATGATTCCTTACCATCTTCTCTATTTGGTTGACATTGTTTTCAAGATTAAATATTTTGTCTTCATTGCCTGAGGTTCTGTCTTCCAAGTGATCTAGCCTGTTGGTTATGCTTTATATTGAGTTTTTAATTTGGTTTATTGTTTCCTTCATTTCAAGGATTTCTGTTTTTTTTTTTTTTTTCAGAATCTCTATCTCTTTATTGAAAGGTTCTTTCACTTCCTGCAATTGTTCTTTTAGCTGTTTATTAGTACAATCATTCATTGCCTACATTTGCTCTCTTATCTCATCATTTGCTTCTCAGATCATTTTATTTATGTATATTCTGAACTCCCTTTCTGATATTCCTTCTACCATGTTGTCATTGGGTTCTTTTGCTATAGCATGTAGGGACACTTTCTTCCCATGTTTTCTCATGTTGCTAGTGTATCTTCCCCTCTAGCAGTGCGAATCGTAGGTATTGCAATTTCCCCTTAAAGACTTACAGTGTCCCTGCCAATTTCCAATACCTCACCTTGAAGTGAGAGATCAATATTAGCAGCACATGATATAAACAATATGCGTCCTTAATCCAAATAGTCCCTATTAAGATATTCACTGTGTTGTCTTAATAAACAGAGATGAGTTCAAATTATTTTCTACAGCATTACCAATAAGTTTGCAATAAGTACTGCAATTTCTAATGGTAGGAAAAGAGGATGAGGAGGGACGAAGGACATAACATTAATGAGATAAGAAGTTAGTCTATAGATATACTATGTCGTAGGAATAGTGGAAGTGGAATTAAAAGAAATAGGTTGTTAGCATGAGAAAAGGGAGAAAGAGTCTCCAAGGAAATGGATATGTAAGAGGAAGATAGAGTGATAAGAATATTAATAAAAGAGAAAAGAAGGAATATAGTGGGTAAAATAGGAATAGTCATAATGATACAAATAATTTTTAAAAAGTTCTGCAATAAATTTATACCTTACTGTTCAAGCTTCCTATTTTTCAATAGCCTGATGCCTGACAAATGCTTGATAATGTGGTGACCCAAGTAGGTGTTGTCCCACTACCTCCAGGTTGGGAATAATCAATGCTGTGGGCAAAGGCAACCTGGTGTTGACAGATGGTCAGTCGCAGCACAGGTGCTAGACTGTGGACCAGGGTGTGGGCCTGGGCCCTAGACCGAGGTCAGGGGTGCAGACCTGTGCTTGGTGCTGGAGATGCTGGGCCCCGAGGGCGCCGGAGGCCTGTGCTCTGAGCTGGGGATTGCCACGGAAGGCCTGATCTCCCTTCTATTTTAATGCCCCCTCTTTTTCCTTATTTTGCCCTAGCTTTCACATTTAAGAGAAAACATTCAATCCTGACTTTCTGAGTCTTATACCTGGTTTTGTAACTGGTACACCTTTATTTCTGCTGCTTCTACTGGCCAGAGCAAGCCAGGAGGCCAGTCCAGATACAAGGAGAGGAATTCCACCTCTCAGTGGAAAGATCTGGAAAATCACATTGCAAGCAGCAGAGCTACATGGAAGATAATTTGGGTACTTCTGTTATTCTCATATAAATACATTCTCCCAAATAATTTTTGTTAATATGTTAATTTTTCCACAATACATATCCTCTTTATTTTCTAGAATACATATTTTGTTCTAGAAACTATATTTTACATTTTTATTTTTGTGGTTATGTTTACATAAAATTAATAGATGTACTACCTTGCAATTTACGGTTCTCACCTTGACTGTATCTTGGACATGCTTTTATGTTTGTGTATCCAGTTCTTCTAAAGAGATGAAATGAGGTGACTTCATAGGCTCTGACCTTCTGGGATGCTGGGATTCTATTGCTTATTATGAACCAAATTTAAGAATCTTGAAGCTCATATCCTCAGTGTGACAGGAGAAGTGCTACAGACCCAAGCAGCTACAAGGTTGGTCCTATAATTCTGACTAGGCATATGTGTCAATTTCAAGTGTTGAGTGACTTCATTCTTGCTGGTTAGAAAATTACCTGTCATTATTATTATTAATTATTATGATCATTAAAAGGTTGTTTCTGTTGAAATACCAGCAATTGACTCTAATTGGCTTTTGGGAGTATTAAGCTGATCATTGTAAATAAATTGCTTGTCTTCTGGTTCACACCAATTCAGTAAGTATGCTAAAATTGTCAGGCAGAACAAACTAAGAATAGGTAACCCTGTAGTCAGGTCATGAGTCAAGTGGCCACCGAGCTGATTCCACAGCCATCAAATTTGCTAACCATGGTAGACTGAGGGTAACTGGCCTCTGGCTTCTTTCTGGCTTCTTCATTTTGACAAATCAATGAAGTCTTGAAGCTGCCCGCTTTCTTGAAAGCATGCTCTGAGGATAGTTCTTCAGCACTTTCAGCCTGCAGACAACTTACAGTGCAGTGATTGGCTTTGGCTTTTGATTTTTTCATTATGTTTGAGACATGCAATGGAAATTTTAGCTAAAAATGTTAGCTACAGAACAATAAGACACTTATAGATCTTATAGGAAGTGATTCATCACCAAAATAGTTACCTTTCATTCTTTATTTCATTTCATAATACCAAAGTTTAGCCATCAGTGACACTGACTGAGAATTGATCCAGCTAATGTGACATGAGTTAAGAGCTGGGCTTCTGTATCTGCCCATAAGGCAGAATTTTTTCATTCATCCATTTATTTACTCAAAAACTATTGAGTATCTGCTGTTTGCTAAGTCTCCCGTACACTCAAGGCATGTAAAGATGAAGAAAGCACAGTTCTGTCCCCTAGGTCTCACATTGTCACAGCAGAGGGAGATTGATACCTTTAATGCATTCTGAAGAGTTTCATGAACAGACCTTAATGTCATATTCTAAGAGTGAGCTGAGGTGTTTTGTGGACACCTGAGGTGTGGCCTGAGTCACCTGGTAATAGTGTGACACACCTGCTGTTGTGGAGCCTTTGAAAACACTCGGTATGAACCACCTCCTTTAATCTCCACAGAGCATGGCGAGTGCCAGTGCTGTCTTGATGTCACAGAGTAAACATCTGCAGCATGGGAAGATTAAGTCCTGTATTCGGATTCCTCAGAGAAACAGAACAAATAGGGGTGTGTGTGTGTGTGTGTAGAAATAATGAGAGATTGATTGATTGATTGATTGATTGATTTTATGGAATTGGCTCATGCCGTTGTGAGAGCTGTCAGATCTGAAGTCTGCAGGGCTGACTGGCAGGCTCGAGACCCAGGGAAGAGGTGGTATCACATCTTGAGTCTGGAGGCATGATTCCTTCTTCCTCAGTGGACTTTGGGGTTAATCTCTAAAGGACTTTAACTGATCTGGTGAGGAACATCCACATCATGGAGAGTAGTGTGTTTTAATCAGAGTCTACTGATTTGTGGTAATCACACATAAAAATGACCTTAACAACATCTAGACTGATATTTGATCAAAAACTGGATGTTGTGTCTTAATAAGTCATCAAATAAAAGCACCCATCGTCGTCCACCCTTTGGCCACCCAGCATACATCGCCTTGTCTTACTTAATCTACAAGAAAAGGTGGTACATAACATGGTCATGTCTCTGCCTGACATAAATGTCCTTTGTACGGCTGAAAATCCACTCACCTTTTCCCAGAAGAGGATGCAGAATCCTTGAACGATATCTACTCCTTTCTTTGACATCCTGTGTCATAGATTCTGTGCAATAAACTTAGCACTTAAATACTGTAAGGCAAAGCAATCCATCTCATGTTATATGGTAAGAGAGTGGAAGAGGGAAGAAAAGACACATGAGTGTGTGTGTGTGTGTGTGTGTGTGATCTGTACACACAAAGGCATGCATCACGTGTTCATCATAGAATGAAGAAATACTCATAACGATCACAATCCTCTAATCACAATTAGAGAGCTATCACTGGTACTGGTAATGACCTTTTTCCATATTCCACTTGCCCTCAATAAGCACCTTAGGTGGTCATGTTTCTTTACCTGGTGAGGCGACTCAAACCTTTATTCCTGAAGAATCTGGCAATTTAGTCATCTTGCCTGATTGAGCTGTTAGAGTTTTCTATGGACTAATCATGAGGCATGGTAGTTCTAAGACAGGCCCCAAGGAATCTCCTTCGTTCCAGTTGTGGAATAATAGTCCAGTTCCTTTGTGGATTAATTATCCAGGTTCTCCTTGGTAATCAGGATTAACCAACCCAGCCAGCATAGTGACTGTATTCTTTGCCTGTTGATCGAGAGGCATTAGAAACCCAAAGTGGCTGGGTGGCAGTCTTAATTTCTATGTCAGCGGAATAATTTTTCTCCTGGTGAAAATATTCCTGCGTTTGGATCTCAGACCTCTAGACTAGCAGAGAATAAGTCTGCAGGGACAAGAAGCAACATTTTTACCTGTGGATTACTAGTTGTATTGACTAGTGGACACCTTTCAATGCCTGGACCCATGAATCCTGGCGATGGGAGAAGACCAGTTCAGAGCATACATAGTCTCCTAGAATGTTTTGCTCCAGCCCTGCAAGGTGTTTCCCATCTAACTAGCATTGTACCTGAGTTTTCAAAAAGCGATTCCAGCATTCTATCAGGCTAATTGCTTCAGGATGGTGTGAAACATGGTAAGATCAGTGAATTCCATGAGGATGGGCCCATTCTTGCCCTTGTTGTGGAGCGAGTTTCTTGATCAGGAGCAATGCTATGTGGGGTAACATGAGGGTGCAGAGACATTCTCTAGGTCCACAGATGGTAGTTCTGGCAGGAACACTACATGCAGGGAGGACAAATCTGTCTCCAGGGTCAGTGCCTCCTACAGTAAGGCCCGAGGGCTGCTCTGTCCATGGTGGAGGTAATTCCGTGCAATCATCTGGACACCAGGTAGGTAGCTGACTGATCACCTGGGGGATATCGCCATATTAGAGTTGGGACTCAGTGTTGGTCTCTGTTGCTGGCAGAGGTTAAGGTCACACTGCTAGTAAGGGAGTATGGCTCCAAAGTCTTATACCTTAACTGCTTTTTTGTCTAGGTGGCGTGTTATAATAAGAACCCTAAAAGCAAGCAGAAAATGAAATTGTTTTCAGAAAAGCCCAGATGTTGAGGCTGCAGTAGTGAATAAGGTTCAAGAGGCCTGCCTTTGGTCACAAGTCAGCCAGTAACTTTCTCTGTGACATGGTCGCTGCTTTTCTCCTTCTGGGCCTCATCTATAAAATCATGGTGTTCATCAAAGTTATGGTTCTTTAAATGGTGCTAAAAGCATTTGATTGGGGCTGGGGCTGTGGCTCAGTGGTAGAGCGCTTGCCTGGCATGTGTGAGGCACCAGGTTCGATTCTCAGCACCACATAAATAAATAAAGGTATTGTCTCCATTTAAAAAAAAAAGCATTTGATTATTAAAAGGTTCTGGCAGTGGGATTCAGAAACAATTCATACACAATTAGAGAAGCCAACCATTGAGTCTGTGGGTGTCTCCCCACCACCATCCTTAACCAGAGAAACTGGACTTTTGCCTAGTTTCCTCTATTCAAGTTGGAAGGCCTTGAGACCAGAAGATCAGGACCTTCTAAGTTCAACATTATAGATAAGAAGACTGAGATTTTGTCAGCATTTACTCTATTAGAAGTTCTTCTACTTATGAGCTTTCCACCTCAAAACTGTTTTCAGTTATCTATGGCTCAGGGACTTAATACAAGCATGTGTTACTTCTTAAAATTCTGTGAGTTGACTGGGTGGGTCTTTGGCTCGGCATGGTGCTGGCTGGGACACCTGGAAAGCTCCATTTGCTTGGTGGCTGGGCTAGGCTGGCAGGCCCAAGCAGTCCCACCCTCACACATCTTAGCTCTCAGTGATTCTAACCGTTTGGAAGTCTTGATTCTTTACTTTGCACCCTTTCATCCTCCGTGGCCTCTCTGTGGACCTCTTTTACCCCGGCCTAGCCTGCACTTAGGTAACATAATGAGAGCTTTACATGTCCTTTCTGCCACGTTTTATTGGTTGATGCAAGTCACAATGACAGTTCCAATTCAAAAGGAAGAGAAATGTACCCTTACCTGTTGATGTGCAAAGTCACACCTTACATGGATGCAAAAACTCATGGGTGATTTTTCCCTGTTTTCATTGAATTTTTGCTCTTTTTTTGGGAGGGAGTACTGGAGATTGAACCCAGGGGCACTCAGCCACTGAGCCACACCCCCAATCCTATTTTGTATTTTACTTAGAGACAGGGTCTTGCTGAGTTGCTGAGGCTGGCTTTGAATTCCTGATCCTCCTGCTTCAGCCTCCTGAGCCACTGGGATGACAGGTGTGCACCTGGCCAAATTTTTGCTGGTTTTCTATACTTTTTATTTCATTAATTTCTGCTCTGATCTTTAGTATTTTCCTTCTTCTCTTTGCTTATTATTAGTTTGCTCTTCCTTTTCCAATGTCATGTTACTGACTTTACGTCTTTTTTAGTGTAGGTATTTACAGTCAAAAATTTGCCTCTAAGCAAGATTTGAGCTGCGTCTAATGAGTTTTGGTGTGTGGTATCTCTGTTTTCATTCATCATAATGTTTTTTTTTAGTTTTCATTGCGATTTCTTCCTTGATCTACTGGTTATTTAGGACTCTCTTGTTTAATTTCCATATATTTGCGAATTTCCCAAATTTATTCATGTTGCTGATTTCTGATTTTATTCCTTTGTGGTGAGTGAACACAGTATGATATAAATCCTTAAAAATTCATTGACAATTATTTCTGGCTAGCCATGGTCCTTCCCGACAGTGTTCTGTGTGTACTTGAGGAGAATGTGCATTCTATTCTCCTCCGTGCCCTCGAGTGGTGGAATGGTGTGTAGACTTCTGTTAGACCTCCTGGCTGGTGTATAGGATTGTCCAAGCCTTCTGTTCCCTTGCTGATGTCCTCTCTAGCTGTCCATACACTACTAAAGGTGAGCATTAAAGTCTCAGACCACTCTTGTTGTATTGTCTCTTTCTCCCTTCAGTTCTCTCAGTTCTGCTTCTTGCATCTTGGAGGTTTGTTGTTAGATGCATACATTCATCTTCCTGTATAACTGGCTCTTTTGCATTATGAAATGCTCCTCTTTACTTTGTAGTGACATTTTTTGTTTTTACTATTTATCTAAGAGTAATGCAGTTTTTTTATTGTTGTTCTTTGCTTGATGTATCTTTCTCTTTCCTTTTGCTCTGTATATTGAATTTAAAGTGTGTTTCTTAAAGAAATATTTAGTTGAATCATGCTTTTATCCAGATTGTTTAATTAATTCACATTTAATGTTATCACTGTATAGTTTGATTTATGTCTGCTGTTTTAATTTTCATTTTCTATATGACTCATGTCTGTTTTGTTTCTTTATTTCTCCTTTATTGCTTTTTTACTTTCTTTCATGTGTTGACTAGTAAAACATTTTAATTCCTTAATGATCTTTTTACTCTTTATTTTAGAGTTTTTTTTTCTTAATAGTTGCTCTAAGGCTTACCACATACATTTTAAATGATCAGAATCTACTTTAGATTTATGCAAACTTAATTCCAGTGAGTCTTAGAAATATCACTTCTATTTAGCTCCATGACACCCTCTCCCTTTATGTCATTATGGTGATGTGTATTACTTCAGTATATGTGAGCCAATCAATGTTTTTATAATTTTGCTTTATTTAATTTTATGTTTATTAAAGATTCAGAGAGAAGAGAGGAAAACAAGTATATTTGTATTGAGTTTTTTTATTTTTTTGTGGTGCTGAGGATTGAACCCAGGGCGTTGTGCTTACGAGTCAAGCACTCTA
This sequence comes from Glaucomys volans, assembly GCA_020662805.1. Lineage (NCBI taxonomy): Eukaryota > Metazoa > Chordata > Mammalia > Rodentia > Sciuridae > Glaucomys > Glaucomys volans. The sequence continues at coordinate 229,428 of JAJEJO010003574.1, read as the reverse complement.
CCAACTGAGCTATACCCCCAGCCCTGAGTTTGCTATATTAACTTCCTATTTACCATTTCTGGTTCTTTTCCTTTGTTTCTGTGGATTCAGGTTACCATCTGGTGTCATTTCCTTTTTCTGATCCAGATTGATCCCTCCCCCTGTCATTGTGCTGTTATCATCAAATATCTACACTTCTATATATCAGGCCTGAGCAGTACAATTATATACATATGTTTTGTGCAATTGCTTTTTAAAAATTCTTTGAGGAGAAAGGAGAATAAGTGATCACGCTGTCTTTTGTAATTATGCTATTGCCTTTACTGGAGTGTATTGTTTTTCCTATGGATTTGAACTACTGTCTGGGATTAGCTTCTTTCAGCATAAAGAACATTTATTTGTATTTTTTTGGTAGGATGAGTTAATGACAATTTTTGGAGACAGTCTTCCACAAATTATAGAACTCAACAGAGCCATGTACGGAGCCTGAAGTATACCAGCTCTGCCCACCACAGGGCAGGAGAGGTTCCTCAAAAGCATCATGAATGCATTTGTGATGATCTTGCTGAGAGCCGGAACTGTCAATGGAGGAAATTTCAGTAATTCTGGTCAGTGTGCTAAGAGAGCTTTCTGGGATGTGACCCTTGGAAGGTCAGAGAAAGGCAAGCTCTCGGACACAGGTCAGAGCTTCAGAGCTGTCCAAGTGGCTCCATTGGCATATACGACCCACAAGGCAGAAGAGACAAGACTTGCAGCTCTGGCTCCTTCCCAAGACCAGGAAGTATGCCCAGTTTTGCTGTGATGGCCTAAAATAGGTCATATCTACTGACTTAGTTATTTTGCAGTGACCTGTAATCTAAACCAGCTTCTTGCTCTCTGTTTAATTTGGAAAAGTCATTAAAACAAAACAGAACAAGAACCCAATTAGGAAAGACCTGCTGCATGACAGATAATTCCTGCTTTTCCAAAAATGAGTGTCTTTGGATTTGCCTGGACTGGGAGAGGGAGTGCCCGCACCACCGCTCAGGCACTCTGCTGCTCATCCTCAGCAGTCTCTCCCTAATGCCTCGTGAAACCAATCCTGTGAGTCAGATGTTATTATCTTCTGTTTATAGAAGCAGACTGGAGCCCTGAGAGTTTAAGTAACTGCCCGGGTCACAAAGCTAGTAAGTGGAGTAGAGCTGGAACGTGGCTCTTTGTGTTCTGGGTCTCATCAGAGTTGTAAGGATCAAAACAGTAGGTGTGAGACCCAGAGCACCTTTTGGATCTAGTTTAGTTGGGAGCAGTTTCCTTGACGATCATCTGGCCCTTCCCTGCTCTGCCCGCAGCCAGCTTGTGCTCTGTGGTTCTGTTTTGTGTGTAGACCGATGCTCTGAGGCAGCCATTCTGTTTGATGATACAATGTTTGGAAATTTTAGCATAATAATAGTTGCTTTCTATCCTTTTCTCAGATGCCAAGGAACCTGTGGGCTGCATTTGCCTTCTCAGTGGTAGGAGCTTAAGCTGGGATTTGCTTATGTATAAAGTGGTTGAAAGCTGGGATACCTTGAAGGCCGCTTTCCTTATTTTTCCTGATAAAGAGAAGCTAATCAGATGCCTGGTTGATGGGTTTACTTCTTCTATCACAAATCAGTTGCATGACCTTGGGCAAATCATTTTACCTTACTGGACCTCCATTCCTTTCATTTGGAAAATGAGAGGGCTGTACTTGATCCTTCTAAATTTCCATGACATAGGATTAGGACTTTTTATGGCCTTGCTGGACTTCTAGAATTGGAGAAGGGTAACTCAACTGGCCCATGAGCTTGTATTTTCCTTGTCCTAACATTGCTCCTGTCATAGGACACACAGGCCAAATGCCCAGGTCCTTGCCTGTGTCAGACAAGCTTTTGTCACTATTAAAAATTCCTAAGATAATCAGCTTCTAAAGAATAAAGTCTGGCGGGGCTCATGGCTTTGGAGACTCTAGTCCGTGACCCATTGGCTTTCTTTCACATCATAGATGAATGGTGAAATCAAACTGCTCACCTATGGCCAGCAAGCAAAACAGAGAAAGAAAAGGAGATCAGGGTCCCACTGTCCCCTTCAAGGGCACACCCCCAGTTATCTGAAGACCTTGTATCTGGCCTCACAGCTTCCAAATAGCACCATGTGCTGGGGACCACGCTTTACCACACGGGCCTTTGTGGGACTGTCCAGATGGGAACTGTAGAATTGCCCAGCCAAACGATCTTTCCCACCCATTCCTATTTGATACTTTATACTTTGTTACTGTCTTCTGAATTCAAGGACTTACTCTTCCCCATCTTGGTACTGCTTTGCTCTGAAATGCCAATATAGTAATCACCTTTTCAAGTTTGTACTGAGCCGTACTATATCCTTCTGCTGTTCTGAACTCCTGTATGCACTAAGAGCTTTACATAGATTATCTCACTTAACACTTGCAACGTGTCTGTCAGGGCAGTGCCACCGTTACCCCACTGGGGAGATGAAGAAAATGGAGGCCAGCAGAAATTCATATTAAAACTGCAGTCAGATGGCAGTTATCCAGAATACACGTAACAGTGATGGTTGGTGAGGGTGTGGGGATAAGGTACACTCATACGTTGCTGGTGGGACTGCACATTGGGGCAACCACTCTGGAAAGCAGTGTGGACATTCCTCAAAAAGCTAGAATGGAACCTCCATTTGACCCAGTTAGCCTACTTCTTGATTTAGACCCAAAGGACTTAAAATCAGCACACTACAGTGACACAGCCACATCAGTGTTTACAGCAGCTCAATTCATAATAGGTAAACTATGGAACCAACCCAGGTGCCCTTCAACAGATGAATGGTTAAAGAAATTGTGGTATATATACACAATGGAATGTTACTCAGCCTTAAAGAAGAATGATATTATGGCATTTGCTGGCAAATGGATGGAGCTGGAGAATATCATGGTTCCATTCCAAGTTCTCTGAGGAATCTCCATCTCCTCGCCAAAATTTATTGTTGTTTGTGTTCTTGATAATTGCTATTCTGACTAGAGTGAGATAGACTCAGTGTAATTTTGATTTGCATTTCTTAATTGCTAGAGATATTGAACATTTTTTATATATTTGATGATTGATTGTATTTCTTCATCTGTGAAGTGTCTGTTCAGTTCCTTAGCCCATTTATTGATTGAGTTATGTGTCTTTTTGGTGTGAAGTTTTTTGAGTTCTTTATATATCTGGGAGATTAATGCTTTATCTGATGTGCATGTGGCAAAGATTTTCTCCCATTCTGTAGGCTCTCTCTTCATTTTACTGATTGTTTCTTTGCTGTGAATAAGCTTTTTACCTTGATTCCATCCCATTTAATGATTCTTGATTTTACTTCTTGTGCTTTAGGGTTCTTGTTAAGGAAGTCAATTCCTAAGCTGACATGGCGGGGATTTGGCCTACTTTTTCTTCTATTAGGTGCAGGATCTCTGTTCTAATGCCTAAGTTCTTGATCCACTTTGAGTTGATTTTTGTGCAGGGTGAGGAGTTTAATTTTACTTTGCTGCATATGGATTTCTAGTTTTCCCAGCACCATTTGTTGAAGAAGCTATCTTTTCTCCAATGTATGTTTTTGGTGCCTTTGTCTAGTACGAGATAATTGTATTTATGTGGGTTTGTCTCTGTGTCTTCTATTCTGCACCATTGGTCTACCTGTCTATCTTGGTGCCGATACCACAGCATTTTGTTACTACAGCTCTGTAGTGTAGTTTAAGGGCTGGTATTGTGATGCCTCCTGCTTCGCTCGTCCTGCTAAGGATTGCTTTGGATCTTCTGGGTGTCTTATTTTTCCAAATGAATTTCATGATTGCTTTTTCCATTTCTATGAAGAATGTCATTGGGATTTTAATTGGAATTGCATTAAATCTGTGTAATGCTTTTGGTAGTGTGGCCATTTGGACCATGTTGATTCTGCCTATCCAAGAGCATGGGAAGTCTTTCCATCTTCTAAGGTCTTCTTCAGTTTCTCTCTTTAGTGTTCTGTAGTTTTCTTTGTAGAGGTCTTTCACCTCTTTTATTAGATTGATTCCCAAGGTTTTTGGGTTTTTTTTTTTTTGAGGCTATTGTGAATGGGGTAATTTTCCTAATTTCTCTTTCAGAGGATTCATCACTGATGCATAGAAATGCATTTGATTTATGGGTGTTAATTTTTTAACACTTGCTACTTTGCTGAATTCATTTATTAGTTCTAGAAGTTTTCTGGTGGAATTTTTTTGATCTTCTAAATATAGAATCATGTCATCAGCAAATAGTGATAGTTTGAGCTCTTCTTTCCTATTTGTATCCCTTTAATTTCTTTCTTCTGTCTAATTGCTCTGCCTAGAGTTTCAAGGACTATGTTGAATAAAAGTGGTGAGAGAGGGCATTCTTGTCTTGTTCCAGTTTTTAGGGAGATTGCTTTCAATCATTCTCCATTTGGAATGATGTTGGCCTTAGGTTTAGCATATATAGCTTTTACAAGTTGAGATATGTCTACCATCCCTAGTTTTTCTAGTGTTTTGAACATGAAGTGGCGCTGTATTTTGTCAAGTGCTATTTCTGCATCGAGATGATCATAGGATTCTTGTCTTTAAGTCTGTTAGTGTGATGAATTATGTTTATTAATTTCTCTATGTTGAATCTACCTTGCATCCCTGGGATGAACCCCACTTGATCATGGTGCACTACCTTTTAAATATGTTTTTGTATGTGATTTGCCAGGATTTTATTGAGAATTTTTGTGTGTATGTTCCTCAGGGACATTGGTCTGAAATTTTCTTTCCTTGATGTGTCTTTGTCTGGTTTTGGTATCAGAGTGATACTAGCTTCACAGAATGAGTTTGGAAGGGTTCCCTCTTTTTCTATTTCATGGAATGATTTGAGAAGTGTTGGTGTTAATTCTTCTTTGAAGGTCATAGAACGTAGTTGAGAATCTGTCTGGTCCTGGACTTTTCTTAGTTGGGAGACTTTTGATGGATTCTTTTCTTCCATTGCTTGAAACTGATCTGTTTAAATTGTGTGTGAACTCCTGATTCAGTTTGGGTAGGTCATATGTCTCTAGAAATTTTTCAATGGCTTCAAGATTTCCTATTTTATTGGAGTGTAAGTTTTCAAAATAGTTTCTGATTACCTGAATTTCAATAGTATCTGTCATAATATTTCCTTTTTTATCATGAATTTTAGTAATTTGAGCTTTCTTTGACTAAAAAGATTATTTATTTATTAGGATGGTTATTTATTGTTACATAAAAACCACCCTAAACACAAGGGCATAAAACAACAATAATCGTTTATCATCTCTCTTAGACTCAGGGCTGCATGTGCTCAGCTGGATGGCTCCCACTTGGGGTTGTCACAGCGACGGCAGTCAGATGGTGACTGTGCAGGAGTCATCTCAGATGTATCATCAGTCCTACGTTTGTTGCTTCCAACAGCCGGAATTCACTGTGCCACTGTCCTGCTCTGGTAGCCTCCCCAGTACGGAGGTTGCAGGGCAGGCAGATTCCTACATGGTGACTGAGGGCTCCAGAGATTTGTCCTCAGGAGGAGCGAGCCCCAGGCACCTTGGGAGGGTCTAGACTCAGGGCCACCTGGTGTCCCTTCCACTGCCTTCTCTTCCATAGAAGTGAGCCCTGTTCAAGGGGATGAGAGGAGCATCAAAGAATTCATGGACACATGTTAAAACCATCACATGCAAGTTTTTAAGATTCCCTTTCCCTTTCTAAACTAGCACTTGACTATGAATTATTCCCTGGTGAGGTCAAGTTTTGACCAAGGCCCAAGTGTGTTTGATGAGAAGATGATGAAGGCAGTAAAAACAAAGAAATGAGGTTTTTAACTCCTGGACTACAAAAAATTTAGATTTGTCTTCCTAATCAGTACTCTAAATCCTGATGAAACACATAATGTAGCTCTGATAATTCACATACACGCAGGTATTGCAGGTTGGTTGATTTACTGACGACAGCGATCCTCAGGGTAAGGAGTGGAGAGCACGCTTGCTCATTTGTAAGCCGCTGTGTTTCTTATGCACACACACGATCTTTGATATTTTTAGGGGTTTGTTTTCTCGTATAAATTACCATTTTTATAGAGGAAAGACATTCTAAGCAGTGGAATTGCTTTTTGCTCTGCATGTTTGATCTCTTCCTCGCCATTATTTGTAGTACTTTTCCTAAGGACTTTTAAACCTGTGGGTGCATGCATGCTTGTGTGTGTATGTGTGTGCTGTGTGCACACTTGGGCACACAGGAAAATAAGAGGTTTAAACTGTTTTCTTAGCAAAACCAAGAGAAACAGTCATGCTTTTACATCTGGGGAAAAAAAGACAACTTTAATGGCTGGTATCTTTATCTCCATTTGCAATAAACTTAGACTGTGAATTTAGACAAATTATGTCAACGTTATGTGTCTGTTTCCTTGTTGGTCTGTGTTGGATATGGAGTATTCAGGAGCACATGTCTAAACCTACAAACCTTTAAACCTCAGTTGTCCTGTCTTGCACACAAGATTAAAACCGTCCTATATGTATCTCACTGAATTTCTTCTGGATGGAAGTGAACACCACAGACCTTCCAATGGACATGCTCAGCAGCTCAGTAATTTCCCGCTTGCTGTCTCTGTATCGTTGCCATTTGCTTCTGCTCTTTCTCTGTTGATAAGATAAAGGAAGAAACGGAGGATGCAAAATGGATTTCATGATACCCCTAGTCCCCTACTGGAAAAAAAGGGAAGTGGAGAAATGCAAGATGAGGTTCATGTCATTTGGGATTATCTGATGTGCGTTCCAGAGACAATAAGACCTGAAATTCATGACAACCTTTTGGTGCTCAGGCCAGACTCTGCCAGTGTGTGTCCCTGGGGAGGTGGCAATGATTCAGAGGGCTCAGTCAAACAGAAACACACATCGCTGTTCTCAGGCAAGAGGTATTTTTGAATTAGTGAGGTTGGGGTTGTGGAGTTTAGCTGTTCCTGCTACAGCCCCCGAGCACAATTGCCTCTCTGATTTACAGGGAAGAGCTTATAAAGGCAGGGGGAGCAGTGCCCAGCCTGACTCTAAATGGGAATTCTCTTAGTATCTTTCATCAGTAAACACAGGGTTCCAACTAGGGACTCACCTGAGGTCCTGGTCATCACTAAGCCTTTGCTTTCTGAGCCATGTTTAGGCAGTTGTCGTGCAGTGCCTACTTCGTGGTGGCAGCTCAGTAGATATTCATTGAGTTAATTTACCTGAGCTGCAAAATGCAGTGTAGCTCTTGGTTACAGACAGACTTGAGCTTCATTCCCAGCTCTACCTCTTTCAACTCCAACCTTGAAAATGTTATGTACGGCCTCTGTATCAATCAGGATCTAACTGGGAAAAAACCATAAATCACTGTATGTATTTAAAATGGGAAGGAGATGATGCAGAGGATGGCTTATACAGGAGCTGGAAGAGAGGATGAGAGTCGACAGGAGTCTCTGAGGCAAGCAAGTAAAAGGAACAGCAGGGAGTTCATTCCACCCCTAGCGATGAGCAATAAAGAGTCAGAATTACCAAATCTTGGGGTCCAAGGCCAACTGGCACCAGCCAAGAAAGCTTTAATTTTTATGCTATCATGAAAATAATTGGCTAATTTAAAAAATATGTTTTCAAGCTACCTATGCATTCACCCCCACCCTAGTAGTCTTGCTCTATTAACAATTGCTGAATAAGACAACCTTAACCAGGGAGGGCAGGAGGGGAACACTGCTTCATAGCAGATGCTTAGTACATTTTTCAGCAAAATGAAGTTATAATGCAAACATCTGAAGGAGAGATCGCAGATTGAGTTGCCATCACCATGAAATCAAAGAGCTCATAAGACTTTCCTGTGATGGGTGATGGATGGGCCCAGTGCCTCTGCACGTCTTTGTTCAGAGGCACATGCAGAGTCAGAGCTAGTTAAAACCTACAACCAACCCAGATATTTGGGCGAGTGTCTGGACTAAATTCTCACCTCAACTGTAAAGGTCTTGTCTGGTAGATAATTCCTTGCACCAAGTAAACTTTGGTTTGGGTATCTATAGGTTTTAAAGATTCACAATAACTCTAATTCCATTTTTATCTAATAAAAGAAATGCACCCAGTAGTCCAGAGACTTGGTGTAACCATGAATTAGTACTTGATCTCTTCCAGGAAAGACCCTGAACTTGTCCTCTCCCCAACCTGTCACGGAGAGTTAGGCCTTAACCTTTTTCTCTGTAGACCGGTCTTTTTAGTTTTGGTTGAATGACACTTCATTTGCTTAATCAAAAAGAGCAGACATGGACTTAATCTGGAAGAAGGCTTTTTAAAAGTCCCGATAAGACTTGTGCTGAGTGTTAGAAGAGGGACAGATTAATGGTCTCTGCTTTCCCCTCCCCAGAAGTCATGTCTCAAAAATTCACATTGGCCCCATCTGTCTTCCCACAGGGAAGTTCCATGCTCAAAGGAGAGAATTTAGAAACCTGTAAGAATCCAAAAGCTTCATCTAACTCTATCAAACATCATGAACATCAACTGAAGAGAAGCTTGCTTTTTGGTTGTTGTTTCTGGATAGGAAAAAAGCCCACATTTTAAAATAATTGAAACAATTTTTTCTTTTGTTATTTCTCAGAATTTCCAAGTCTGGTCCTATCTCAGGGTTTGTATTTCAGTCCTGAAAGGTGCTCTCTTTTCCCAGCTTGGTCCCTTGTGCCATTTGGAGATTACTGAAGTCTGTTCTTAAAAGTCACTTACTCAGAGAAGTCTTTCTTGACCATCCGATGGACCAATTCCCTGCCACTCATAGAGCCGATCTTTCTTCTAGGACAAGAAAAAAATTGTCCTCAGAAGAGATACAAATGTTTTTCTTGAATAATTTTGATCTGAGTCAAAATTAACTCAAAATTGTTGAGTCCATGGAAGCAGAAATCTCGGGTACAGAGGGTTGCTGTACTTTGAATTCCTTTTTGGTTTCTGGACTATGTTCCACTGACCGTCACTCTCTGAACTCTGACATGCTGTCCTTCCTGGGTCCTGGGATTGATTCGGGTAACACGTGCATGGAGTATTCATAGTGTACCAGCCACAATGCCAGACACAGGGTGAAAACTCGACAACCCACAGTCACTGATAAAACCCGAGGATGGCATGACTCTGCCTCTGAACAAAAATGCAGCGAGGCACTGAGCACCTCTGTCACTCGTCACAGGAAAGGGTCTCAGGAGCTCTCTCCTCTCATGGGGAGTTTTCAGATGTGCCGATTCCAGGCAATGATTGTTTAGCTTCACAAGTCTTATTTAACACAAAAAAGGTTCACAGGGTGGAGAGAGAGAATAAGTGGCTTCATGTTTTCTTTCCTCGCTTGCCTACATGTAAAAACATTTGTGAGACACACACGGCCTGAACATCAAGATTAGCAAGGAGGAGGAAAACTCAGACTCATCTTTTGAGTCATCTGGCAAGGCACAGAGATCCTGAGTTTGGAGGAGGTTCTTCTGTCCACAGTAACTCATTCTATTGCTCAGCACTGTGGCAGGGAGAGGTTTCAAGGCCAAGCTTCTGCCTCCTCTCTGGTTCACTTGAAGGTAAGTCCTGGAGTTGATTCTAGCAGAGAAACAATGTCCTTGGTTCATTTTGGGACCTCAGAGTGCCAGAGGGGACGTGTCCATGTGCGATGTGAATATTATTTCCAGGCTCCCGGCGGTTGGTAGCCAATGCAGTAACTGCCTGTTACCATGACAACGAGGAGACCACACCTCTTGTGGCATTCAGGTTGCAGAAGGCAACCTAACCCTGAGAAGTCCAGCCTATAAAGTGTTCCAGTATTGGGTGTGGTTCTGAAGAGCCCAGTGTCTTGAGCCTGTTTGAAACAGCAGATGAATTGCAGATGGACCTGCAAGCGAGCTGCTCTGAAGAAAATGCCTTTTGAATTTAAGAGCGTTCCTGTTCCCTCTCCCTCTTTCCTTGTTGTCAACTGTAAATTAAATGGCTTGTAGTCATCCTAGGAATCGCCTTGAACTGCAGTGGAAAGTGTCTCCTAAGTCCACTGGGACCAACACGGGAGGAGATAAGAAGGCCAGTGTTCTAAGACCAACAAATAAATTAAGTCACGGTTACTCTGTTTTGCTAACATGGCCTGATGCTCAGGTTAGAAATCATTCCACAGAGCCTCTCAGGGTCCTAACCCTAACTCAAGCCTTCACACTCTAAGACGTAAGGGACCAGCTCTTACGGCTTATTTTACCTAGTTTCCTTGGGGACATCAGTATTTTACATAATGCTAGATTAAAAGTCCTTAGAATATATGACATTGGAGCATTTTATAGGATGAGAATGACCTTTTTGCCATGAAAGAAACTGACTAGTAGCAAGACTTCACACAGTCACCTCAAAACCTCACCTCTGCTGACTCTATTACTGCCATTTCTGTTCTCCTTTTGGAAAGAGACCCCAGCTCTGAGCAAGCAGTACATCCGTCAGCGTGCAATGGGAGCCAGACACTGCAAGGGGGCATCAGCTGGACCCCTGCTCAGCAGAATGTCAACAGGGGTTACCTGTAAAGTAATTACGACTCAGTGACTTTGGGAGTGGTGTTCGTTCAATCTGATGGGTGCATGAACCTTTTCAGGAGAGTCACAAACCTCTCTGTGCTCCTAGTGGCATCCATTTGGTTTTTCTGATTCACTCTCTTTGGATCTCAATTTTCGTTTGGAACCTTTGGTGATGAAGGGATGGAGGAGTACTGGGGCCTTGCAATGTCGGGGCTCCTGATCTCATTTAATCTAAGTCATCTCTTCCCAACTGGGGATGATTTTGCTCTGAAAAGGACCTTTGACAGTGTCAGAAGTAACCTTTGGTTGTCACAACTGGAGAGGGTGCTGGCATCTAGTGGACAGAGGCCGGGGTGCTGCCCTGGAATGTCTGTAGCAAGAGGTTGAGAAACCCTGCCCTCCATGAATGACTTGACTTTCAGCCCTCATTCTCTCCCATCTTTCTAGATGGCCCTGTGAGGATTCAGGACAGAAATTCGCTTTTATTTTCAGGTTTTTAAAATACTCCCTGATCCATAAGGGAACACAGAGTTGTAATTGAGAGCTAATCGGCTTTTGAGTGAAATAAACCACTTTGAGTCCGCCATGTGCAAACTGTGTGACTTGGAGCAAGAGACTCAACTTCTAGGAACTCAGTTTCTTCATTTGTGAAATGAGGATAACAATGTTTGGGAAAAGGATTAAGCAAGAAAATGAATTAAAAACCGAGCACCGTGTCTGACCCTTGGGTACACGTAGTAGTAGTTAACCCCTCTGAACAGGCATGAGTGGAATGAGGGATTGCTGCGTTGATTGTTTTTATTGCAGGTGGCTAGTTTCTGTGTCACGGAGAGTTCTCCCCAGTCACCCTCTCCTCTAGGGAAAGCTCATGCTGTGTGTGCAGTTGTTGACAGACAGCATAAAGGCGCAAGAAATCAAGACAGAAGATGTTCACCCCTACAACCATAAGCAACTGACAGGCAAAGAAATTCCTACCTCATAAAAAATTAAACATTCACTTTGATTTTGTGGTGATGTCATCTTGGAAAAATTCTCCTTAAGACAAAAAAGTGATTTGAGGGAGACATTAGTCTTATCTTGAGCTAAGTGGCTTACCTCCAACCCAACTCCCCAGAAATGTTTTGCGAGACGTGAGAGTTTCCAAGCAAGTTTCTCTGTGTCCACATGAGCAGGGCTTCTAATAGGATTCTGAGCGTGCCTTCAGCATGGCTTACGAGGGAGATCTGTGATGGAAGGCCCCTGTGGTTTTCATTTTGGACTTGACTTAATCAAAAACAATCATGCCAACAAAAGAGTGGGGCAGGGAGCCTGCTTCTCCCAATTTTTCTATTGTGTAGCCAATTTAATGTCAGATTTCTCAAAGGGCCTTAAAATGTAAGACGGCAGGACACACCATTTAATATAGAATGCCAGCATGGACCAGGCCTAGGCAGGGTGGTCAGGCATGAAGAGGTGCCGTCTCAAGGGGATAGGTTCTGATTTTTTAAAAATGTTAGTGCTCGGCAGCCCGGTACCATTGAGTTCATGGCCCCATGCATGAGCACGACCTCTGAGAAAAGGCCGTCATGAGACACAGCCCAGCGGGTGTAAGGGCACCTCTTGTTGGAGTTTCCAGCCAGTGTCTGGTTAAAGACCATCAACAAATCAGTGCTGGCCCCCCAGGGCTGTGATTGCATCATATGATAACAGACTGAGCCAAAATATTTTTCTGCCTCATCCTGGCGTACCTGAAATCCCTAGAATTTTCCTTCCAGTTACGCATCGTAGACCCTAGTTAAGGACAGATATGGTACTTTATCTGCAAATGACAACCCCAGTGATAATTGAGCTTGGATGCATATTAGAATCACTTTGCAGAGTCTCTAAAAAATTGATGCCAAGTAATGTCTGCAAGGGAGCATAATTTAATTGGCTTAGGGTAGAACATAAGCATTAATAAAACAAAAAAACCTCTCCCACAGACTTTTTTCTTCTGTTACTGGGGTTGAGAGAACCACTGCAGTAATAATTTAAGCTCTGCTCCTTTTGTGTTTTTTCTGCTTCAAAACTTTTGTGGGTTATCACACACCTTCATCAGTCACAGTGACTCACTTTGGCATTGATTCATGAGACAGAAGCTGGGGTAAGGAAACAGAAAAACTGGAGAGAAGAGAAAAAGACATTGTAGCCTGAACACACTCCATCAGTACAGTGATGTTAAAGTGTCTGACCAGCTGTGTTGCACGAGCACTGAGTGATCAGATTG